>KZ308179.1:1926252-1989313 GCA_000376725.2 Ladona fulva | reverse complement strand
TTAGTCTAGAGTTGTGCATCGCCTTGCTTTCACTAATTTAAGCTTTAAAATATAAGGATTACAGTACACCCTTCAAAGACATTCTGTAATCTGCAGTTGTCATAACTCACCCACGTAACTGAAAAAGTAATTTTTTCAGCTTTTCACATTAAATATAATCTATTCTGCTCTGGATTTTATTTTTGCATTAATATTGTTATAAGATTTCAAATTTGGGCATGAAGAATTTTATTATAGAAAATCTTTGATCATCCATTAAATTCTAATTCTTTAATAATGATGATTTCTTCAGCAAATAAGCATTCTCTTTTAAATTGATTAGGTTTATTTTACATCTCTTTGTTATGCATATGATTCTATTTATCTATATCTTGATCATGTATTTGTGACTTAATCTCAAATTTCTTCTATTTAGATATTTCCTTATTTATGAATAGAGCCTAATGAAATGATATTAAAGTTAGTAAAGCATTTGCAGACATTTTCTTTTTTGTGTATTTTATGACTATCAATTTTCAGTTAACATTAAGGTGAAACTCGAGATTTTGAAATATTTTTTCTTAAGTATAAATTATATCCATACAACTTTTATAAAATGAATAATAAATTATATCCATACAAATTTTATTAAATGAATAATTTTATATGGTATTCCAATATGAAAGAACTTACTATGGATCCAACCCAACCCAGTTCATAATATTTGTTTGAAAAGTACCTTTATTGCTTCCAGTCTCTTTGTTAAACGGTTCTTTATGATTAATTTTCTTGCACATTTTATAAATTTAGAAAGAATTTGATATCTAATGAAGCTTGTATCAATTGAAACTGTTGTCATATGGAGTGGAATAACCTGAAATTTAGTATGTTCACTCATCAATCTTTATGTTCATCAAAATAATGGTGTATAATTTGTGGTCAGTAAATTAAAGAAATGGTAAGCTAAAGCATTCATTTAACACCTTATCAAGGTAATTGATCAACTGAAAATGAATCACATTTAGAGAAATGGATATCAACTAATATAATTTATATGTCTGGATTAACCTCATTCAAATGCCTCACAGTTCTCCTCCGTAGATGAATGGCAGTATTATTATTTAGAAGAAAATCTTCTTTAAACAACTCCTGTGAGTTCTGTAATGATAGTTCTATCATCAATATATTTGGTTAAAAATTGAATAAGTGGTAACAATTAATAACTGTTACAACGGTCAAGAATAAAACGCATGCAACGCACTTATCCTAACGTGGATGAGGAACGATATAAATAACAGCCGACCAGTTTGAATGCTGACAGCGAACTGCTTTCTCTTTAATGATGCCAATATGGCCACTACTCGCACAAAACAAAAGAACATCCTGCGTACATACAATTATGGATGCATAACGCCATATATTAACACCTCTCCTCGTTACAATACATAAATGTTGCATCCTGTCATCAACCAAACAAAATTACAAACCAAATAAACCCTCCACAAGTCCAAGCATACCATACAATTATCAACTTATTATACATGAACAAAAAAATCATCACTCAAAATAAACCTAGTACAGAATAAGCAACACACAATCTTATTGCTCTTCACCATTCAAAAATCACTCTAAACCCATTACTTTAGAAAACTTCTTGCCTTTTGGTCCTGACAAAGGCTTGGTAAGGAGATCAGCACAGTTCTCAGCTGATGGCACATAATTAAAGGCAATTTCCCCTCTTTCGACAAGTTCCCTAATGTAGTGGTATTTTACCTTGATGTGCTTGCTCCTATCAGACACAGAATGACCCCCGGCAATGCACATTGCACCTCTGTTGTCAACGTNACATAATATACATTGATAATATATTTATAATGAAAATTTGTTTGAAACCTAAGACAAGTCTTTGTCATAAACCCTTCCTCATAACAGTTACAAATTTACATACATGTACACTTACCCACCTTGTTAACTTTAAAGATGTTTCTAATTTATTATTGATATATTCAAGAGGCTACATAATCAAATTTTATTTGAAAGTTTTTATGGCAGCATAATAGAAGTTAGTTTCAACCATCAGCATTATCTCACCAATCAAATCAAAACAAAGATCTTTATCTTTGCTTTGCTGAAAAGATAAAAATTTTGCTACTCCATGTGTAGTATTTAGAGGTACTTTGGAAATGCATGACTTTTCACCCATACTCTTCTTTAAATAGTTATGAATGGAAGATCTTTTTTTTTCTCTCAGTTCAATACGGTGCCTTGCAATTTTGCTTTTTTGAAGACCTTTTTCTTGTTCTTCGTTTTCCTTCAAATCTTTTCTGAGATAAATGGAGCATTATTTTCATAAATTGAATAATTTAATTAATTTACATGAAGTTATGTGTACAATTAACCTTAAAGTAATTTTCTATTAGATAAAGTTTTTCAAAATATTATATTGTCCTCTGGTTTTATGAAAGTAGAGAAATTGTTGAAATAGTGGTTTTATTTATTTAATGATTTTATAGCATTTCTGTAATCTATTGATTATTTTTTTGATTTTGCTGAGATGGTTTAACTGATAAATAACAGGTATAGGTAAATTGCAGATGGAAATTCTACCATTTTTCAAGAAAGCAGTTCACCCAAAGGCTGATTAAATCCTCTTCCCCTCTCCCATTAGCTTGCAAAAGCCCCTTGAGAGGGAATAAGGCTTATGAAACCAGAATTTCGTCTTTGCTTTCTTCACTGAACCAGAATACTATTTATAGAATAATTCAATGTAAGCATATTTCTATGACCCTATGAATTTCACTCTTCATTTAATGACCCTATGAATTTCACTCTGGCATTTAATTTGAAGTGCTAAAGTTCAATACCACTTACATAACCCATTTGGCAGTAAATATTATATTATCATAAATAAATATTATATTATCAGGAATAAGCAGGACCGAGACAAAAGTAAATAAGTAAAGTAGAAAGTTTTCAGTTTATTCATAAGTAAAAAAAAACATTTTCCATCTTCCTATATCAGAATCCATTTATAATAATATTCCATTCATCATTAAATGGGAGTATGAACAAAATATTCTGCTGTTCAATACATAAATAGTGCTTAGAACATTGTTTTGTGATTTTTGAACATTTGAGTATGGATTGTAGAAGGGAAGGAAGAAAATTAGATTCATTCCTCCCTGCCTTACTATAATAGTATCTCACTCTCTTGACTAGTGGTGCCCAAACATTTCAGTCAGTGGATAGCATATTATACATTCTATGATGACTCAAAAGTTAATAATATAATAATATGGCAATATATTTAACAAGTAAATAATGTTAGATATACTTTTTAGAAAGAAGCTTAATAATTACTCATAAATTGCTGGTATCTTTAAATATCAGATGAAAGATAAACATGAAGAAAGTGACAACATTTGACCAATGAGGAGAGTTTTAGCACTATCGTCCTTAACTGTGAAGTGAAATTACTGTGATTAACAGTTTAAATTACCTAGTGATTATGGTATCTCTATCAATAGGCCATGGCATGGATGCACCGGTTAATAGTACTGAATATGGAGTTATAAAATAACTTGGAATACAAATTTTTATTTTGAGATTCACTATTTTAAACTCTGTTGGGGTGAAAGTTATTGTAACTTTTGCTGGTGGATCATTTTCTTGTAGAATTCCTGGAAATAGAGAATTTAGGAATTAAAGAGAGAACAATGAAGTATAACGATTCTCTGAGGTGATGAATTAATTTCCTGTAAATATTGTCTTCCTCAGATTATATGAAACATGAGTAATTTGATGATTAATTTTATTAATTGATGAGGATTGATTCTCAATCTCAGAAGGTGCTATAACATTCCATTTTAATAATTCCCTTTCCCATGCTCTGCAATAACTGTCTTCTACAATTCATCTTCTAAGAACTCAGATAAGGTTTATATTTCAAAAGAACCTTATATGTGATGTTTCATCCTAAAAATGGTGCCATATCTGAGAATACTGTATAGCATGACTACTTTACTTGCATCCTACAGAATAAAGACTTTTTTGAATACTTAAAATATTTCTAATTCATTTATGTTCTTGGGGTTATTTTTATTTACAGCTATTTGCCTCCAAAAAAGCAACCTATTATGTACAAACTACAAAAAATCTAGGTATGGATTCAGCATCATCTTATTAATATATATTACTCACCTTGCAAAGGGTTAATTTTAAAATTTGCATTTTTGTCTGGCACAGAAACAAAAAATATTACTTTCTCACTGGTAGAAGATGAAATAGTAATGGTTGACTCAACCCTAAAAATATTTAAAAAATTTCATGCATAAAATATAATTTGAAACTAATAAGGATTTTCATTGGTTCCATTTTGTTATCTGAACATTTTTGCAATACAAATTTAAAATGAAAAAGTAACTTTCGAAGTGTTATTGGAATATGAATTAATCTAAAATGACCTTTTCCCAAGTTTTACACATCCAAAATTAATTTCATCTGGTATTTCGCTTTGAGAATGACCTGGCTCGGCTGTCAACAGTATTAGTAACATGGGACCATGAAAAGTTGCTACGTCCTCTTTAATTGAGAGAATATTCCTTAAATTGTGTACTTCTGAATCATTTAATATTCTAATACAATCTCTATAATGTCCTCTCTACTTTCGATGGTAGAAATGAAACATTAATAGAGATACTCATGCCAGGGGCAATCCAACCCTAATAAAAAATTCGTCAATGGAATGTGGATTGAAAGAATTCATAACATTGATATCACATAGTAAGCACACATTTCCAAGCTCCGTTATCGTGAAGAAATTTGTTAATGGGGGTAATACATGCAACCTATGTAAGGTACTGTTTACATTTAGAATTTTTAGTTGCTTTACAGCGTTTGAGGATGCTTCTTCATAATAGAACTTGAGTATCTGTGGAATCGCTATTAATGGTTTTTCATTCATACACGTCATTTTGTTATCGAGCGAAACTCGGCGTTCCTTATTTTTGCAATCCATACAGCTGGTTATGCGGTTTCAGCAATTTGAATAGAACGGTTCTAAGTTACTATGTAAGTCAAGCAAGGCTTAGATGTAATCTCTAAGTACATTAAAACAAATAGCAACTGAAAAATAAAGCATAAAAATATTTCGCATATTTCGACGAAAATAATGTGTAAAAGGAAAGTAAAAATTACAATGAAGAGAATTCAATATTTGTAGCTTAGTGCCGGTAACATGGCGCGGAACGTAGCTCTTAAAAATCTATTTATCTTTATATGTTTCTCTCTCTCTGGAACCGTAAGTATGACAATCTCTCTATTTCAGGTTTTTTCAATTTTCGTAGGCTGAATATCCAACTCTTCGCGTTAAATTATGTGTTTCTTACTCGTAAAGAATGAATAAATCCTCTTGTCATTGCGTTGTTTTAGCTGTTATGATTATGTTGTGTAAACAATTGTAATTAATTTTACAGGCATGTGGGTATTATTGCAAAGGAAATTTTTGTGGTCCTGATCAGTATTGCTGTGGAGATAATCTTTGCTGCAGCAATGTGTATAGCTTGTGGTATTTTTGGTAAGTTGTAAATTATAAAATTTATTTCCGTTTTGAACGAAACGTTTTCATTTCATGTGAAAATTTTCAGTATTATATCATAATTTAATGGCATATGTTAATCAATTTCTTGGTTGATTAAGGGCCTGCGTGTTGCTTGTTGTCGTGATGCTCTCTTCTTGTTGGTATTTCCGATATTGTTATGCTGTTAGACCACAGATAATCGTACATCAAGTAAGTTTGTTATTTTATCTACGAATGAATCTCTGTGAGAGTATTCTGATTCTATCAGTAATGCTGTATTCTGAATTTTTAGGTAACTAACTATGTGCCTGTGCCAACAGAACCATCGCCATCGAATGAAATGCAACAGTTTATTGTAAGAATCATTTATATTTATTTTTCGTGATCAAATTGTTTTCTGATGCATGTGTTTTTGCCACTTCCTAAAATTATGATGTAAACGAAATCATGATAACAATGACCCGAAGCCAATGAATGGGAGTATTTTAATTTGAGAGCGATCTTGAAGCCAGATAACTTAATTTTATCATTTGTCCATTGGTGTTTTAAACATTGGCAGAAACACGTAAGAAAAGAGCTTTAGATACGTTTTTAATGCGAAGTGTAATGTACGTGCCTTTTCCTCTTCTGTTTCTACGTAATTCACATATTACACGTGCAATATTATTTGTAAATGTATTTATTATTTGAGCTGCAATGATGCAGCTTTGCATCTGCAAATTTTATGAGCCTTATTTTCGTGTACGGGAATGTAAACATTGTGAATAGGAATCAGTAACAATACATAATGTAGATAGCAGCACATATTCGTTAGTGGGAAATTTGAATCGAATCGTTTCACAGGGAATGCACTAATAGTAGTCAAACAAATTGTCGCCATTTTGACAAGATTAGAAAGGAATCGTTAAAGATCAGGAGCGTGATTATGTATTTTTGTAACTATGATGTTTCCAAAATGTGCGATAAATCCGCCATGTTTACATGACGGATCATCATCACATGTATATATATATGTAAACATCGCGGATTTATCGCAAATTTCAAGTTACATAATCTCACCCCTGGTTGAGTGGGATATTTCCTGTTCACCATCAATGTATTGGTCATGTAACCATAAAATTGATAGTTATCGAATTATTTTGTATTTTGCAGTACGTTGTATTTAGTTGGTTAGTGGGCACGTATGTCACCGCTACTGAAAAATAGAGAAGAATGTCACGGTATATTTCACTTTATGTTGCCATAATTTCATTAATGGAATTTTACTGAATTTAAAATGTTAGATTATCACTTTTTTGATTGGGATAAATGTTATCTCTTTCAGCGGTGTGATGATGATGATGATGAAAGTCTTCATGAAGTTATTCTTCCAACTCATTTATCAGCTGATGTTAATTCTGGAAATCAAGCCATCAATTCTTCGTATTCTTTGCAAGGTCCTCCTCCACCATATACAAAATCTCCTAGCTCTTTCGGATTTGGAAAAAAATGCAGCTATAAGCTCTAAGGAGAGTGGCATTTCCAAACTTAACTTTATGTAAATGAGGTAATGAAAGAAATATTTTCCTTATTAGGTATCATTAACTATTAGAAGGGGATACAAGGTACTTTAAGGATATATTTCTCATAAAAGTAGAGAAGTTCTGTGAACTTAGTTCATATTTATAAAATTACTTTTTAGTAACTGTGTAAGTTACTTTTCATTCAGTTTTTCTTATAAAACGATATGTAACTATCAAAAGTATTTATCATATCAGAGTATGCAATGGATCAACTTATTTGTGTGCATTTAGTTAGGAATATCTGACCTGTGTCAACATTTTTTCCAATCACATTTGGAATCTTTATTAGTCATGCCAGTTTGCTGCTGTACAAAAGGTAATTTATGATTTTTCCTAAATTAAAATGTCACTTTTGTTGTTGTAATGCTGCACAAAGGCTGGTTTTGTGTTACATGAAATTTACTTCTTGACTTAAATTTTTTTAAAAGGATAGTACTATTTATTCTTGTTTCTAACTGTACTATATTTAAAATGTAGCACCAAAGAATTTCTTTTTGTTCAAGCCATTCTGTTCAACATGTTTTGAAACTGGTACAGAGGAAGTGTAAAATTTTGCCATTGTAAAATGGCTAGTATGATAATGTTTTTTGAAGTTCTGCCACTTGATTTTTAAGCTAAACAATGTAGGTTACAAAATGATGTGACCTATGAAAAGTTTTTCTTTAGCCCTTTCACTGCATATTTGGATTAGATGCAGCTTTCGGACTATGAACATCTAATCAACTTTAGTCCATTGTCCCAGTGAAAGGGTTAAGGGAAAATTTATATGGCTGAAACTATAATTTATTAATGTTACATGAATCTCAGGATAGAGGTTATGAACTTTAATTTTTATTGATTACAGTTTACAATATGACGAATAGACTCTTTTTATAGAGAGCATTTATGATTATTTGAAATACTCTCCATGCAGCACCTATAAGCTGCTGCATCACATGGTAACCACTGAGAAAGCTGTCATAGAAATTCCCCTCAGTAAAACAATTCATGTTTCTAAGTCTTGTACATTTGTCTCTTTCTATAAAGAGAGCTACACATTTCAATGGAAAATAATATTTTGACATGATTTGAAGTTGCCTTTTCAAATAGAGTAAATGTGAATTATGGTGATGATAAATATCCCTTGAGAAATGTTACAGCTTGTTGGTAACTCACATAAGAATCTCATTATTAAAGATCTATTGTCTAGAAGCTTTACTAAATAACAATAAATGTGACATCCTAGGAATTGCATCGCTTTTTGGATAATACTGCTCAAAATCA
Organism: Ladona fulva; assembly: GCA_000376725.2. Taxonomy (NCBI): domain Eukaryota; kingdom Metazoa; phylum Arthropoda; class Insecta; order Odonata; family Libellulidae; genus Ladona; species Ladona fulva. The sequence goes on along the minus strand of KZ308179.1, from coordinate 1,980,931 downwards.
GTCCTCATTGATGCAAAATCCAGTTCATAGGAAAAACTGTTAAACAAAAAATTCAGTTGTTGCCTTTGTTTTTCTGATAATTTGCATTTCAATTTATGTATCTTTGGTTGGATGTTTTGGTCTTGATGTTTTTTTCATTTCTGATAATCAGGAAGGGAGAGAATTTTTTCTATAAAACTAAGTTGATCTTAGTGATTAAGTGGCTCAGGTTAGCATCTTGTAAATTGTGCACCATATCTTCATCTGATGTCTTTGATAGTGATCTTGCCTAACATTTGTGAAAGTCATCCAATGATTGGTCATCCTCTATCTTCTATAGGAATTTAAGATCTTAGCATAAACATTTTTTATGGTGTAAACATAGACTAGGGTGCCATTGTATGTAATATATGTGATTAAGTAGTTTTTACTTTTAGTAATTGTAAATATCAGGTTAAAATTGCTACAGAAGATCATTTACCTCATTCATACTTCATACTGTACAAACTAGTTAGTAACTTTCACAATGTGAATGTGTTTCTGCTTGCTCTACTTTTCATCAGTAGATTCAACAAAATCTCAGGAAAATAAATGTTATTCTTTAATATATCAAGGTAAGAGTACTACATAATTCTTTCCTAACATTTTAACATTTGAAATAAAATACGAAACTGAAAAGGCCTATGCAAAATGTAGTTTATTCTAGATAGTTATTGATCAACTTTTTTTTTGTAAATTCCACTATCAATTGATTTTAAAGTGGAAGTACTGTTTGATTTATTGCAAAATGTAATGATATTTATAAAGTGATGGAGGTGGGTGAAGTTCTTTAGTTCAGGTAGTATTCATCTCAGTTATTATTCTATCCAGTGATATATTTCAAGAGAGTAACTTCCATGTAAGCCAAATTTTTTCTACTGTTTTCTCTAAGTTAAATCCAACCTTTCGATGCTTAGTTTTGTAGGTCATCATAATTTTATTGCTGTTTTATTTAAGTTTAATGTAGTTATTAAATTAATTAATTATATCTGTGCCTTAGGATTTCTCCTGATTACATTTTTTCTTACTCTTTGCTCTAAAATTTACTATTAGCGTACAGTTGTTTCTCTTATTCAGAATAAATTTACTAAATGCCTCTTTTCATTTTCATAATCAGTCTAATTTTATTTAAAGCATCTTCTGTATTTTTTGATTGATTTCTCTGTTTATACTTCTTATATATCTTATTCTGCTTTATGAACTTAAATGAATACAAGTTTTATATTTTTCATGAGATTTATATTGTATATTTAAGTAGTTTCTTTGAATTTCTAAGTAATTACATGAATTTTGAATTATTGCTTGCATTTGACTGGGGGTTGACATCTGCTAGCCTCATGCAATTGGCTAATGATGGTGGACTCCTAGGTTATAAGCACTTGTGTATTTTCTTACATTCTTAATGATCATTACTCATTTGCTTTCATAATAGAACAAATTTCCATATATTAGGCGGTCATACATTCTATCAAGTACATTCCAATCTACTTAATATTATGGTTAAAAGTTTAGTCATAATTCATTTAAAGGATTTGTATCTGACTAAGTCCAAGGAAAAGAATTATTCTTTTCTATCGAGTTTTTCTTGTTTCTCTTCCCTAATTTAAATAAACTATATGAAGATTGAATAAAATGTCAATCTATTTAATTTGCTATTTGGTCATAAAATGTTAATTATTTCTCATCTTATAAGATGTTCAGTGCTTTCAAAATGATGGTATTATGAATGTAATTTATTCAGCCTTTTATCACCTTTTACCATGGATGTTATAAAGTTCCTATTTGTTGATATATTTGGTATTGTTGATAAGTATGTTTAACTAAGAGCGAAGAGAATATAGATAGAATTGCTTTCTTGTAAACACTATAGTACAAATTTTCATTCTTGAATTTCAATATTATGGCTAGGAATTCCTCTACTCTCATTGCAGTATTTAATTACTTTTAAAATATTTTTGTTTAATTTTTCCTACCATCCCTTGCTTGTTTTACTTATGGCAACATAGTTTGCACATCATATCAAAGTGTGGTTATGTACAAGGAAAAGTATGGATATTGTTATTTTTTGAGTATTGTGGTGGTATTGGATGTCTAGGTAACTGGAAACACTTTTATTTAATCAATTTTGCATCAAGTTGATGTTTGTAAGAGCCAATACAGTGAGAATTTTCCTCCCAAAAAGTTAAATTATTCAGTTTTATTATTAAGTGAACAATCTATGAGATTTGAGTCAAATTTTAAATGATCAATTATACTATTGATATTTATTGGTTGTATGTATTGTATTTTAAAATATTTAAAATCATGAAGATCACCTGCATATACATTCAATTGAATTTTTTATAATTCGTCATATATTTCTCTGCTTTCAATTAAGAAAAGCTAGTCATTTTTGTGCTGTCAAAATAAAGGCAGAGTTATGAAATGATTTGTTTCAGCTTAGATTTTTTATTTTGTGAGCGCATCTTGGTTGTATTCTTCTATGACTTTTTATATGGTGTAAATGAAGTTTGTATGTCTTCCTCTTTTGTGTTACAGTTTTGAAGGAGTGTTGTTATTGTTGTAATAAATTATTAGGGTTTTAATATTTTTAATTTACCAATAAAATTTATTTAATTTTAAATGGGCTTAATTTTTTTATTTATTCAAAGTATTATTATAGATTATATGTATGAAGTGAAAGTAAGTTTTAACATTTCTCCAGAATAGCATGGTTACTTGTTAGATCCCTGTGTTATTTGGTGTGATGAATTGTCATTGTAGTGTTTGCTTGCATAGTTTTTTATGCTGTAAAAATTTTTGTTTTGTAACTTGAATGAAGTAATCTAATTTTGATGTTATCTTAAATTCAAATCAACCATTATTTAGGAAGTGAATGAAGTCAAAGTCGGTGGATGAAAAAAAATAAGAAACCAAATTTGGTAGCTCTGTTCATACCATCCAGTGAACAATTGAATGGATTGCTCGGTTTTACATTAATTAATTTGCTTTCAAATGCATAAATATGAGAAACTTTTATTCAGTCTGCAATGATATTTGTGGCCTAAATGATTGGTATAATTTCTTAGTTAAAATATTTCTATACCATTGCCTGTGATTCTTTACTAGCCTTCACTTATTTCCATTCAAAGCAATAAAATGTATATAGATTGTGTAGCCAAGACAGGAAGAGGCAGATTCGCGATCACCACTGATTAGAGAAATACTTTGTAGGGTTGCAAGGTATATAATTTTTTCTTTTAGATCTATTTTAATGATATAAAATTCCTCAAAATATTTCAGCAGAATGTCATATTTTGAATTGGTATAGAAAAATTTATGATAATACAATGTAGCAAAACACGATGTTTTTAAAATTTGCTAACTTTTGTAGTTGTGGTATTTTCTTGTGTATATTTTCCTTACTCTTCATAGAGGAAAAGGTAATCTAGGCAATTGCTCCTATACATTGCCTGCAGATACTGTTGCTCAGAAGCTATCATGACTGGTATCCCAAACCAAATTTTCGAGTAACACCTGTTTCTCAAATAAAATTGATTAATACCATCATAAGTGCAGCAAATTAAGAATATTTTGGTGATTGCTTAAATTAAAAAGAACTCTCATGAGAAGCACTTTTTTGTCATCTTTTTTATTATTAGAAGTTGTGAGATATACCTTTGTCTGAGATATTTTTTAACATTTCTGAAACATTAACCACTGAATTTTTTTCAAATTTTTAAATGTTTGTTTTAAATACATGCACTTCTTTGCAACATCTTTATGGTTGGATATTGTTGGAAATATCATTACACAGTTGTAAAATTTAAATTATGAAAAAGCATTGCTGAAGGCTCCTTTATCATCAAACAAAGGCAGCCATTCAGTAGGTCTGTAGCATTCAGAGATTAAAATTTGAAGAAGCTGTAACAGCAAATAAATATACAAAACATTTTCTTGGTTTTCCAAATTTCATTGAACGGGCCAGTCACTTCTATTAAATAAATTCACTCATATGATATGCTCAAATAAATGTCAACAGAGTTTTCCATAATTTTCATTGCATTACCTCCATGTATTAGGCAGTCCCATGGAAATTTCTTGGTTGCATCATACTCACTCAATGCACATGTGAGGCTTGAATGTTTACGAAAAATTCTATGTCCATACACCACTATACCCTTGTGATGCATGCATAGTATTCAATTTTTTTCTGCTGAAGAACTTAAGGAATGATAATTTGACAAAAGACATTTTACTCCACATAACGCTCAGGCTGTGGATATTTATAAATGAAAGAAAATATGTTCCTGTCCTTGTTTTAGCTATTGATTATTTCTGGTTGTAAGAGAATTACTATGGTTGGAGGAAAATTAAATTGGAGTTCTTTGTTCTTTTCTAACTGCTTTTTTTAAATTTAAAATAGATTTATTTCAGCCAATTTCAGAAATTGTACTTTGTAACCATATTTCTAATATTAAGATATTGTTTTTCATTTTTGTGTCCTTGTTTTTCTTTGACTATAAAAGCTTAAAAGATTTTCGTATTTGATAAATTATTTATTTGATACTTAGTTGTCATTTGTCTTTCATATTGGTAAGAATTTTTTGCTTCTCTTCAGTTAACCACTTGTATAATTTCTCTCTGATGAAGAGGATATTGCAAAATGTCTTGCAGGTACAGCTCCTAGATATCAATTGCTCTGTTTCCAGAGAAGATGTTCTAAACATATGATGTATGGGGATATACTCATCTGAAGGATGAATAAGACTGAAACAGAGTGCACAAATTTGTGTTTTCTACAGATTTATTTTTTGCAACTTATTTCACTGGTGTGCTAGCATCATCGGACTAAGGCTTCTCTTTTGCCATGTAGTAATGCCTCTCCATATTAATTTCAATCAGGGATAAAACTATTCTGCTGATTAGTATCTTTTAATTGGTAGTCATTATTATATTACAATTTATAATATATTGAAACACTTGTAAAATATTGCATGAATTCCTGAAAAGATAATTTTTTAGCGTTCATCTAAATTTGAAAGATCTTGTACCTGATTTTTAGTGGTTAAGCACTATTAGAATCCTTGAATTAGACTGTCTTTCTCTTGTACAAGCAGTATGTATTTTTACATGGCTATTTTTGTGCAGATTGCTTATGCCAAATATCCCTAACAAATAAGGGTTCATTAGGAGAAGGATGCCTGGGAATATGTGACACTGTCTGAGAAGGGAAGTTATATATAACCAAATGTGATCTCGTAAATAAGTAAAACTTAGTCACAGAATCTTGATTACCTTATTTGGAGGAGTACCCATTGAAATACTACATAAATATATAGGAACATGATTTCATTGTACTGTATTCACTTTTGTAGGATGTGACTCAAGGATTGCTGTAGCTTACCAGAATTGATCTCATTTATATAAATCGTCGTAACATGCATGACTTACCTCTTAGTGGAGTACTTGACTTCAATACAGTGGAGTTGTACTCTAGTGTTTAGATCATGGCACCAAACTGTTACAAAAAAAGTTTTTTGCCAGAGTGAAAACCAAACCTAAGCAAAAAATATAATTATAGAACCTGAACTAAAACTTAAAATCTTAATTCATTCTTTCTGATTTTTGGTTAACATACTTATTGGAGAATCATCAATAGTAAAAATATTGTTCTTCAAAACTTGTTGCACCTTGAGAGGTGCAAGGGGTGTTTCCAAGCAGGTGAAGTTTTGTGATGATAATGGTTGACTCTGGGTGGTGTTTACAATAGGAGAAAGAAAGTAAGAGGGTCATATATGTATACTGCAAGCCTCTCACACCAGATACATTGTGAGCCACCAATTGTTTCCTATCTCTGATATCCTTACTTGGAGTATATTTGTTCTAAATTTATTTAGAATCTCAAATATGATTTTCTGTATCTTCCTCTCCAGTGCCTTGATCAGCTATGATTGAGAGTTTGTGGAACTTCCTAGTTGGGGTAAGAAGATTTTTCTCCCTTAAACACCCTTCATCCGTGTATGAAATTTTATTTGAAGAATGTTTGCCATATGTATCTTATATATCAGCATTTTCCATTTTAATTTTGCTCCAGTACTCTTATTGCACAAAAGAGAAGTTGTTTAGTTGAAAAGTATAATTTTTTTTAAAAGGTGAGAATTTAGGCTTTATGGGACCATGTGACATTTGTTAGAAGTGGCAGAGGAGGTATGAAATTTCATGAGACACTTTTTGGCAGAGATGGGGGGTATGTTAATCCCAAAAATGCCTTGACATCATGTCAGGATGGCTCCTTAGCAAACATCTAATTTCAGCATTAAAATTATGCATACCAACAGGCCAGGAAGTTAATCAGTATACAGTTTTAGTCAAAACAGTAATAATATTTTGTTGTTTTTGAAATTTGACATCTATATTATCTAAGGATGCACAGTAGTGACTGATGTCAAAAATTATGTAGGAAACTTCAAGAAGATTGATGGGCCAGTTTCAATCCACATTCTGTCCCACAAACTGTATGTTGTACAACCCTTAACAGTACTAGGATTTCCTTTTTTATAATTATTCATCCACAGTGTTATTTGTACTACATTTTTGAGAAATTTTGACTCATAGGCTTCAGGTCTAACCTGAAAATAGAAAATCCTGGTTCAGAAGTTTTATTTTGTATAACAGAAAACTTTCTTGCTTTTGAAAGTTATGTTGGGGCTTCTGAAAAAGATGCAACAGATGTGAGAAATGGATAGTGTTTACTTGTTTGAGTATGACAAAAAGCAAATTTGGGCATGAATGGCCATTAGGTGATGATGTATGTGAATCTCTGTCAAATTCTACAAAGATATAGCTGATGCAATCAGTTAATCATCTGAATTATTTAAATAAAATGAAATATATATATTGTAATGAGTAATTTAACAAGAAAAGAATGTTATTTTATTATCACAGATTTTTCTGACATTTCCCTATGTCTTATTATGATGATTTAGTTTTAAAGTAGTTATTATCTATAATAACTTTTGTAAGCTTTTGATTCCTTAAATTTTTATAAATGGTATAATATACAAGTGTTGTAAAGAAAATCAAGGAAACATTGTCATAGCATACAAACTATTTATTGTATGCCACTGAAATGCATATATGCCCTCAATATTATTCTTTGCAATACTAATGACCCATTGCTGTACTTGTGGAAGACTTTCAAGGGCACTAGTGGCCCCATTTTTGGCCTATTGCATGTAAGATAGCATGAAAGCATTCTCAGTGCAGTAGGTCTTTAAGTTTGTGAAAGAGGTCAAAATCACATGGGCTCAAATAAAAGGAGTAGAGGGGATGTTCAAGAATCTCCCACCGTTGAGTTTTTGGAGTAACAAGAGGGGTATTGTGACATTGTTTATTTACATGTGCTGGAGCACAGTGGGTGAACATGTATGGAACTGATGCTGTTTCCTATGCAAAGATGGTGAAGATGGAGTTCCAACAAATGGTGGTAGTGCACAGCATTGACTGTCTGACATTCATGGTCTATCTACAGGAGAGTATGACATCCTTCACATTGTATGCCACAGTGAGCATCACTTTCATATTATCAGGTTCATTGTGGAGTTTTTTACTGGGGTGTTGTGTCATTCATTTAACAGTTGGTTCAACTCTGGCTTGTATGATCTTGTCTAAGGTTTGTCCATGGCAATGATGTGACCCCAAATAGTGGTAGTGTATGTAGTAAAGTGTCATCTTCTCCATTCTAACACTCCATTCAGTCACTGGCAAGGGTGTACTGTATCTGTCAGGTAATGCAGCATCGAGGATGCGATTTTGTGGTATTCCAGGTTGTGCAAAATGGTCATGTGGGATGTCCCTAGATCCCTACAGATCAGCATAGGACAGCAAGAGAGCTAGCTGTCCTATGCTGATCTGTCTCCAGTAGGTACTGTATCAACTTCACCCATGCTGCATCCATGGGCAGATGGCCCTCCTCATTTTCACATTCATTTTTGAACCCTGACACCTACCAAGCCTCTGTTCAATATGGCCATCTTTCATTGCCCCATGCTTTTTGCATAGCATTCCTTTGCATTTCTGCCACAGGCCACCTCAATCTTAATCCATGTCTTCTGCTCCAATCTCAACAGCAATATTTTAAAGCGGTCCAATTTGAAAAATTAACCCATTTGTATTTATCTATTTTTTCATATTATATTCTTTGGAGAAATGATCTATTTTCTGTTTGTCTTAAATATTCTTATGTAACCTTTTACTCACATTTATGTCCTCTATATGAGACTAGTAATACATTTTAATATAATACTATGTGTTTTACTTTAGATGTTATATTATTTATAGCATAAAGTATTTTAATAAAGCATGATGCATTCCTAAAATTTACTTCTATAATTTAGTATGTGGCAGATCTAGGAACTTCTCCAATGATAAGATGGTGATTAGGGGTAACTATTTCACTTAATTAGGTGATATATACCTTAACCTATGTTAAATATGAGAAAATAAAGTGAATATTAAATAACTGACTTAGTAAAAGGAACATTTTTGGGGTCAAATGTGACTCCACTTCACTGTTTACATAAAAATTTAAGCTTGACTGTTTATAGGTTAACTTTTATCATAGATTCATGTGGAATGCTATCTGATTGTAGATCTGTTTAGATTATCTGTCTCAAAGGAAACATGGGGACATGTAACTTCATTGGTGAGTAGGTGAAATTGCTTGATGAATATCCGAAGGTTTTCCTAATGTAGCGGCCATTGTTTGGCGGGTCGCCGGCGGCAGTTGTTAGAGGTTCTGGAGGTGTCATTATTATATGATGTCTGCTGGAGCTTATCTCATGCTGAAATTTTGCCAAATTTCTACAGAATTTCATACAAATGAAATTAAGAACTGTTGAGTTATGTTTTATTTCAAGATATGTTTTATTTCTAATATATTTTGTAGACAATCAACCCATCTTTTGTTGAACCTAACCATAGTATGCAAGTTTAGTTCCTGCAGTCTATATTTTCTGCTTTGAACAAAATGATTAGTCTTCACCACTGAAGGAGATCATATTTTAACTGTAGGAAGAATAATTGCTGACTAGTGGCCAAAAAGTCCATCACAATGATTAGAATGCTACACAACAATTATTTTGTGAATTAAAGGAAACATATTGTAGATATTTAGGCTAATATTCATGAACACTTAGATCACTGAGGCTATCTGCCTGAGTAAGGAATCAACATTTTGAAGGATTAAAACATATACCAATTAGGTTTGATGGCTATGATAGTTGCATATCATCCAAATTATTCCTGAATATTCTATTTTACGAGGTGTTGTTTAAAAGGTATGAATGATACTTTGACTTCATAAAATTCATTATAAAGCACAGTTATTCACAACAGCATGTAAATTTATTCAGTATGCCTCTAGTTTTTGTAAGTCTAGAAAATTCATTAATGGGAACTTTTTTCCAGAACTCAATTGAATTTTTTGACCACATTTATTGAACCACCTGAATTGAATTTTTTGATTGCTGTCTTCTGTAATTCAAATGGTTCCATTTCTGCAACAGTTGATACTTCAACCAGAGGTTTGGGAAGAGGATGCTCATCATTTACAGAATCAATCATGGATAGACTTATAAGAAGGACAAAGTAGGACTTCAACATTTATAGGTCATCTTCTCTGGATGCTAAATCAGGATGATTTCATGATTTATATTTGTATTTTTTCTTTTTATAACATATTATCTCAAAATCAGGGAGTTTTTAATTCTCTTGCTGAGTTAAGGATATGACTGAAATTGCTTGAATGAAATCAAGCGTAGTATTTACATCTCCCCTGGGTTGCTGAGTAGATGGTTCAATCAATCAGAGAGGAACATCAGGTCTTTCATGTATTAAAATTTTACAGTTGACAGTGATATCTTTTATCTTCTTTAAGACAAGAATCTAAGGATAAGTGGAGGTGAGATTAGGCTGACATGATTGGTGGTTGAACCTGAATCCTCTGCTTATCAAGCTAATGCTCTATAGAGACAGTAATCCTTTTGTATTGATGCCTACCGAGACAATATTTAAAAGAAAAGTTAATAATACTTAGTGAGTAAACATTTGATAAGTCTAAAAATCTTGATGAAATGTTCTTAAGAAATGAAATCTTTTTGAGTTAATACAACGTTAAGAGAGGTTCTGTAAAACTAAAGGAAGTAAGCAGCACTTCTTTGCACATTCATATGAAGGAAGTTCTTCCCAAAAAAGTAATACTAATTTAATTTGTTAAAATAAAAATATATTTCAACTTACTATGGAATTCCACGAAGCAGAGCCTGAAGTAATTGTGTTTAATCTAAAAAAAAAGTTGTGATTCTCCTGGTGTTATTTCTAAGTAAGCCTCAGCTTGTTCCATTACTGGAGTTAAGAATATCTTTATTTGGTCAACATTTTTTAGACGTTCCTTTAAATTAATAATTGTAAAAAATGGTAGAAACTGTAGACAAACACAGCAATGAAAATGAAAGCAAAAAGTTCTACCAAGCAGTAAAATATATGAGCAAGGGATATTATCCAAAAGTAGACTCATGCAAGAACAAAAATGGCGAAGTCATTGGAGAGGAGAGCGAGGTAATAGAAAGATGGGCAGAATATTTTAATGAACTGCTTAATAAGGAAGTAGAAGAGCATTTACAAGTTTTTAGTGCAGAACAGGATGTACCCATCTCATCTATAGAGGAGGTAACTGAAAGCATGGAAAGTCAAAGAAGTGACAGGGCACCAGAAGAAGATGGTATATCAGCAGAATTGATAAAAAATGTAGGCCCAGATCTAATCAGAGCACTATACCAATTAATCTGTAGTATTTGAAATTGGTTGAATTTCCAGAGGATTGGAGAATTGGATTGATTTTTCCAATATTTCAGAAAGGCGGTAAGCTGGACTGCAAAAACTATAGAGGTAATACGTTACTGAATGTAGTATATAAAATCTTCGCTAGTATTCTCCTGAAAGGAATAAGTATCTACGCTGAAGACATTCTAGAAGAATATCAGTGTGGCTTTAGATGTGGAAGAATTGATCAGATATTTGCAGTGAGACAAACAGTGGAGAAGTGCTATGAACACAACGTTGATTTGCATATACACTTCATTTTCTTTGATCAACCTTTGACAATGTGAATAGGAAAGAGATGCTCTGTGCACTGAGAGGTTACAGTATTCCAGGAAAGCTGGTTAAATTGGTTGAGATGAGATTGAAGGAATTCCAATGCAAGGCTTTTGATCTGGGTAGAGTAAGCAGTGCTTTTGAAGGGACTTCAGGAGTAAGACAAGGGGATGCTCTCTCAACTATGCTATTCAACTTGGTTTTGCAGAAAGCAATGAAAGAATTGAAATTAAGGGGAACTGTTGTTCACAAATCCAAACAAGGTTTTGCATATGCTGATGATGTAGCTCTGATAGCAAGAAGTGTGAATGATCTTAAGGAAATCTTTACTACCATCGAAGACATTGGGAAAAGAATAGGCCTCATTGTCAAAGAAGAGAAGATGAAATACATGAAAATGTCATCTTCACAGAACAGATGAGAGCTGCAAAATTTAATTATTCAGAATTGCAAGTTTGAGGGTGTCAGATAATTTACTTACCTGGGTGTAATACTAAATAATGAAAATAAGATTGTATGCACCTCTCCTCAAATCAACTATTCTGTCTAGGAAAACTAAATTGAAAATTTATAAAAGGTTGATAAGACCTGTGGTTACATATGAAGCTGAGGCATGGGTCCTATCCGAATAAGACAAAGAAACTCTCAGAAGATTCAGAAGGAAAATAGTAAGGAGAATCTATGGCCCAGTAAAAGAAGGAGAAAGTGGAGAATCAGAATGAACTGGGAAGTTTATGAGATATTGGAAGAGAAGGAGATAGTGAGGTTCTCCAAGTCACTGCAACTGTTATGGTTGGCCCATGTTGAAAGGATGGAAGAGAACAGCTCTTAATTAACAGCAAGATGGAAGGGACTAGGAGGAGAGTAAGACCACAAAAAAGATGGCTACAAGATGATGAAGAGGACTTGAATACTATGAGGGTTGGAAGATGGAAGGATGAAGCAAAAAAATGGACCAAATGGAGACATATAGCAGAGGAAGCCAAGGCCCACACCGGACTGTAGAACTATGGACGAAGATGAATAAAAAGTGGTTAGAATACCTACCCTGAAAGTGGGAGACCTGGATTCAAGTCTCAGCCATGTCACAATTTTCCACACCTGTTACTCCTATGAGATAATCATCTCTGTTGTTTTTTGAAGTTATTGTTCTAGTGCTAAATAATCAACTGTAAGAAAATGTCTTTTTGTAGTCAGTTATTCCTGAGGAATTGTTATTAGAATTGGCCTTACTGCCTTTCCTTATTTTTCTCAAATTGAAGAAAGGTTTTCGATTTTGAATTATTGGATCGATGGATTTCTCTCAATAATAAATGTCTCTACTCCCACTACTATAAAATTAGCATGTTTAAGCTTTTTTGGTATTAATTGTGTTCAAAAGATGGTTAGATATATCATTTGTTTGAAGCAAAAATTTTAAAAACAACTCTGAGACTGGTAAATTAGATGAACATTCTGTGAAGATGGTGTAACACTATTTTGTTACTTAATAGTTTGGATAAACCATTTTAAAATGTATCTTAAAGATGTTCCTTGGTCTTTGGTATCATTCTGACTACCAGCCAGTTTTAAATATTGATATTAATTTGAATTTGGATTGGTTAATGTTAGAAAAAATAACAAATTATATTTGTTTAAATATAATAACAGTTTATTTTAAATCATTATTTTACATAATAAAATCACAAATTTATGTCATAAGAAACCTTAAAACATAATAACACACATGTACCAGTTTAGATGGACTAACACAATCTATTTCTTAAATAAAATATATTATGCGTTAAGGAATGGTTTACATTCTCTATGAAACAAAGCACAAATTAATATTTTCTTTAGTTACGAGAAAGATACCTGAACCATGTTACAATTCTGTAAAGGGAAAATTGTGTCACCTGTTCATTCTTTGGTTATATACAGCAATAAAAGGTGTTGAACCAAATATCACAATTTATACTAACAGGAACACTCTTTTGACTTCACACATTAGCAATCTCATAAAAGCAATTGAGATATATCACAGAGTGCTGATTGTTACAATAAAATTTTCAGCTTTTAAGGCAAAGTCTTCTGAAGTAATAGTCTTAACAGTTGTTATAGGGTGCCTTAGGATGGAACGTTTTGTTCACCCAGTCAAAATATAATGGGCATCACGTTGATACAACGTGTTACAGCCACATATCTCAGTACATTTCTTTGGTTACATAATTATAATCATTATCTAGCCTTTAATTTAGAGAGAAATCTATGTACACATTTTTTGAAAATTGTAAATATGTCTTTACCCTACTGAAAGAAAGCACATATTGGCTCTCTATTTGGTATGAATTACTCAAAAACTGTACATAAGGTAATTGTTGTATTTGAGTTCCCATCCTAGGAATCATATAGTAGCCTATCTTTTCTCCAACTGAAATGCTGTTCACTCTATAGTAAACCTTCACTTAATGTTAAATCATTTTTTGGAGAAATTCAATTAAATATATTACTAAAGTGTCAGAATTTAGCAATAGCAATAAAGTGTAATAATATTGATATGTTAAAATTTGGTGGAAACAGTATTACAAGAATAACTATTTCTTGCCAGATATTGCTACAGTAAATAATATAATGAATTAATTTAAATTATAGGGGATTAGTTTAAATTATGTTGAATTCAGTGTTTAGACAAGGCAACATTTTTAGATAGAGTTAAAAGAATATTCCTCTTAAATATGGATAAGCTATTTTCAATCCATTTTCCAAGCAATTTTCATCACAGCTGATGATAATTTCTCATGAGGTTCTTTACCTACTAGCCACCTATATCTTAACATTTTAGAACTCTAAAATGAGTCATTTTCATAAATAGTTTACAACATATGCTGAAAATATAGCATTGTCAGATAGCATTTCAATCGATATCAAATTTGTCATTAAGTATCTGCAATATCCATCAAGGAGAGACAAATGTTGATGATTTTTCTTCAAAATAAGTTACAGAATATACAATTCCCTCACCGTACTTTTTCAAAGATGAATTTATATGTGTCTTCAGGTAGTGCCAGATTTCCAACCTTAACTGAGTAATCTTCTCCAGGAATTGGTACAAGCTTGTATTGGTCAAGAATGGTTGCAAGTACCACAAATGATACATATTGCACCAGCTTGTAACCCATACAAGAGCGGCGACCTGCTCCAAAGGGTAGGAAATAGTCTGGTTTCTTCAATCTGTATCCTCCAATGGTGTCGTCTCTCACCAGGAATCGCTCAGGCTTGAAAGCTTCTGGCTGATCCCACAGTTCTGGACTCATATTCAGGTCATAGTTGTTCATGAAGATCAAGGTGTCTTTTTCAACTTTGTAACCTAGAAAGACAAGAGGAAATATTTAGTTATATGATACACAGTAAATTAAAACTTAGAAACTATAGAGAATTAAGTTTGATTGAATGAATTATAGTTTCATCTAATGCCTGTGATATTCTTATAATACTTTAAGGTTTAAGATTTTTGATGGATTGCTATGACTTAGAATGTAATGTAATGATTCCTACCTCCAATGGTGCTGTCCCTGTTTGAAACGTGTGGAACAATTGGGGATGAAATGAGGCGGATGGCTTCGAAAACGATGGCTTCTGTGTATGGCATGACAACTCTATCTGAAATGCGGATCTCCCTTTTCTCTCCTCCCAGAGCAGCCTTCAGCTCGCTCTTGACCCTCTCTTGAACTTCTGGCCTGACAGCGATGAAGGCAAGGATCTTGATGAGCATATTTCCAACTGCAGAGTGACCTCCAATGATGTCCTCAAGAGCAAACATGGCTGTGTCCCATGACATCTGTGGCGATGCTTCCGACCTGACGTGAGCTACGAGAGCATCCACATAATCTTTCTCTTCGACCTCTCCGTTGTTATTTTCGGCCTTCTTGGCTTCCCATTCCTCGACCCTGCCTCCAACCAGGGCCTCCATCATGAAACCGCGGATTCGGTGTGACCAGCTGGAGAGCCTGGCAAGATGGCGGCCATGGAGGGGTAGTAGCCATGGGAGGAAGTCTGCAGCGTACCCTTGGTTGACCTCGTGGAAAATGGCGTCGAAATCGGTGACCATCCTGGAGAAAGCGGGATCGGCTCCGTCTTCTTCAAATCTCTTTCCGGCGAAGTAAGACGTGAAGACGTTGGCAACAGTTTGGAGGATGAGGGGTTTGGCTGCTGCGGATCGGCGTCCGGAAGGTTGAACTACGACATCTCCAACAGCTGGATGTTCGGTGGTGATGGATGAAGATGAGATGGAACGGCGAAGGAGCGAAGCGAATCCAAGGGCGAGTTTGGAAGCGTTCTCAAACACTCCAGAGTTGTGAATTGTTTTCTTCTGAGGGACGGCTGATGTAGAATGGGCTTCGATGCGGCGCAGGAGGGATTGCATCTCTTTGGCGAGAATCGAATCAAGAACATGGTAACGGGCTGAGAACGCTCTGGGGAAGGTGTGTCCCTTGAGCATGTCGCGGCGGAGTTTCTGGACGTCGGACCAATTGCAGAATGCGAGTGCTATGAAGAAAATAGAAAATGTTGATTAAAATTGTGTATTTGCTATATCATTCAATGAAGTTGTTTTATCGGGAATTGATATTAACCGGAGAAGGGACCTTATTTTTATTATAAAATACTTTTAGTTTTAAAGGATTGGTTAAAATAGTTTCTTATGATTTTACAGTTATGATGAGAATGTGTTAGGAAAAATCGTTAACTAAAATGATGTATAATTTTACAGAAAATTTTGGAAGCTATATTGCAAATTATGGAATTAGAGTTAAAAATTTGAGTGAAGTATTTTCAGCATAGTATTTAATGTAATATTAAAGTGTATGTTAATAAAGCAAGTGGACCTTTACAAATAATTTGCATACTTACAGTTTTCTTTGTCTCCGCAGAAGAGTTGGTGGTAGCGGCGGAAGTCAGGACGGCCGTCGAAGTGACTGCCCTTTGGGCCGAGGAGGACCTCCCTAACGGCTTCTGCTCCATTGACCACGAGACACTTGACTGAGCCAAGGGACAGTGAAGCTACAGATCCAAATTGGCGTCCAATGACTCCGAACGCCTCGTAAGGCACTTCGTAGCCGGAGAGCAGGTGGAGCGATCCAAGGAGTGGAAGACCACGTGGACCCGGTGCTTCCGGGGCTTCATCGACTTCTCTCTTGGCGGCCTTGTTTTTATTCTTCTTCCTTTCGGCGGCGGCCAGCCTCGCCCTAACGGCGTCAACTAGGCACATCAGCGTCAGGATGATGATTCCGGCGACCAGCAGGTGAGTTATGCTTCCCGTGAACTCCATTGCGATGTCGGGATGGTTGTTGACAAAAGCACCAATGAGTTGTGGAGACGAGAGATAATAAATGATCGAAGTGGGTGTATAGGCAAGGACAGCGGTCGATTCCGTTGATAAATCGCAGAACCCGAAAAGAGGCGAGAATATAGACGCGAGAACCGGAGGAAGATTGGAAAATTTTGGAGATAGTCTTCCCGAAGAAATTTCGGAAATCAGACAATACAGCGAGAGGGCAACTCTCTGTTTTCTTCTCTTATATTTTCCTTTAACTTCCTTCGAACTCTCAAAGAGTGCCTAAAGAGCTCTTCCTCTTTCTCCACTGTAGGAGCCGCTTATCTGAGCCTCTCTCGCTCGACAACGTTAGTGGACTCCGGATCTTTGGTTATATACCTGTCCTCTTAGGCGCTGCCTCACACCATTAGCTACCCCCACTTCTCTGTCCCCACGCCTCGGACCCTCGGATCTGAATTGATTCCAGGCCCGCGATAAATTATGGAGTGTATTTCTCATCCCCAGATCGAGATGCTGGGTGGGATGCTGGAAAGGGTAGGGCTGTTAGGGAAGGGGTGGCGGGTGGGGTGGGAGATGGAAGAACTGGAGCGTCGTCTGGGAGGCTGTTGACGACCAATGGTATGGATAGACTCCTTAGTGGAAACCGCGCGATTATTAGAGATAGGATATGATGTTTCCTTTTTCCGGAATATCAGGTTCGCCGTAAGGGACTTTGGAATAGTGGATCAGCTGTTCATGATATGATACTGTGTGAATACGGTGGGAACCTGATTGAATATCGCAGTTTTAGTGTCGTGAAGTGGAATTTAGGAAAGTTAAAGTCTATTCGCTTTGATAGCCCGTTTTCACCACTAAGGACTTATCACCTAATTGCTAAAATAGCCTTCAGGTGAATTGTTTATTGTAAGGTGAAGAATAAGCTATTCGTTATGTGTTTAGTTTTGTGTAGCTGTATTGCTGCGTTACAGAGTGTAACGGTCTGGAAGGTTTTATATTAATAATTCCGACAGTAGTATCTTTTGTTCTCTGCTGTGTATTTAAAATGTAAACTTGTCAAACTCGTACTCCTGGAATTCCATTCAGGGACAAATGAAGTAAGTTAAAATCATATGCGATAATCATATGCTATTGTGCAATAACTAAGCAGTTAAAAGAACCTCAGATTAAAGAATCCCTACGGCAAAAATTGAACTTTTCGTAAGGATGCGTGTAGCTATTTTCTTATTAAGCCAGTGTGGAGATCAGATTTTATTTTCATTTCCAATTATGTTCCAGTCATATCCTTGTGCATATTGTGAATTAATTGCGGCTAATGTATCAATATTTAAATGTTATAACTAACTGTAATGTTATAAAACGATCTCCAGATTATTGTCTAAAAACGATATCTACTTCTTAAATGTTGAAGATCTAAGGAAATTGAGTGATCTGACACTGATTGCTGAAATTTGGAATGTTTCGACGCGGAATTGTACGCGGTTAGTGAATCCTCAAAACTCTGAGGTTAGGATTGGTATTTCAGCCTCGGAATGAAATATTTCAGACGAGTTATGACCTGAAGGTGAAGATAATTTGCAATTTCTTATACAAATTTACAATCTTCACATTTTTCAAGGCGAATCAATGTCAATGTGAGCATACTGTGTAGGGGCTAATAACGCTAGAAGGAATAACGTGTCTGACTTGTTGCAGATTATCTCCGTTAAGATATTTCAAGTGATTTATAAATTGTTTCCGTAAATCCTTTTTCATTTCCTACTCACACTTTGTTATTGAGATGTTCCTTTGGGAACTTACTCGTCTCTTTGTCCGCTGACCTCCTTCTGTTTATCTGGAGCAGTCAGCTTTCACAAACGCTCGACCCATATGAAAACTTCTATGCTATATATGAAAACTTCTATACTTCTAAATAAATTTCGCAACCTTCAAAGGCGCCAACTCACAATATTTATGAACCACCCCATAAATAAATCTATCGGATTTTTTTATATGAAGGAAATAAGTTTACTGAGGGTATTCTAATGTCTCTTTCAGAATCCAAAATTGAAAATTATGCCTAATTTCAGCTCTTTAATATAAATGTAATGCTACATAATGTTTTAAGGATAATATTGTCCTTTAAATTAAGTAACGGTTAATTTTCTACTGGTTGTAAATAAAATAAATTCGAATTTGTGTTAGAAATATAAATAATGGATTTGGTAGGGTTTATAGAGCGTCAATTATAAATAACTGGGTTCAGTTTTACTTTACCTCTCAATTTTTAATCCATTAACCGGCTAATCACTCATTGACTTTTCCGTTTGTTTGCTTTTAAGTGCTATTTTTAATTTATTAGTCATAAAATATTAAATATAGAGAAACTTAATGGTTTTTCGGGATTCAATGCAAGCCGGTTTTTAAATCAGTTTCATTTTTCTTCTGTTTCTCAGATGTTGCATCATGATGATCCGTTCACTTAATTTCTTCGAGAGAACTCCTTTTGAAATATATGTGTAAAATTCTTATACACGTTTATCTTCCTCAGCATTACCTATGCCTCTCGTTTACAACACGGTCATTAGAAATAACGGCTTATGAGGGCCATCTTCGGGTTTTCCTTCCTAAAGAGATCATTTTCTGCCTTCAACATCGTGCTGAGTCTCATTCACAAACTTAAACTTTAGTTTACTTGGGCGTTTTAAATATTTTATTGGTTGCTTTTCCCGAAAACAATTTTTCCATCGGTGTCTCTTTTCAGATGCTACTTAGTCTCTTTTTAGTATGCTTACGCAAATATATTCTGTAATCGATCCGTCTGTTTGTTTCATAGTATAAAATTAGTTCGGAAACGTATCATCGATTTCGATGCTAATTTCATCAACGACCTGTTCGAGATTGTTTTTCGAGAATGTAGAGATCCTGAAATTCAATGAAATTGCTAGCCTTTCGGTGAAGCGTAAAATGAATTCATAATCTAGAAACTCATTGTAATTTTTCTAAAGAAATTTTTCCTAGGTCGTTGTGATCTTTTTCTTTGTGAAGAAACTGTTTGTGGGGATGAGTATCCAAGATATATGTTCCTTGCTGTTGTAAATTAATAAATTAACTGAAGTTATGTTGGGTCATATTCTCAATCCATTCAAAACCTTTCTTTTTATGACTCTACCGCAAGACAGAGTAGACCAAAAGCCTAGTTATTCAGTATGCAATTCAATAGAGCATTTTTATTTCTTGTAGTTAACCTCTTCAAATTCTTTCCTAAGTGAAATAAAACATGAAACCTCAGGTTACTGAGGACATTATTGACTACGCCGGAAACATAGGTCTTGTACACAGAACCGTTTTCATTTACAAGGAGGCATTATTTTTGAAAAAAAATATTTCAAAAGAAAATAAAATAATAGCCGACGAGTAAAAGTACGAAAAATAAATTAAAATGTCCATTACCGGCTATTTGCGACATTTCTATTTGGTTATAAAATTATCGAACGTTTTGGTAACGTATGTCAGAGAGCGTCATGATATCATTCGATCCCAATCGTTAAATAGAAAATTTGCCTCCGATATTTACGTATCTAAATTTATTATCTAGGAATGAATTTAGAATAAATGAGTAAAGAATGAAAAATAGCATCAGGCTTTATTTGAATTATACATGAAAATAAAAAGAAGACAAAAGAGTACCTTTTCTACAGTTTATTGAGCCACGACCCTTCTTGACAAATAATTTGTTTACAAAACGTCGCCTCCTCAGTGAATTAAGCTTATTTTCGCGATTACTTCTTATTTAATGTATTTTCATGGTAAATTCTAATATAGAGTCATTTTGTTCTTTCACGTTAATTTGATCATAATATAACATAGTGATATATGAGAGGAATAAGAACAACTTTTCCACGTTACCACAGAATTTTAATCTTTCACGACCTAGGTTTCAATACTAGGCGTCATCATCAGGTGATGTTCACCTGATTCACACAATCCCTGATCCACAAGATCATCATTTGATGTTGAATCTGTACGTTGAAACATAAGTTGTGTAATATTAAAATTGGTGATGGGTAAAGGTTGTTTATATTTCTCTCTCATCACGAAGTTGAGACCTCAACAGAGGTTTTTATCTGTCAATAAATTTCAGTAGATCTACATTTCATAAAAAACAATATTTAAATGTTAATACCAATCATTTGTTTAAATGAGAATCTTTCATCGGTTTTACTTTCTCTTTGAAATAACACGATTGAATTATACACGATTTCTCTTATTATTTCTTAAACAAGCTGAAGGTGTTATATCTATCAATTTAGGTTAATTGTA
Organism: Ladona fulva; assembly: GCA_000376725.2. Taxonomy (NCBI): domain Eukaryota; kingdom Metazoa; phylum Arthropoda; class Insecta; order Odonata; family Libellulidae; genus Ladona; species Ladona fulva. Next base: position 1,960,167 of record KZ308179.1, on the reverse strand, counting down.
CCTAAATATTGAAGGTTTGTTCGATGTAACACTCACATTAGTTCGTGGATCAGATGTTTTATCTGATTAAATGCTACCTAAAATACAGTGTATCAATTGATAAAATGAAACCTTTCTGCTATTCGTAATGATCCTAACTTAAAGTTACTCCTCGTCAGATAAAAATCTTTGCGTGATCTGATGGTAAGTTAGACTTTATTAATGTACTAGTAAACGCCCCCGTCAAGCATGACGGAAATTAATTTAGTTTAAAAATATATCTATATCGTATCCTCCTAAGTACAAAAAAGTCCGTCGTAAGATCAAAATAACACAATATATTTCTTACCATTATTTATAATATTTACCCTACTGTTTTCAAGTCATGAAAGCCTACTTTACGTAAACTTCTTATGGAAAAGTATACAAACTGATTATCCCCGTACATTTATATGGGATAACTCATGAAATAAACGATCAAGAATTGCCTTGGTCGTCAAAAGGATGGGTTTTTTTTCCCCAAAAATTTTACGAATTTTCCGTGAATTTTATCAAAGTTCTCGCAATTTCGAATTTATACAAACTGATTATCCCCGTACATTTATATGGGATAACTCATGAAATAAACGATCAAGAATTGCCTTGGTCGTCAAAAGGATGGGTTTTTTTTTCCCAAAAATTTTACGAATTTTCCGTGAATTTTATCAAAGTTCTCGCAATTTCGAATTTATATGAATGATTTACGACTAAAATAAGATTTTATGATTATTTTCCTTTCTTGTGACACTTATCTCAATTTCGTAGGACCATAGTTTCTAATTTAATTTTGTAAAAGGAATTACGTCTGCAAGTCATGAAAACGTAATTTACGTTAATCTCTTACGGAAACGTTTTATGGGCTCCTGGGATTGAACCCTGGCCTTTACAGATATGAGAATATTTTTCCTGGGAGTTTCAGCACCATAGAAACACAATGCAGTTTTTTTCAGATCTCTGAAGTGAGCCGTTTCTTAGATAAATGGGGTGAAGGACAGACGGGCGGACGGACAGACATTTGCTTTTTATATATATGATGTCGCCTGCATATTTTCCAGTTTACAAGTATGTTAATTCAAAAAAAAAAACATTGAGTGATACTAATATCTGAGTCAAAGTTGTTTTCTGTGAACTATAAAAGTAGCTATCTGAAGTCCAGGTGTAAAAAGCAAATCAAGGGCCCCATTTATACACTACATGAGTCATTAGTTAATTTCTGCAATTCTCCGTTTCTTCATCTTAAGGCCGTAATGTTGATGTTAGAAGAGAATATACTCTAAGAGAGCTTTACGTATTCAGTATGATTTATTTAAGCGTTCAAATCTGTGTGCAGCCGCGCAATGGTGTGTCTTGAGAGGTATTAAGCGTGCCGCAAATAATTGATGCCGATTGGAAACTTTGAGTGTTAGCAAATTTTTCTGTTCCATAAGGCTGCGCAAACGTGAAAAAGTTATTGAAGCAAAACTCACGAAGTTCGCAAATTTCAACACTTTTATCCCATGATTGACTATTCGCTTGGGCTGTTGTAACAGATGTATAGAATAAATCATAACTTGGAAAATTAGTTGCAATTTTTTGGGAAATTGCTGGATGCTCGAAATTTTTAGACTTTAGAGAGAATCCCCCTTTCCTTAACCGTATTAAAGGGCTCATTCCCAATAAATTCGCCACTGTCGAAATTTTAAGAATTAACAATTTATTGATTCCAAAATTTACATTCGGCGTACACATTTCCTTATGTTTATCAGAAAAACTGAATTAAATATCGTTGGTGTGCTTCAAATCCAATTTTCAACTGTCTGAGTGCCTTGAAGTAAAACAGTTTGACAGACATTGCTCTTAACCACACCGTTTGTAAAAATTTTACGTCGAAGCATGGTCGCTATGGCAAAATTTGAGAGATTTTAAAGTAAAAATTGATGCTCGGATAGAACGACTACGATCGACGTCGATGAGGATGAATGGGAAAGTATTTTGGGCGATGATTGCCCTCACCGTACAGCAAGCTTTTGCCTATACTGAGAACAGCAGAGTTGAAAAATGTCAGCAGAAAGATCCGTACCATCGGTCAAAAAATTATCCATTCAGCGAAAATATGCTTAACTGAAACAGACAAATTAATTACATGCAACCTGAAGATTAGTGTTTTAGCATTTATACAGAATATGCTCGATTCTTTGAAAGTAAGTTTAGTCTATACTTCCTGGACCCCTGCTTCCTGCGTGTCAAAAGACATTCCGGGTTAGTGCTAATACAGTTGTCAGATATTTAACATGGGTCATAAAGGTATTTAAAAAATCACTCTAGTGGTGGCAAGACTAATTTGTATCGTTGGACACTACTACGACGAAATATCTTAGCAATAAAACTGAATTTCTGTTTGAATATTATATACAGTGGCAGTGGTCTGAATATTTAGAGTGGTTATAAAAAGATGATTGTCGAGTTTATTACTGCAAGGGTTATATTGATCCGGATGCTTTTGACATTTAGCATACAGTTATCGCTTCTCGATGAATAAACAGAGTTTAAACGAAACGATACAAAAGCTGATAATCAGGCGTCCTCGTTTAAGAACGAACACCTAACTTATTCACCAAGATAATATTGTACGGAATATAATGCACGTGATATACGAGATATTGCGAAATTCCGTTCTGAGAGAGTTAAACATCTTCACAGCACATTACAGCTTATTTGTCTTGTGACTTCAGTTGGTTTTCCATTCTGAAAAACAAATTGAACGGACAAAATTTCACTGGGAAAAGAAGCTGTTAGTAGCTTGAGACAATAAATTTTCAGAAGAATCGCGGAGAAAGATTTGCTTATGGAGTTTTTCCTAAATAATCACATTCATTGCAAAGAGAGTATGTGGTGCATACGTAAAGAAAGAAGGCATTGTTGATGACTCTAATTATTGACCTCTTTATCGCAAACAAATAAAAATACCCGTTCCGCTATAAAGTTATAAAAAATGTATTCAACTGAATATTCTATCGCTACAAGGGTGCCAGAAGAAAAATGTTGCATAGGATTATAGTTCTACCACTTGCAATAAGTGATTGAATTTACATAATATAAAAGAGTGTGAGTTTTGTCAATTGTGTGTACGTTTCTGGGAAAAATAATCTCTCATAAGTAAATCGTCACTTGTTACACCCGTGCGCGCGCTGAGGCCTTCCACCTGCATCGGATACTTCTAATTGCAATTCAGCCTCTGTCTATGTTTAAAGAATTCATCGGCAAAGTTCTCTTTCTCTGCACTTGGATTATAGATTTAGTTTGTTCTATGGTAATTTGTTTTGAATATCCCCACGTGGCGCAAATTATTGATTCATCTTTTAGAGTGTTATATTTTGAAGCATTATCAGATTTGTATTTTAAATAATTATTGTATTTTAAATCATTATTACATTTATTTGTATCTTTGAATCCATTATGCTTTATATATGACTTATCGTGCTAAGTCACCTAAACCCTTTTCCTTGTTTCCCAAATATACTTTTAAACCATCAGTATTATTAAAAGGATATCACATTAGTTTTTCTTAAAAACTACAAATTTCCTCATAAAATACATCCTTTAACTTTTGTTTTCTTCCTAGGTTGTTATTCTTTTGCAATATTAATTTTTTTATTTTGAATGATTTTATTAACAATGTTACAATTCAATAAATCATGTTTAGAATTTTTGTAACTTTGAAACTGATTTGTTGAAACGCTTCCTACTTATTACTGTTATTTTATATAATTACGTGTGTCAACGCTGGAGTAATAAACTGGACAAAGGACCTTCTCCTTGATTAAGAACAACGCTTAGTACTAGACGGAATCAATTCTAATGTGGTGAAAGTGACCACAGGGTAGCATAATCGGACCGTTAGTGTTTTTGGTATACATCAACGACCTTAGCAATCTTATTGATCATAAAGTCAAGTGAGCTATTTGCAGACGACACGGTAATTTATTGGGAAATAGAGAGGAGAGAGGTTAGATTAACCCTGTCGAATGCATGAGATAAAATTATGAAATCATGCAATGATTGGAAATTGTAGCGAAATGCAAACAAATGTTCAGTAGTTAACTTTTTCGAAAGAAAATCTATTATTATTATTATTATACAGATTATATATTATATTATACAGATTATTCGTACAGTCTCCTTGGGGTAAACATATTAACAGTAGAATCGGTGAAACCCTCAAGAATAACTTAATGGAGTGAAATGGAAACACGAAATGGATTGCCCACATCCGTAATATATGTGGAAGAGTACTTAAGAAACTCGGCTTTGTTAAGAGAATAGTAGCGGAGCGAAGGAAAAGTTCGCGAACGCTGTTATTTCGTGTTAGTTAGCCTGATCTTGAGTGTGCGTGTGGTGTATAGGGCCCTGCCGATAAGTGCTGTATTCGGGAATCAGAAAAGGTGCAGAGAAAGGCGATACGTTTTAAGAATTGCTACGATAAATCAGTGAGCGTTACACAGATTCTTCAGGACTCGGATGGGAATATTTAGAAGTTAGAAGATTTTTAATTTTTTTTAATTTCTGTAAAAATTCAGTTTTATCTTTTAACTTTCCGCATGGATTTTTTCATGTTGTGGATACATTATCACCTTTTTAGGTTTTTTATTGATCTTATTTTCTTGTAATATTTACTCACGCTCTCTCTTTTCAATTATATTTTATGATTTGTAGAGCGTATTTATTAATGATTAATAACTATTTAATCGATTTAATTGTATAGTATCGGTATTACTAGATAGATATCGCTAGTACTAGTAGAGAGTAATTAATAGAGAAATAATGGAGAATATTCCAATTTCATCCTTGTAACTAATATAGACGATGAATTGAGGAAAAGAGGAAAATATATAAAAGTATGGATAATATCGCTGAAAAGTTGTGAATGTTCCTTGCGATCAAGGAAGTTGTCATAATGAAATAAGTAATAAATTATTTCTTGAGGAAACTACGAAGTACGCTCATATTTATTTCATCATGGCGTTCCACCAAGTTAAGCTAGGGCATATTGATTACATTAGAAGTGGTCATAAGGTATCAATTTATGACATAAAGTAGAATCGATTATCAACATAGTTAGGTATCGCTCCCCCATGTTCGAAATGGTCGAAACGGTTCAGACCTGTGAGCCGTTTGTGTCAACTTCCGAGCTAATATTCATTGAGAAACAGGCTCTTGGCTTATTAACTTAAAAATGGCACGACATAAATATTAGGCGGGGTTCCTTTTTACCGTAAGATAATCTCATATTTAAGAGATTTTCGCGACTGTCATCTGCATTAACAGTTTCTTTGCTGCTATTTCATCTTAATGCTCCCGGATTGCATCGAAACTATCTGACCATGCAAATTATGCAGCGTGCTGTCCTTAGGTTAAATGAGGTATTTGATGTTATGGCCTCAATTTCATTTTATTGTTATTATTTAGATAACACTTAAGTTTATACAATATCACAAACCTTCTAAAAGTCCTTTAAGTCTAGTGCAAACATCATTATTTCTTTTCTTGAATATAAATCACGTATTAGAAAAGTTCGTACATAGTTCGAATAAACTAAGTTTTCTTAGATTTTCTCTCATCCAAACCTAATGTTTTGTCACATGGAACTTACGGAGAGTGCATATACCATATTTACTATTATAACTACAACTTAGTTCTCTTATAATATTACATATTAAATTATAAGTAGAGTTATTCCTAGGCTTTCCTATTGATCATGTGTTTGATTAAGCACAAGAGAATGGAATTATCTGGAGGAAATAAATTCAAACTGATATTCATTAAGTTAGGAGGACAAACTTCTCAAAATACGCCACGCACTGGCGTAATGGAATTAGTAATAGACTGCCATAAACATAAACCAAACCCCGTAGGCAATCGTTTGAGTATAAACAACCGGTAGGTATTCGAATGGTACGTCACCAATGTTTTGACTGAAATTTTTGAGGAATTGTTTTCTTCTCGACCTCGAGTTCAGAGACGGGAAACTGTGCGTCAGTCGTTCCCACCAACGAGAGGGGTTATTTGTGGAAGAGAAACGAATCTCAATGGATTGTTCTAAAAAGCGAACGGGCCCTTCCTTTTTTCAACCTGCTGACGGAAGTTTCATCCTAGATCCACGACCCCGATTCAAATTTATTAGGAGCAAACAAAAGAAAGAGGGCAATGACGAATTCCAGGGAATTTAATACATAGATGACGAAAGCCGCCTAATTTATTTATCTCTTTGGGTTTAAGAAACTGGATTTATAATATTTATTGGAGACAAAATAGAAGTAAGCGATAAGTCCATTGCTTCCTGAATTTCGAATTTTTCTTTCCAATTTTGTTTCCCCTACGTCTGTTTTCTCTCTCTGGTTCATGGGGGAATTAAAAATGAAGTAGGCATCTTATTATCTAGCGATGACGTGCTTGTATCGAGAACTTTCCATCAGTTCAACATTTTGAAATTCTATTATTCCTTCGTTTTGGCTCCAACTTTACTTACTTATGGATTAATCGCAGCAAATGCTAATGGCGAATTATAGTAAAGTAGTAGTATTCTTAAAAGTGCTTCGACAGTCATTTCGCACGTAGGCCCCCACCGGGAATCGAACCCGGGACCGCTTTTATTGGAGTCGAACGTGTTGCCCACTTGGCTCTCCGGGAGCCCTAGGAATATAGTAAAATTTTAAATTTTCGATTCCAGAAGTATCGATAAATACCGTGCATTTTATTCAATATGCTACCATCCTCACTTAATTTACTTCGTTTTATGTACTTATGTGAAAGAATTTTTCTCATTTAAAAATATTTATTTAACATTATTAATATATTTTAAAATTATGTTTTAACAACATTTACGATTTTTTGGTAAAAAATAATCATTGGAGAAGATGATGTCTTATGCGTATAAAGCTATACAATTTATAATTGTAATTTACATAGCTGCAACATTAATTCTGTTAATTCTGAGAGTTAAATGTAAAGTATTAATTGGGTAAAGACGTGTAATTGACGAAGTTGAACAGAAGTTAAGGTAGATTAAAAGTAAAGATTGATAGCGATGAAGAATATCTCTTCGTAGCTTTTCGAATTTACAAATATGATGTTGAAAGTCGTTTTACAAGTGAGCGTTTAATATTTTACGTATTCCTCGCGTTATTGACTGAAAATGCTAAATGTCTCATTAACGAAAGTTTTCAGACATTTTAGTCTGATAGATTTTTTAGATAGATAGTTTTATTACAAATTTTAGTTGACAAGGTACTCTATGTATCGGTTTTTTTCTAACTTTTATAGTATTTTGTTTTCTAGGATACTCTAGATTCTCGAATTATTTAAAACAACTAGTACTTTTATTCGGCTTGTTTTCCAATACCTATTCCATATAGCTCGTTTAATATCAATCCCCAATTCAAACAAAGTAAAATATTCATATATTTCCTTATTATTTCTCATTTATTTACTATTTATTTATATTGCATATTGAATTAATTACAAAGTAGTTATAAATGTATAAAATATTTCTTAAGTTGAATAGAGCAATTAAAATCACAATCATACCATTGTAAGTTCTTTTATAGTTTATAGACGTATGTTATGACATCTGTAGGCTAACATTCCAACAAAATACCCAGTTGTCCTAAATCTTGACTGTAACTGTATCGGATATTTTGAATTTGGCAGAGCTAATTTAACCATTGTACATTTACATTTTCATTTTTTATTTCCAAAATTAAAATAGACGATTTAGTCACTAAGGCATTTCAAGGCTCCATTTGAAGTGAATGGAAGATCTAACGATATGGGTTTCGTGGCACAAATTGCTTGAGTAGCTGATGCAACTCATGTTCCAGATCGTAAGGAGATGTATGTTCTAGTATCTCAGCTGACAGAGTTAAGGGGAACACAATCAGTTTTCAGACGGCCTAATTGTAAGCAGGACTAATTATAACCCAAGCGATCTAATTATAATAATTGACGGAAGACTTTGTCAGAGAAATTCCATTTTAATATTAGCTAACACGCCGATTTTTGATAGATAAACATCAAGAGTTACTAGGTACGCCTATAATGTTCCAACTTCCAAATTATAACTCGATCTTCTATTTCCAAAGAAATTTCAATCCGGGAGTTAGGCAAGTTGAACAGCCTTCAGGAGGAAGCCTGATTAGGTTAAACAGGACAGAGGTGAATGCATATTTCAGTTTTCTAGAGTTTGTTTTATGAAATACTGGGCCTGAGAATATGGATGATGCTTAGGTTGAAGGCAGAACATCTTATGACGTCAATGGGAGGAAAATTTACCCATAAAGTTGCATCTAATGTAAAGAAAAGTATTTAACAGCAGTAGAATATTTAACATATTAGGAAATTCTGTAAACGGATGTTAAAAAGTCGCAATAGAAGTCAGAATTATGAGTTTATTTTTCATATACCTCACCTATTCATGACCATAGTTACAGAAGCGAAACCAGTTAAGAATTTATTTCTCTAAATAAAATTAAATCCTTCGATGATTTTTATCTAAGATAATAGGATATTTAGTAGAGTCATAACTAATGGACCCAACTAAGAAAAATTTCTATGATAAATTAACGTCTTAGGAAAATGAATGGAAAAGTGTTTCAGTTTCTGATGACTTTCGTTCATATTTCGATCACGTAACTTGATTTTCACATGGCATTATTAATAAAACTACTGAGCGTAAGCACCATGTTTGAACACCATCTGCTGTATTTTACATTCGCAATCAATATAAATCATCTAATGGCTCAAAATTCCACAAGAGTTGACCTTGAAAATTACTGGTCACTGGTTCTGGCTGTTTCTTTATCAGACCACAAGTGACGTTTTATCAGGTTCTAATTAGCTCACGCTAAATGTGGGGATCAAAAATAACCAGAGTATGATTTGGAAAAAAGTTGAGAGGATGATATCAAGCGAAGAAGTTTTACTGTGTAGAATGCCATGGCAATGTAAACCGCAACACTGTTTGCACTTTCACATTCCTTGTTTGAAATAAATTATATTTTGGAAATCAATATTTGTCGATTTATTTCGGGCCATTGTTTCTGAAGCTGATCATTTATTATTTTAACAAATGCTGATTGTTTTTAATTTTAAACCGTAGAATGCATCGTTTTGCAGTCCTACTTCCTTGATTTTGTCATATATGATGAATGACTGCAATGCATGCGAGCTGCCATCTTCTCGCATGCTTTCGTTTATTGTAGGCTCTGTTCTTATAGGGGGGTTTTGAACCCCCAAAACTAATCCCTTGACAACGCCTCTGATGTGAAATATAGAAAAATTCTGTTGAAAATGTCATTAGGATCGATTTTGAAAATTTGATGTATAAAGTATCCATTTTGATAGATCGCCATTTATCAGCTTGCAAGTCAGCTGATTTGCTATTTTATACGCCTATAAAATTGCGTTAAAAGCGAAGTTTTGGGTAATGAAATTCCTTGAAATTAATTCTTTTTTCGAGCGCACAAAAAGATTTCAATTGAAATAGCTGTGACTAACTTCAAGGTGTAATACAAAAAATTGAGGAATGACGAACGTTGTCTTAAAATTTCTTAGCATAAAACAGCGGTTTTATAATAGAAAAATAATGTTGTACTTTTAATCGTGTTAAAATTCATCGAAGAATTTTCTATCCAAATTAACGCAGTAAATGATACAACACGACGTCAATCTGATTACGAATTATCCATACGACCGTAGCCCTTTGCGCGATCGTGATTAAGTCCATGTCTATTATTGCGTCTCCGTTGTCTGTGTGTGCATTTTAAGTGGGAGGTTATTGTGAGGTCAAGGGATGTAAACTATGTTACGTCTATGAGGAGAGTTGAGGAAGTAGCCATTCCCAATGTCGTCAAACGTGTATCTCTTACGACAGGAAATTGCGCAGGGGTTTTTGCACCCTTTGGACGAGAGGAGAGGGTGACAAAGATGCGATCGTCGTCATTTTCAAAGGTGTTGAAAGGGCAATTGCGTTTCTTCTCCCCCTTTCAGAGTAGAGGAAGCGCCTTGTAACGTACGAAGACGTAGGCTACGGAGGGAGAGCTCTGATATATGGACTGTTTATGTGTGTCATCGGAAGACTGGGTCAATGCGCTTCCATTGGAGGGAGATGAGAAGAATATGACGTTTATACGCGGGCAATTTTAGGCGACCCCTAAATATTCCCATCTCTAGGAAAAACCAGCAATAGACAATAGCAATAGACATTTGGATAATTTTTGTTTAGTTAATTTATCGTTCACCAACAATTTATTCCTTTTTTGTTTTCGATGTACGATGAATGATTTATTGGCAGATGGCCCGAGAGTCAAACAGGTGAAATTTTCAGTGTCTTCGACCTGGATATATTTATACGAGATGTCTCGCCGGGATTCACGTGGAGCGCATCATCCTCACCTGGAATCCGAAGTGTGTATCTGAAACGTGTGTTTTGATATCTGACGCAAGGAACCAAGAGAAACTAGCTTTGAAATTTGGCGATTCTCGAAAATTTGGTCTCTGTACATCTGTTTAAAACTAGAGATATGTCTAATTACGTCTACCTGTCATTGAGTTTATTTTTGAGTAGTAGTCGGAGAAGTAAAAATCGGGGAGGCGACTTTTCTATTTAACGGTTAGGATCGAATGATAACATGACGCTCTTTGAAACATTCTATAACTTTATAACAAAATAGAAATGTCGTGAATAGCCGGTAACGGATATTCTAATTGATTCTGCGTACGTTTTCTCGCTATCTATTTTTGTTAATTTTCTTCTGGAAATCTTTTGAAAAATTGTCATTTGAGCTTAGTTCAGAAGTAAAAAATCTAACAATGTTATGATCAGTGTTTCAGTGGCACAATATTTTGGCAGGACTATTGAAAAAAAACTTCGCATGTGAAATTAATGAGAAAGAAACACTTCCGTAGGTTCGTTTGGTGTTTATTTTAATAAGATATTTACTCGAAAAAATGTATGATAACTGATCATTAGGATAATACATTACTTTGATATAGCTTGGTTTTCGTAAAAGATATAGATATTCCGTAGAACTCATTTAGAAAAGTTTTAACCATTTCTTTACAAATTTTTCCATAAGACGGAGTTTTAGCGCATGAAAACACAATTGTGCTTACATTCAATAATTCCAGTAGTAGTTCTGGGATTTTGATGGATTTAGTGTAGAGTTAAAATTAGCAAAATAGATTCTAGATTCTCTGGCCGTACTTCGTGGAAAGACATTAGAAAACCAGGTCTGACCTGATGATGGCTTGTAGCCGAAACCGGTCGCGTTAAAATTTTGTGGATATTACTAAGTTGGGTTTTGTCATTCTTTTTAGCGAAATAGGGGTTTGCTTAATTACGTCACTCATCTGGCCTCAATCTACACCTATTCTTAGGCCTTGCAGTGCATTTACATGCGCACGGAAGCATAATCTAATTGACGCATTATCCCGTGATTTTAAGTTTAAAAAGTTATCTTTATTTACCTTCATTGCGATCGAGTTTATAAAAAATAAAGTCATTCGCTAAATCAATTAAAGCTCCTCCCTCAACTGCACAATGTATTCTGATCGAATCTTGAATATCAATAGAAATCAATTACGTTCATCAGGTCAGGTTCAATGCTCTCCGTGCCTCTTCGAAAAGATTCTCCGAAGTACCGTTTCACAAGCCAAATAATCCTTATCGCACTTCTATTATCAGCAAACGCAAATTCCAGAAGTCAGTGATCGATGATTTATTCAGAGTTGCTCCGTGCACAGGGGAGTCAGCGTGACTGAGGACCTGCGTCACGGCCAACGTCCCTTTTCTCCTCATTGCTCTTCCGCAATTGTGATTGCTGCTATTCTTCCTCCCCTGGTCCAGAAACCAATGACTTCTCACCTAATCGTTTCCCTAAATCTTGGAGAATGCACCTTTACGCCCTCATTTCTTCATCCTACCCTGCTTGGAACTCATACTCATTCCTTTTGGATACGTTTGTACGTACCATTTTTAACCAGGTTACACGCTGTAGTAGGGGACATATTTCTGGTTGACATTTGCTCGGCGGCGTGCACGAACAGGTCAACGGCTTGCATCCCATTCGAGGCACGTTTTTCAGGCGTCGATCGGCAATCCTTTCAATTCCTGCGTCAGCAGGAGCGTTTACATTAAAAATGGCCAATGTTTGATAAAAAAACCTTTGGATGGTCGAATATTTCTTATTGTGAAACGAAACATATGATGACTTCATATGCGAGGTGATATTCTTTCATTTTCTGGAATTGATATTAATGTAGATTTTACTAAATTAACTACCCTTTGGATGAAGGTTTATGTAATTCATTAAAATATTGATAAAAATTTCATAGGCTTTATTAATTTAATTTAATTGAAAGGCTTCTCAATCCAAAGGCAATTTAGTTTACATGTATAGTAATCCATAAGGAAGCACTTTACCAATTTTTAGTTCTTCTCATTTTGCTCAGCCATACAGAAGTTTGTCGACAAAAATATGCATTGAAACTTAATTTATAAAAATCCTTTTTTGAACCAGCGAAATTTCAAATTCAAAATAAATTTATAGATAAAACGCTAAATTTGAGCAGAAAAATCATGAAATATATTGATACCACTATCTGGTTAGTTATTAGACCTTCATTTTGGAGCTTTCCACTTTTGAGATAAAAGATATGTTTTCGAGGATATCTGAATACCTTTTTACTATTCATTCATGATCGATTTTATGCATCATAGGTTCTGACTTAGATATATTTAAATTAAAGCAGTTCTTCAATTTATACCTGTATTACCTAACTTATCGATATCGCGTACTCCTCCAGTATATGATGTTTATAGATAAAGATGATTTACTTCACTCAAAGAACATTTTCTAGCTTTGAATCATACTTTCTTATGCTTCCTGTTCAGTATTGTTATAGCTCGGATCTATCTTGAAAATAATCTGTGTACGGTACGAAGATACATGCATTACACTTGTTAACAGTATCATTTTTATCTTATCTTGTTATTTTTTCTAAATTAATCAAACTAAAATATCTAAAATAAGCTTATATAATGAGATGGCTAAGTCGTGATTATTAATTGTAGCTTATAGCTGTCATTCTAGGTTTATTTGTAATGATATTGAAAACTAGTGAAAGAAAGTGTGATTTTGCATCACTTCTGGGTCAAAATATAATAATATAAGCTATTCTATGGAGTCTGCTCACTACTGTGTCCACAGAATATTTAGTTAGGCTAGTGACGTGTAAGATAAGTGATGAAGCAAAGTATTTGAAAATCTGGATTGACCTCCATCGCTTACGTATCTTACCTCGAGAGATCGATGACTCGGATATCATTCGGAAAAGGGAGCTGTGCGTTTCTGAATGCTTTCGCAGCCATATATTTTTTAATCTATAGACATGAAAAATATCTTCATTTTATTGCACAGGATATTTTGTAATGTAATCGGTACCTGAATTCGTTATGTTAACATACTTAAACATAAATAATATTTATAATCTCTAAGCTAGAACTAACGTTTTCATCGTTATATATTATTTAAAGACATTTTATTAAATTCAGGTAATACATATAATTTCTCGATGAGAAAAAAATTCTTAGATAATACTAATATGCGGGGTTCAACTACAACTAATTTTATCGGTGTGATATTTTATAACTGCACAAGTTATCTTCGTATATCTGTAATTAATTAGAAATATGTTTTTTTCATTTTGTAGTCGCAGTAAAATTCTATGCTGTTTGAGAATGTTTACTGTATCGGAAATAATCTTTAATATTGATATAAAAATCATGGTATCTTAGCACTTGTTAAAGTGGTATTATTTAATTTATATAACGTCTCAAGATTGATTATGCAAAGTATTTTATCACATATATTCAGAGAAAAAAGGATTTCTCCCATGAAATTGAAGTAAGTATGTTTGCAATCATGTCAGAAAATAATTTTCTATTAACATAGGCCAGTCAAATTCAGGAAGAAATTTTTATATATTTTATATTTTTAGTTTGTACTCATAATGTATGGTTGTTAGAACCCTTACTCTATCAAAAGGAATTCCAGTGTTGAATTTGCGTATTTATTGCGTTTATCGATAGAATCCTAGGGAAGAAGCACTTAATATTTATTCGAAAGTAAAGAATTTGGAAATTTATCGATAAGAAAACAAACGACGATTCTCGTTTGAGACATGTTGGAATCAGTTCGTGAATGAATAAAGGAGTTTGGGTCCTGAGACGTATGGAAAGGGGAAAGAAATTTGGATCACTTGCCTCGATAAACTCTTTCCTCGACCCCGGAAGTTAAAGAGCCGAGATCTATTCAGTAAACATCCTTACGCTCATCTCCTTACGTAGGTGAAGAGTCGCAGCAATGAAAATGCTTATGAGAGAAAGCTGTATCGAAGTTTAGGAACAGTTCAGGAGTTTAAGGTAATGAAATGTATAAAGGGGTCGTTGAAATCAGGGAGTAAACATCAACAGGTGCGTTAACTGTCTGGCGAACAAAAACATTCGCACTTTTTCTAGGATGCTTTTGCGAAAGATTCGAAATTTCGAATTTTAGCATTAAATTAGAAATCAGAATGACCTCAATTGCAATTAGTAAACAATCTTGTTATATATGAAAACCTTAAAATTCACGTCCGTATTTCTTTCTGAATGTGGATTTTCATATTCTATTCCAAGAGACAATAAGGAAGAATCAAAGTAAAATGTATTTAACAATGAGTAAGAATTATTGTCTTATCAGGTTATGGTTGTGACGATTGGCTCATAGATTCCTGTTGAAAAAAGGCCTTCTTATAATTTATTAATGTTATGAAAGCTTAATGTTGATTACCACCTTCTGAATTTCTCCACGTCCAATTATTATATTTGTAGGTTCTGCGTAAATATAGGGAAATATATAATAATTAGACAGAGTGACTTGGTGCGCATAGGAATTGGAAAGGGGTTATGCAATCTCAAAGTCTTTTACTCTCTTAGTCGACGACTAGTTTTCTCTGAACTAGTAGTCGAATTTGTTGATGACTAACATTCACTTAAATATACAACCCAGCCTATTTTTCACAGGGGAAAGAGAATATTAAGGGAGAAAGAGAGTAGAAGAAGAATAATTCAAGTGCCAGGGTCATGGGATAGGAACAAATGAGAAGTAGAAGGAGAATATATAGATGATTGAATGGTTTAGTTGAATTCGCCGTTAGATCCACGGAATTCATTGGCATGAATTCCGTGGATCCGGGGATTCCGTGGAAACTTCGATTTAAAATTTCTGTTCCTACCTGTTCAGTATTTGTTAGTTACTTAAAGAGTAGTAGAACAATTTTTACCCGAAATTAAACGTTGCGAACTTTTGATTATTAAAATGAGTTATTGGTAAAGATTGAATAAAGTTTGAATAATTCATACATCCTTTTCGGTATGGAGATTAAAAGAAAACAATTTATAAGTAAGATATTTCAAAATATATCGCACTTTCAATGTGAATCCTGGGTTACTGTTTACTTCCAGTCCTCATTGAAGGTTATAGGAATTTCATGTGATCGCAATAATTGACCATCCTCGCATTAACCAAAGCGACAAATGCATTAATCCATTATGTGATTATTGATTTAAAATTTATAAGTAAGATATTTCAAAATATATCGCACTTTCAATGTGAATCCTGTGTTACTGTTTACTTCCAGTCCTCATTGAAGGTTATAGGAATTTCATGTGATCGCAATAATTGACCATCCTCGCATTAACCCAAAAAAAGCGACAAATGCATTAATCCATTATGTGATTATTGATTTAAAATATCTCCATTATATTTGTGTAAATATTTCAATTTGTGTTTAGCCCTCTATGCTTCTTATTTATTTCTTTCTAGCCTCCGTCAGCTTTCCTCCTCTCGTTATTTCCTATCCTACACTAACGAGGATAAATCTGCATAGACAAAATGAATTTTATACCACACTGTAAAAACAATATTTTGTAACAACAAATTTCAGAAAGATGGTGCACTTAAATATATAAATTACACCAAAGCATTTTGTTCACTGGAGCTTAATCATTTAAATCCATGGGTGCTAGTTCCTCAACGGTTTCTGAATGGAAAATTTTGAATTCCAGGACCACTTATTCCATGATTGATACAAAGAAGATTTGCATGTTCTCATTGACCAGAAGAAGGATGAAGTTAGATGCGGTGAGCACGGCTTCCTAATTTGTTATGAGTAAGATTGAGAAAGATGCAAAACGCAGATAGCATTATAACTGGAGTGTTTGCTGATTGCATTCATCGTATCGTTGAACAGTTGTTTTAGTAGTAGTAGTTTTGCTTTAATTTTTACTGAAATACTATATATAATCATATGGCTTCCCAGAGAAATAAATTGTGTATTATGGAAGGAGTTCTAATTTATAGTTATGATATTCTATGCGGAGGGCCGATGGCTCCGCTATAGCTATGTAGGTTATTGGGTGTCAAAAATCTTTAAATTAAGATGATGTGTAAATCGCTCACAAAAAGATACGGCATAGAGGCCACTAATCCGTTAGAAGGCAAAATATTAGGAAAAGTTTCCTTACCGGAATTCGGGTCCGACTTTCATTCAGATTTACGAAATGCTAATGCATTTGTTGATTAGGGTTGGCATTTGGAGGATAAAAAGTTTTCCATTGAGATATAAAGTGGGTCTCAAATATTCATACCGTATGTTGTGTTAACTTTTCATATGCATCGTATTGTAAAATATGGTATCTATCAAAATGCAAGATGTAAGATCTGCTGTATCATGCAGCTTGAACGGTCAGTTGCGACCCGAACGATTGCGTCCCACGGACATTTGCGTCTTTGAGCATAAGTGTCACTAAATTGTTAATTTTTCCTCGATATGGCATAACTCGTAGGAATAACAATAACGTAATATAAGAAATACATTATACGCTACATTGATTATACGCCGTCACAAATACTTATGTTACAGAAGATAATTATGATCGTTAATTTGAAAAAGCAGTCTGCAAGTCTTCCGTAGTATACGTTTGAAATTATTTATACGTAGATGAGTTAAACGTGTAAGTTTTCGTAGTAGCTACTGACAAAATATTCTTTAATTAACGAAAAATACACTATTAATGAGATAATTTTAAATATAAGGAATTTATTTATAAATTNGGAGAGCAGGAAAGAGGCCTAAGGGATCAGGTGAAGTAAGGAACAGGGGAAGGCCAAGAGAGATAAAGATTTGTTGCGTGAAGCAACATGTACTGTTAGCGATGCCTGTGTAAAGGATTCTTGGACGCACACCGATCCGTGTATTTCTGACACTTTTTCTCTTTTGCGAAAAGGAAATGTGAGGGGGTGAAAAAACACAACTCCCACGTCTTAGGGATAATAAATCCTAGAGGAAACGAGAAAATGTACATTATTTACGAATAGTTGGATATTTTGTAATAAACAGTCATTTTTTCCCTACAAGAAAATATAGTTAGCGTTGCCACCTGGCCAGACAGCCAAATTGCAAATGATCAACTTTATATCAAAATGTTTATCGATAGCTTTTTAATTGGTGACTGGGACTGACTGAATTCTGAAAATTGCGCCATCGATTATTCAATCTGCGGATTTATTATCCTTAATTAAAGGCTATTTCCTCGCTCTTTAAATCTTCGCGTTAAGCCTCGTTATCTTTTTACTTTTATCTTACCTCTAAACTCTTCACTTACTTACTTCTGTATACACCCCTAAAGTTGATTTTGTGTCTTAGAACATGCTAGTACTGATATACTATGATTTGTTATTTTAAATGAACATATAACGCCATGTATATACATAAATAATAGCTGTTACTTATGTTGGGTAAGTAACATTTAGGGATGTAGAGATCTTAGCGATACGATGTTTATGTAGCAATTAGTACAGTGTGGTGTATTTGCGTTTACGGTACTGAGATGTCGTTTAAGCGAGCAGTCGATCAACCTAGCTGGCGGTCAACCGAACTGCCGGTAAAACGGAATCGTCCTAACGACCTGTCGGTCAAGTGAGCGTCGGTCAAAGGATTTAGAATAGTTCACTTTTAAACAGCTTTGAGTTTGAAAAGGGACTAAGGGAGTATCAATATTTAAGCATGCGAGATTAACATTTATTAATTGAAACATTGTCGAGAAAAGGGAAATAATTCACGAAGAAGTTAAATTTTAGTTAAAATATAGGGATAGTGTATAAAAGCAGATAGAAGATAATATACACTATCATAAAATGTAGTTTATTTACGTAATTATTACCGAAGGTAAAAACTAACTAAATTCACGAAAGTAGTGCGATTATTTGTAGATGGAGATGGAGAAAGTATGCTGTACTCGTTTAGGCGAACAAGAGAAGCAATTTAATTTAAAAGATTTTCATTCGTATCTGGTAAAAGCTATAATACAAGACAAAAGTATTTGCCGCCATCACATCAGCATTTTCTGATGATTTATCACTTGAACCTAGATGAAATTCTCAAAAATAGTGAGAGAATGTTATAAACCATGATTCAAAGACCTATTCCAGCCATAGAACCGTAATCCTCATGTATAATTTCAGCATTTCACCATCTTATTTGTTTTTTCTCATCCTTCACCATTTAGCCCAATAAACGCAAGGTGTATAGCTTGTAAAGGATTCGATTAAAATGCGTAGCACCACCACCTGTTTTCCGTTAATTCTGTCGTTCCTTTGCCGCAACCTCTATCGTTATTTTCTTTATGGCGTCGTATTTTGCCCATAGTATACTTCAATAAAAAAGATAAAACAGACTTAGTAATTTCCACAAATAAAACTTTTCATCACCATCACCTGATGATGGCGTACAGCTGAAACCGGTCGTGTATTAAAGTTTTATTTGTGGAAATTACTAAGTCTGTTTTATCTTTTTTAATGTCTTTCCACGAAGTACGGCCAGAGAACCTAGATTTCATTTGTATCCTTCAATATTTACAGCTATCTATGTACGTTAATCTTTCCCACTTTGTTTCATATGTTGCCTCCTTTTAATGGGCAACGATTCTTCACTTATAACTTAAAATTTTTAAACTTAGCTGCAAACGCGGCTTGCAGGGTACATACGACGTATTTAGGTGTAGATTAAACAAATACAACTAAAAGCAAACATCATAACATGCTTATATACATAAATATCCGAGACAGAAAATTGACGAAACTGTCCGAGGGACGCAAATGTACGGGCTGCAGGTTTTCTGGTGCTATCATTGAGTCATTTTCCTTGTAAGCTCACCCTAAAAGTTGCAGTGAATCTTCGGTAGCTATTTATATGTCATGCCGTGAATTCCAGGTTACGTAAAATTATACACAATTTATTTTTTGAGTAGTGTTCCTCATCCTTTGTAGCATCGCAGGCTTCTGTTTCCCTAGGTCCCTTTTATTGTTGCGGATTCCCTTTTCTGCAATCAATCTTTTTTCTTATAAATCGAAATTGTGGTTTATAGCGAGGACCACATGAAAAGAGGGCAGTAATAGATTAGGCTTTTCAGATGTGGGTGTAGCGTAGAATAGAAAAAGTGAGTTGGTTTTCTAGAAAAAGAGGAAATGCTGGAGTTGGAAGGAGAGAACAAAGTTTTAATCAAATAAGAAATGGGAGGGCAGAGGAAACGGTTTGGTTAACTATTGAGAGGGAGATTTCTAAATAAATTATTTTAAATTTGGATACAAGGGAAAAGATGGAATGAAGGTCATTTTAAGATCGTAAGATTTTGGGTTATATAAAAAGCGGGATTAGTTATCGAGAGTAAAGGAAAGGTGTTGAGATTTTTAAGGAACATGAACCTACCTTGAGATAGAAAACCGATGTATGTATGAAAACATTCAGCTAGCGTTCCAGTAAAGCAGTCGGGAACGAAGCATCATTCTTTTCTACGCATTGAAAAGAGAAATGTGACTTAATATTCGTCAGATTTATTTTTGATTGTTTTATTTTTATATCCAATCCTAAGTGCATTTGCTGGACTTATTTATTTATTTTTTCAATATTAACCCTTATCCTGGAACTGACATTAAAATTTCTTATTTGTAGGCGAAACGCAATTCATTTTATTTCTAAATGGAGCACCTCTCGAGTAACCTGAAGCAAGAGGATTATCCTTGCCGGTCAAGGAATACCAGAGACAAGGAATCAATCGTTATGAGTGATACAAAGCTGGACGTTCATTCCTTCGGAATATCTAGAGATTGAATTCAAAGGAGATCGTCCGCCAATCGATTAATTGATCGAAAGGTCAGTGATAAGTCTTCGCAGATGGTGCATCCTCCGAGGGAAAAAGAACGTACGGCAGAGAAAGGTAGGAAGACATCTTCGCAAACGAACAATCTTACCAATTCCTCTTAGTGAGTCATGCTTTGTTGTTGTCACATCCGGAAAACAATTTGAGACATTTTGTGGTTAAGATATCTTGTAATCGCAGTTGGAGTTTTCACGCTGTCCAATAGTTTTCCAATTTTAATACCTTTTCGGGAACGAAGTCTCTGAGCGTATTTCCTATTTATGTGCGATGAAAAGATCAATATGTACTAACATCCTACTAATAACTTTGTGTAATATGAAAGTTTCATTCTCAAGTGCAGCAGATGTTTCTGGAAATCCTCCAAAAGCTAACCGAGAAATTTATTCTTCACGGAAATATCATTCAAACGTAATAATATCAATGAAAGTATGCTACTTTTTTGAATTCCAGGAACTAACACGTCATTTTTTATCGCAGCTTCAGGAATTGAATTGAAGATATTGGCGTAGTTTATTGTGACTGCATAAGATATTGAAAACTAAGAATTGCTTGAAGTAAGATTTATGTTAATGATTGCTTAGCTGTAACTGTAGAATCTTTATTGATATTTTTTTATATCGTTTATCTCGCAACTCATAGTAATCATAGGGAAATTTGCGAAGATTTTCAGCAATTTCTAGATATATTAATTTGAAAAATAAGCAGAAAATTGACGATAAGAGACTCTTACGTGTGTTTCATCGTTTAATTTGCGCGTTAATATTTACTTCATCAGATAGGTGGGTTTTTAAGGAGATGACTGAAACTTTACTTAATGACGATATTTCTGAGGGAAATCATTAATTTTTTAAATACGTAAAATTACTCAATTATTTTTGGAATTCATTTGCATTTTACCTCATATTTTACTCATTATTTTATAATTCTTTTGATGATGCATATAGAGTATTATTCGATGATGCCGATGTTGCGACACATCGGCCTCAAGTCGTGATGAATTTAGGCTCGGAAAAAGAAAAAGTCCTTAAAATTAAACATTTTCTTAATTTGGTTCATAACTTTCAATAATACTATTCCCTGAGAATTTAGTTAATATCCCAATGTTTTTGGTATGTTTTAATCTGCTGGGCCTCTGGATAGCCATGTGGGTAACGAGTTCCACTTCAGTGAAAGCGCTCCCGGGTTTGATTCCCAGTGGGGACTCACGTGCGAATTTATCTTATCTGTTGAAGCACTTTTAAAGTAAGTACTACTTACTTTTACTTGATGATCAATTTTAAAACGTTCTGTTCGGATTTAAGGCGAGAGAAAATACTTAGAAATACACGTTAAGATAGTAATTAAACCTGTATTCTTGAAGATGTAGCTTTAACATTTAAATAGCAACGGTAAATACTTTGTTTGCTCTTTAAGAGGATATGTCGATATCCTCAATTTATTACACTTCTAATTTTTAAGGACAATGGTTTCTAAACGTAAAATGAATGGAAAGTCTTTTTTGTGTTTAATTTAAAAATTACGATTATGCATTTCTCGTTATATATGGTGACATTTTGTCATTTTTTATATCTATCGAGTTTTTCTCGGTCATAGGGCGTATGGGATACTCCGTTATGCCAGATCATTCATGGTTCACTTTTCAAGGGCAAATCGTAGATGTTTCCTTTCCTCATCTGTCTATTCCACATTTCCTTTTCCAAGTATTCTCCTTCCTGCCATATTAATCTTCAAATTAGCACTTCCTGCTACCCATTCATGCGTTTTCATCTCCTCACTACCACTGTCCCAAAGATTTAATTTTGTCATTTTTCGTTTCTTCATGTAGATTTTAAAGGAAGCATTATTTTATTCATGTTCTAATTTCAAATATATCTATTATTTACGGTAAAAATCAGTTAGTGGCTTGATTTTCCGTAATGTATCCACTTCCGAGTCAAATTATCTACACTATTTCGAAGGACTGGAGGAGCTGAGATTTGGGAGAATCAGGAGATTAGGCTTCTCGAAACTCCCAAGAAATAAATGGATATAACGTCTAAGAAGCCATTCTTTTGTGTCACATATTTGTCTTCTCATCTACAACTTAGATTTGAATATGCCTAATTTCTGAAATTCAACTTATTCCATCCAAAAAGCTCTTTTGAAATCTTAATTAACTGCAGTAGTATTTAACAGCACCATGCCTGTTTTCTTTCTCCTGGTCAAAATAGTATCAAGACAATTATTTCTGGTAGCTTCAAGAGTGGATTTTATATTTGAAATTTAGTGTGTTTAGCTAATGAATACTTACAATGGAAAAATGTATGGTAATTATATACTTTAGTCTATAAAATTTGTAAATTGAAACTTCTCGAATTAGAAAGTCAGCTTTCCGTATGTGACCGCCAGGTAAATGTCACCCATACTTTAATTTATTAACTTTCTTACTGATTATTTATTGTAAGTGCGATTTTATTGATCTAGTGAGTGCTTGATGATCGATTTAGTTAACAGCGAATTCTAAGTTTTTAAAATTTATTTCTGTGAATTCTAACACACAAAAAGACCTGATTCATCACCGATTACGACAAGGTAATCTATAAATGGCTATCATAGTAATATTATATCAAGATTCACGCATTAATATCAACATAAATAATGCCCTTCCTAATAAAATTCGTGAGGATCTGCACATTAACAGATTGAAAATTATTTTGCCCTTTATTCCGTTCTTCAATGAGAAATGGCGCTCAGTTACTGCTCCACATTTTCCTCTCCATTCGCAGTATCATTGCGATGAATGGGATTGCATAATGTTTTTCTCCTTTCTCCATTTTACTCGATTCTTCCCGCTTCCCTTAGATTTACCCAGTTTTCCAGTTGCACCTTCGTTAATTTTTCAGCCGTTCCCTCCCGATTCTCCTTCTGCATCTCTTTCGTCTTTTCCCAATCGTTTGACCTATCTCCTTCTTTGGAGGGGAATTGGAAGGAAGAGACGGGCGAGAAAAAAGCCAGAGTTATAATGAGTATGAGCGCGTCTATCGTGGCATCTTTTATTCAGTGTCGGTGCGAGGGAGTGCTTCAGGAAGGCCCTTTTCAGATCTCCCGCACTGGCGGAGGGATGGAGGAGGTGAGGGTGGTGTGGGAAAAAAGGTGGGGATCTAGCTGGAAAGTACGGGTTTCGGATCCAAAGCAGGGGATTGGGTAGAAGGTGGGATGCGGTGGCCGGAAATGGAGCGATGACGGTTGGGATAAAATAGGTAGGAGGCAGGTGGGGGCGGGAGAAGAAAGAGGAATATAGGAGACTGATCTGTCATTTGGAAGGGCAAGAGGGCAAATGAGAGAAAAAGAGAGGATATTCATTACCATTCAGTTTTTTGTTCAAACGTGATGATCCGGGCGGCTAATTCTTTGAATTACGAGGAATTAATAGATCCAGTTTATTCTTATGTACCGTATTTATCTGTTGGCAGGTGACTTGATGTATACGTGAGACAAATTACTCAGAAAGATATACGAACTTTGCTCCGTTATTTAAATGTCACTTCAATGCATCTCAAATATATATTGGACCATTAATCGGTATCTGTATTGATTCCGGTCATGCTATTGCTGTTGTCTCTTACACATTAAAGGTCGAATACTCCAGGATAATCAAACGCTCTTTGATTTGATTAAAAATGTTCTGTGCATGTTGAATTAGGATGTTTTCTGCCTGTTTTAAGAGCAATATATATGAAAAATCCATGTCTTTGTTCTTTTTGCATGACTGCTATGACATTATGGACCTCGAGTCTTACAGATAAGGTTGCATTATACTCCAAACAGTTTGTTTGCTCATTTTAAATACCTTTTAGAATAATTGTAGACTGATAATTTACTGTTATCTGATCGAGCCAGAAGGGTTCACCAACTTTGGAGTGTATAACTGTAGTATTATTTGCGAAAATGGCGCAACATGGACGAGGCAACCACAAATTTTGGATCTTTCTTAGAGATAGCGAATTTACCCTTTCAGAAATCGACATCTGGATTCAGCGTATTTATTTATAGAATATTTTGGGTTCGGTAGAAGTCCTTCAAGCATTCTAATTTTATTCACGGCGAAGGGATAGATGGCGATGGTGCAAATCGTCTACACCCTCGTCGGGAATCAAACTAGAGACTTCATGGTCACGAGGCAGACGGGCCTCCCCCATCATCCCAAACAGCGGACAAAATAAGATGGATACGATCGGCTGTGAGATGTCCGTATGTAAGTGTGAAGGGAGGGAGTGTGGTCGGAAACACGGAAGTGAAGCTCGTATCACACGAACAAACTATGGTCATCTGTTACCGATGAAGTCAGTCACGGGAGTATCCACGGCTTTTTCCGGATGTGACGAAAGTTGAGCTATAAGATCAGTCTTATCTATACGTCGTTTGCTCATCTCTCGTAATTAGCTTGTAGAATTGTTAAATGCCATTAGAAAAATAGTACTTGATATTTAAATCAAAGCTACTGCTAAAATAACTGGAATTATACCAGCAGGAAGGTTCCCTTAAAAAAATTATACCGAGAGAAAATAAAAGCATTTCATGCTGGAAATTGAAATAATTATATAGACTTTAGGTTACCAATGTTCGTGAGTGACGTAATTAGTGCAACCTTAGCAAGCTTTCATTGCTAATACCTTACGTATAGAAGGTATTGGTTATGAGTTTAAGTATTTCTTAGAGTTTCTGAAATTTAGTTGAAATCGTTGTAAATAAACTGCCAAGGAATGACGATAACGATTGCTTTCTCATACCACGTGTACAAGTAATTAAGTCTACGTGGGAATGTATTTTTTTTTCTAGATTAGATATAACTATACCTTCGAAATAAATTTCTTTTTTGGCGATTTATTTTTGCATAAAAAGAGGGGAATTAAATTCATTTGCTAAATTGTTACGTGGAATTCTCCCTCCAAAATTAATAACATGTATTTTAGTCCGTTACATCCGAAACTTTCCATCTTGACGTTACTTGGGTATTATGGAGTGCGCTTCATAATTTCGAAAGCAAATTGCCTCAGTGATCTGAATTCTATAAAATGAACGAGCTCATGAATATTTGTTGTGGCAATTTGATGGTAACTCCTCACGAATGACGTCTATAGGTTGATATTCATTCTTTTCCTGTCGTAGGAAGGACGATAGCGTTGGAGGAATTATTGTAATTTCAGCTGCGCCGTATAATCTTCTATTTAGAGATGTTTTAGGACCATGTGGGCGCGTACCTTTTTTCGGATGTGATGCCTTCCACAGGATGCTTCTTTTGTGGAATACATTCTGATATGTAAATCTTCCTCCAGGACTTCCCAAGGGCAAGCGTTGAATCTCTATGTCAGCAGCTTAAAATTTTACGTTCGATACGGTGCTCCCATATTTTAATACCTGGAAAGAATGAAAATTTAGCGCTTGGATATTCCGTCGATTTTCTGAATGATATTTTATGTTTTTCTTTATTAATTTTTGATTTTATTATTACCTATTACGATGTTTCTAACTATAGGAGCACATTTAGATACATTTATGAAAGAAAAAGGACGTGCGGAAATTAAAATCAATATTTTTATATTACATGCCAATAAAACTTGGAGAAGGCCGCTCATGGACTTGCAAACATCTCCACTGCTTATTAAGTTCCCAGATTATTCCTCTTAAAGTCTTGACCTAGAGCTATGAATAATTTGTGGGGATGAAGTTATGTTGTAGTCGACTGTCGGTATTTTTGAAATTTTAAGGTTCACATTCATATAGGGTTGTATTTTCCAAGAAAAAATGAGGGACAACTGTTTCATACATACATAATGAAATGTTCTTTATGGCAAGGGAAATACTTTCACCATATTTTCTTTGAGGAAATTGCGAAGTCAACCGTAGCTTGTCTACATTAAAATATCTTTTAAGCTGTACGCAACGGATCTGAATACGCCATTCACATTATTGACATTTCTCTAGCAATTCATAGAATTCTCACATCATAAATGTCGTAATTCTGACTAAGATTCGTAGCCATCGATTTCCTTGAAACATTATTACGAATGTTCATAATTATCATCAAATACTTACGTAATGCTTTGAGAAACAGTTCAGGTATTGAGAGAATATCTTGAAGTATGAAAGCACATTATTTCAACCAATTTCAAATTAATTTTTGTCGTAAGTTAAGGTGGAACAATTTATTCAAAATTAAGGCTATCCAATAGGCAATATAAGATAATCCTTCTTGCCGATAACAATTACTTGCAAATGATTTCTTAGTTTAATGGGAAAACAACGCTCTTAGTTTTTGAGATTTGATATAAGAGTAGTATCTTCACAGTTATTCATTAAATTGTTACTTTGTTATTAATATTTGAATTGAAGCACTGGAACTCGTTCTAGAAGTACGCTTAAAAATATTATATCGTATTATGATAACTGAAAGTATCATATGGAAGTTCAACGAAAAAATTTCGCGATTCCTGAAAACGATGAGTTTCCTATTAAAGCTGAACGATTTATAAGCATTAATCCGCAAATTATGAACGCAAATTAATTATGTATATGTATTAGGCATTGTAACCATGAATACTGTATTTGCTCTGTGTGGTGTACTGTGGCTACTGTGGTGGTGTACTGCATTCTCTTAAAATCGTAGTGAATAATATGATTTCGTTCCTGGAAGCACTATGCTGTAGGAAAATGTCAAGGTTGTACCCATGAATATTTATCTGTGACCATGCTTTAATTTCGCCTAACAAAACTAGTAAATTAGTAAACTCATTTAAGAAGTACGGGTGACCGAGATTGTCATTAATGTTCAAAAATAGCGAGAAGATATGCTTTCGCAAGTAATTAGTTGTTACAGGTTGAGATTTAAAACTCTTCTACATAACTCATGATTGAACCTATTTACTCACGTGTTTATATCAGTTTGAAGCCAGCACAGTCCTCAGGAAATAATGCCGATCTTTACCAGAAAAATTTATTATATGGAAAACATGCATAAGAAATTCTCAAACACAAATTATGTGAAAAATTGAAATTTGTTTTTTAAGTACGAAAAAGTCCTAAATATCCTTTAATTTTTTCAAGACGGCATTTATTTGATTAAGAAAACAAATTATGGGATTATTTTCCAGTGAAATGGGGAGATAGTTTCTGGTTATGTTAAATGTATGAAATGTTACTTTGATGCATGGATTGAATATTTAAGTAAATTGAATATAGCTTTATGTATTGATGAATGATCGTCAAATTATCCAACCAAAATATTTTAAAAGAAATACTTTGTTGGGATTTTATATATGATCTTTGGAGCAATTGATTTGGTTATACTTTTCGTACATCTGCGAACTAACCTAATTTATTTCTTAGAGAATTCCTTTTAATTCTTAAATAATTTCTTCTAAATTATAAGTTATAAGTATATATGTATATAGATTAAATCAATCCTCTTATGGAATGTTTGAAATACCATAAGATGGCACGGTGATTTTTTAAATATTATCTATATATTACTTAAATTGAGGCTCAGTCATGTAAGGTGTGTTACTAGCTACACGCCATAGAATTTTACTCGCTGCTGGTTACTTTGCTCTATGCAATGAGGTTTGCTAGTTAACTCGCTATTTGCTCTGCTAGTGCTGCTAAGGTTGAACACTGTGCTACTATACTCGCCACTTGCTGGCTTCTTTAACCCCTAACCAGCTAACTCGCCTGTGCTACTCAATTTAATATTGGAATCGCTTTAAATTTAAGTCCTGGCCTTAAGGAAGTCTGCTATCATGGTGAGGTGGCATCTTCGATGTTCCACATGTGCACAGGAGTTCGGAGCCATCTTCGATGGACCCTCCGCGGTACACATAGTCCCATCATAGCCCAAGAAATTGAAGGAGGGATCGTTCTGTCGTGGTAGCTTAGAGGACAGAGCACCCACCCGGGTTCGCTTCCCGGCTTCTGCAGACTTTTTCTCTTTCAATTTCTTCATCTAATATTGAACTGTCTTTGGGGGTGTATATTGCACGTGAAAGAAAAGGTCATGGTAGGCAGTAGCCTGAGATTTCGAAAGATTATGATAAGATTAAGATAAAAGTTTCAGATAAACTTAGCTCAGAACTGGTTTGACGTTGGAAGGAATGAAATTATTAGTTGAAATTGAATTTCAACTAGCCAGTTCTTGTAATAATTTTGTGTACATATTCAAAATTTCTTTAATGCTATAGTTGATTGAAATACTTCTATTTTCTTTGAAAAAGATATAAAAGACAAGAAATACCTTTTAGTATCGAATGTCTTGCATTGAAATTAATTAATTCTGCCCAAAAAAGACTCAAATCTGAATACGAATATAGATAACTTCAGGTGAATTAAATCTATACACTCCAAAATGTCGTAGGTCACAATTGTCAATCATGTTTTTCCATAAAATATAGATTTAAGATTTTATCTTTCTTAATAGATACATTTAGTTTTTAATTTTCTTTATGCTTAAACTTGTGCATGTTTATTATGTTCAATATCTTTATTGGGTTTTTCTTGAGAAAACTAATCTTATTTAAAAAAATATATCTCTATATACAAATGCTATAGATCATTAATTTACATAAATTTAAATAATATTATTACATAACCTTTCAAGAAATAAGTAATTTGAAACTGTATATGTTAGAATATCAAAAAGTACATATAAATTAATACCTTCGAATAGTAGGGAAATGATGATTTGGAAGGCAATTTTAAACATTTTCCAAACCTCTCTACTGTTAGAAATTTTCGATCACAACTCTTTTCAGAGTTTTTAATATAACAATAAAATAGGCCATTAATTTTTCAGGTAAGTCGAAGAACAAATATATTTTTATATTTATTACTAGCAAATATGTTTTTCTTGATTACACGTAGTTGTTTTAAGAAACATCTCTAAGAATTAAGGGGCCCGATTTTAGATTTTTATCATTTTCAGATTGATGGAAATGTATCTTAAATAATTTTATTGTTTATTTTAAACGGCAGGTTCCAAATTTTTGCCCAATCACATAAATTAGGCAAGATTTGTATGTAATCTAATTTTTAGCGTAAAACTTCCTTACAAGATGATCAGAGGATGACTGCACTGCCGCATTTGGAATTCCTCCTCCTGCCAATTTATTGCTTAGCAACAATGACAGTCACAGTCGTCCTGGTCCTCTTCCGTCAGCCTGGCTTAGCCAATCATCCGTAAACCTGCATTGCTGATCTCAATTTTATTTTACAAATTAGCACATTTTCCTTTTTTTTTGTGGGACCAACTTCCTGTGCAATATATGTCAATCAATTCTTTATTAACGGCGTCACCGGTGGTGACAGTCATGGCAGTTTAGTTGAGGAAGAAGAGTGGGATGGAATTCAATGGGAAGGTCAGGGGAAAGGGAGGGAAAACGCGTCTCCTCATGATCAAGGTTGCATGTAAATGTAAGCCTCCCCCAACCGTCGCATCCCTTCCCGTCCCTCTCTCTCCCTCGTCCCAACCTTTTCTCATCCCCTTGCCTCCTATATGTACGTGCTGCTCTCCTTGTCTTCCTATGACTGCCTCGGTTTTGTGGCCAAGAATGCCTCAAAGACACGTACGTAACCTAAATTTGTCATTTGTCTTGATCCGATGATTTATCTCCTCCCCCGCATGCTCTTCATCTTTCTTTCTTTGGTCTCTCATTCCTTTTACCATTTCTAACACCTGCATCCGTCATACCTTGTCTCCCTCAGCTTCCTCAAATCGTTTTCTTCATTTTCGAATTTCTCCAAAGTTTGAATCGAGCTGTACAGAATGCCCTTGATTTTTGAGGAGCGTCCGGTCACATTTCCGCAAAGGAACGGTCTCATTTACTCGAGATCAATGTGAATATCGCATTGGGGTTTGATTCATTCAAGAAATTGAACTACTAATAGGGTTACGAAATACCTTACTGCGCGATTCGTGTTTGGAGAATTAAGGATAGATTTTCTTTCCCTTTTCTTGTAGATAATTCTGAAAAAACGGTAGTTAACAAAATAGATGTAGCATCAAAAACGTAAACGTTGACTAGGAAACCAACAAAAATTTTAATGCATGAACTGTATTTTATTTCTCATTAAGAAATTAACTGGTATGTTCGATAAATAAAAAAATATGAAGCTGGATAATGTAACATTATTTTTTATTTTGAGAAATTTCTTAAGTTTAATATGTTTGACTATATAATGCTGACATAGAATAGTGACAGGTGAAAAAAGCAAACTTGGTCGAAATTTTAACTAAAACACTGTTACGCCTTCCCATATCGATTTTACACTATACGAATATTTGAAGTATTATTTTACATTAATTTGAAAAAGTAAATAAAAAATATTATTTAAACATAAGCAGAAGTTATAGAGATGTTTAAGAAATTTTTATTACGTAAGTGTGTTTGGGTGTATACATCTATATCTACATAAATACCGTGCAAGCCGCCTTTCGGCGTTTACAAGGGAGTGTGAAGACAAATCGTTCGAGTTACATCTTCAACTTATTGTTATTGCGTATTGTCCGCGAAAGAATGATTCAAAAAAGAATGAATAAAAAGACCCGTCCTCGCATATATTTCTCTTATTTTGACCAACCTGCGTCTGAGAGCATTTGCGTAACGCTTGCTTTTCTATCGTAGCACTTTTTAACAGATCGTATTGCCTTGCGCTACACTTTCTCGAGCTCGCGAGCATTCGTTTCATTCGCTGGGTCTCAGATACTCACCGCATATCCCAGATGGAGCCTAACTAAGACGAAATAACATAGCTCTAACCTTTGTATCACATCTACCTACAATGCGCTTTATAAAACCGAGCTCTTTAGTTGCTTTACCGCAAATTTTTCGAGTATGTGCTTTCCAGTTTAAGTTCTATGTAGGGGTGATTCCGAAAACTTAGTCGACTGCATTTATATCCAGTCCACTGATTTTGTACTGGTGGTTCTGACGCAGTTGTTTCATTTCAAAGAAGTTTATTAAAAAGAATTTATTTACATTAAGATCTAGTTGCCATGTTTCGCACCACATCTGAATATAAACTAAATCGTTTGATAGTGAAATGCTATATTCGTCACTTGATATTTCTCTATATATTACCGAATTTTCCGCAAATACCCTCATATTTCTATCAATCTCATCGCTCAATACATTGATATAATTGGAATGGCGCGTAACTGTTATGCTATGATTGCAGATGGTATATATTGTTGATGGTATACGTATTGTTTCCATAGACACTATTCACATTTTTTCGTTTGTTTCAATGAAGTCGTGCGTGTTACATCAAAGACATCTATCCCTAGTGATTTTGATGAAATTCGGTTGATTTGAATATTAACAAAGGGGTAGAAAAAGTTGTACGAAGTTTCACGTTCAGTAGTCTGAATATTTGAGCTTGTGTTGTTTGTTTGTTGTTGTGCTAGAAGACAAAAGGTTCATTGTAGTGCTTAATAAAACTCGTTTTAATACCTTTAATAGAATTTATGTGAATTTAAGAATATATATTGCGAGCATCACATGCAATTGATCGTGATTATACGAAGTTTCACTTTCAGTAGTCTGAATATTTGAGCTTGTGTTGTTTGTTTGTTGTTGTGCTAGAAGACAAAAGGTTCATTGTAGTGCTTAATAAAACTCGTTTTAATACCTTTAATAGAATTTATGTGAATTTAAGAATATATATTACGAGCATCACATGCAATTCATCGTGATTAAATGAATTTTTATTCTTCTATCATATTTTAAAATGAGTAATGCAATCTTTTAAGGATTATTATTTATAAAAAATTAAATATCTCACAGGTTGCTCACATTAATGATTCTTATGTTGTGCGGTTTTCTAAATGTATATCCTGATCGAAATTTACCTTTTTATGCTTTGAACTCTAATTAGGAGAAATTTCTTTGACGGTTTAATTTTACGGATTATTTTCAAGTGGAAGCATTGAAATTTGATTGGATTATTGGATATTTCTAAAAAAATGTAATAAATTATGTTATCTTCTTTTTTTCAAATTATCTATTCGTTGCTGTGCAAAGACATAACAGTGATTTGGATTGGTATCCAAAGAAATGAATAACTGTCAATGAATCGTTTTAAGTTTCTCGTTAAGTATCTAACATCTAAAACAATGCATTTGATTCAAGCGAGGAAACTAGTTTTTGATGAGGAGTAATCGCAAGTATCTCCTAAAATTATTTTCTTTATGGGGATTTATTTCCGCGGCCAAACTTGAAATATGCAAAGCTAACATCTGAATTAATTAGATGTTGTATCATAATATCTTTTTAAATCAGATTATATGTAGTTGTATATTATTTTTCTTTTAAGCAATTTTACACCCATTATGGATTTATTGTGCTAAACGTATCTGTCTTAATGTTCAAGAGAAAGTTGAAGGTATCTAATGATCAAGTACTGTAACGAAAGAGTTAAAATAAAAAAAAAATAAATCTAGACATTCAATGTATGAATGGTAACATGACGCGAATCTGGTTTTGGACTTAAATGTATTCAGGTTTATTTCTAATAAAATATGCTTAGAAACATCCTGGAATGTATACTTCTTGCGATGCTCATTTGTTATTAGTGATGCATAAGATCGAGGGGCTATGAATATAAATTCATTTCGTAGTCTTACGTAGCTGTTTTTAAATATCTTATATTCTTGAATTTAATACACATCTTTTTTGCATCTTTAGAGCTTCCCAAATTCGGGCGTGTCTTATACTCGCGATCTATTTTCAGGTGTTTTCCTCCTTTCATAACTTCCATAACTTGGTTGCTCCTTTGGTGCGCCTTAGATTCCAGAATATAGGGTATTTGAATATACGCACATACATATTATATACACAGAAAATACAATTTACTCAATATCTGGGTCTCTGTTATTAATGGAAAATTTCTTAAAAGTATCGCTCGAAGGCTTGCAAAGTTGAGAGAAGTATAAATAAAAGCGGTAGAACTTTTTATTATTAAAAATAAAAAAATATGACAATTTGAATTAGTTTTCGTATGTTTTAAATTATTATTATTTTTTAACTAAAGACTGTGTTTTGATAAACAGTGATATTCGAAATGCGAACGTCTTGCTCATAACTTATATTTTGTAAACATTTAAAAAAAGTCTTACAATTAGAAAATGACAATCACTTACTTGCCTATCTTTGAACAATGGTAATGCTTTGGTGTTAGTAAACCTTAATTATTTCTAGCCTTTAAATTGCGCAGTAATATCTGTCATAGTATGGTCCATGCTATGATAGATCTTACCGTGTTTACTGGCTTTGATTCATGAATTACTTCTTTTTTTCATTCTTTTTTATAAGAGATTGTTAATACTGGAGTTAGGGATACGCTGACCGAAGTTAATAGAACCGGGAATAATAATACGTTTGAGCCTTGCTCAAAGCTGTTATTCACTTTGTGGTAAATTTTATTTTTCAATGTCTTTGCTACAGATAACCTTTGCTACCTTGACGTTACTTTGACCCTTGTTACATTTGATCATAGCAGTTTAGTAGTTATTATATTTGTTTATCGTGGTTGTTTTATAATTTTATGATATATTTTATAAATAAAATAAATAT
>KZ308179.1:1900270-1919039 GCA_000376725.2 Ladona fulva | reverse complement strand
CTTATTTTCTGTTATTTTTATACTTATTTATTGTTATTATATTTGCTTGTTTTAAGGAGTAAAAGCGAAGGAAGAGTTGTGAATAAAATAATCTATTACGAATCTGTATGCTATCCATACAAAAGGTTATTTTGTATTTTATTAGCTATAGAAGGTAAATTAGAAACTAAACATTATTACATCTAATATATCACATAAAACAAGGTGGATAAAATTTTATCTGGAAATAATCTGGACATTTTTATCAAAATTATAAAGATCTATGCATGATATCTTACTGTTGGAATACTATAAAAAGGTCTTATATAAAATATAATTTAAAACAATTAAAATGAAAACGCATTTAACAGATGACTTTATTTATAATTTAAAACAAATAGAAATATAGCAGTTTTATAAGCAAAAATGTCTAGATTATGCAATCCTATGAAATCGGAAAGGATTTTGCTTACGCTTGTGAAATAAACTTTATTTTCTACGTAAACCCAAAAGAGAGAAGAACTCATCTTCGATTCCTTTGAATACGGCAATTGTCGAGCTTTACGTAATCTTAATTCTTAATTTGAACTGTCGAAACACTTTAATTACCAAAAAATTATAAATCGGGATGAATAATTGATGGAAAGAGTGAAGGATGATCAGTCATAATAATGTACACGGAAGTGATCGAAATGTATATCAGCCGATTCACTGAAATAAAACCCAGAGAAATATTTTCTTATTTCAGTATTTTCTCTGAGATTTCCAATTTTGTATATTTTATTTCATCCTAGCAAATACTTCAGTAGGTTCAGTAAGAGGAAATTTATTCTACTTGAGACTATAGGAGATTCAATATGACAAAGCGGCACAGCGCAGACCGTGAACCGTTACTCTGCGAGGAGTCAACGTTCTCTTATAAAACGCAACCGCGTCGACGAAACTCTTAAAGAGTATTGCAGTATGTCAGGGGGGTCGTTGAACGGGAGCAACGCCGTGCTCGTTCCGAAGCATTAGTTTTGGGCAAATCTGGAAGGGTCAAACTCTACTTCTCTACCGTACGAGAATCTCGAAATGATCTAAAGTTGACGCAATGATTTTGGCATATGGTTGCCCAATGATTTGCGAAGGTTGGATCGTCGACAATCTCTCTTTCACATAGACTACGCAAGTCTTAGTCCTATCCCGTATCTCTTCGGAGACATCAACCCTTTCCGTGTGTTGCAAGATTGGATCGAAATTCATTATTTTTAACCGTTTTAGATTCACTAGTATTCTTTGATCTTTCTCTCATGTATGCTTTCACAACAAAGCCTTACTTTTTCCATGCGAGATATATGTAAAAGCGTGCGTTAAACACGATTAACGATAACAAAAAATGAATGGTAACGACGGTACTTTCAAAATTGGTCGTTTTGGCATTAATATTTTAATATAATTTTGGCACGAGGACATTCGAATAGTTGTAGTAGTATTCCAAATAACAGTAGTATTTTATTTATAATTTTCCTTTTTATGATAATTTCATGTATTAATATTTAATTTCTCTATAATTTCTACCGATATATTGTTACGGATACAGGGATGCAGGGAAAATATGTTTCGATCTTTGAATACTTCTGCATGTATGTGTACACGTGTATAACTTTTTTCCTTTTGTGGATGCTTTTTCTTAAGCGTTTTATACGCAGACGTAGTTTTTCTAATTCTATGCCAATTAAATTACTTTCTTTTTAAGTTTTCCGGTTAGTTATTTTTACATTGACTGTAATTACTTAGAAAAACGACTTTAATCGACACAATCTTGCTCTAATAAAGACGTTAATTACTTATCTACATATATCATAAAAATGTTGGTAGAACTTGATGCATAGTTTCAATATTAGGAATCAAGATTTTTAGTCTTTATTATTAGCATTTTTATTTAATAAGCACGCTCAGTAGCAATTTATATTCCAGAATAGTTCTTGATTAATTGATTTCTTTTATCATTGGTTTCTCATGAATTGATTATTATCGTTTCTTTTTTGGAATTTGTGTATTCGTATACGTATGTGTGCGCAGAGTAGGTGTATTTATGATGAAATTAATTGAAAGAGAGTCTCTTTGATTGATTGATGTAATACATTTCTATCTATGTGAAATGATTTCGGGTGCCGAACAGTTAAATGGTTACAACACTAAATGGACAAATTTCTGGGAAAAGTTGTTGCGCAAATTTCGAAATGAAGTTCGGTTTTACATATTCGAGAATACGTTGTGAAGTCAAGTTCTTCGACCTTTGTGTGCCTTGTTAGGTTCAAAACAAACGGCTAAATGTTATCAATATTTATTCTTTGTTATGGTCCTCTGGGTCATTGAGTCAGCATTTATAATCCGAAAGGAAACTTCACCACTGTTTTGATCGAAAGTACATGCATTGTGATTATTCTGAGGGAAGGTCCGGCAAGATAACGCGCAGTGTTCATAACGAAGGAAATTTTTAGAATGTCGTCCAATAACTATTCATAGAGTGGTATTTTTAAGAGCTCACTGAGCCCATCTTAGGGATTTATTCACTGAAAATACGAGCGGAGAATATTAAGCGCAGGAATGACGTTCCTTTTCACTTACACATCAGGTCAGGGATCAGGGTTAAAAGAAATCATCTAATTTAAATAAAAGAAAGTCCCGCACTCAACATTTTATGCTCACGAAAGAAGGATTTCTATATGCGCCTTTTGCAATTATTTCTGTGATCGCAATTGGGCTTCTACTTTCTTTCCATATTATTCCAGTTTCATTTTATTAATAGGCTAAATCTAAAAGACATAATATGTACCAATGTACAGTAATTAAATAATTTTTATTGACCATTTACCAGATTTGAAGAAATTGCTGATCGCGAACCGCATATGAGACCTGAAAATGAATAATTTCAAGAAAGATTAGTTAGAATGGTCTTTATTAATCTCTAGGAAGAAGAAATCATATCACGAATTTATTATCAATTTACTTCAATTTAATCAATATCATTTTCTGTAGCGGAAAATAATGGTTAATATATTTCGAATTGAGACTTATCAAGTTGAGAAATCTTTTGATATGATACCATAGGCCAAATAATTCTCAGAGCATGATGTTCTCGGTGGTATCAGGCTTAAAAATAGTAATATACCATCTTAGAGATCGTATATTAGATTACTGATATCGAAATGATAACTCTTATTGGTTTCTCTCAATCGCAAGTGAAACGTATGCCAGGAAAACGAGAATATTCCAATTTTTCCGCAAAGATAGACCTCTTCATTCATCTTCCAAGAATTGGAATAAAGAAATTAGTTCAGATGAGTAATTTGTTAGACATTACTGTGAGAAGAATATAATTCTTCATGGTTGTAATTTAACTTTTTTTCTTTTCGTCAGTGGCCTTCCACAAAGTTTAGCCAGATCGTATCGTCTACATCCGTAAAATTTAATTTATTTATGTATTCATTTCTTTTGAAACTTCCCAGGAAGCTTGTGAATGATATTATCTTTTCCTTTGTTGGGTTATTGACTACAAATCTTTCCGGAAATCATTCTTATATCACTTGCACTCTTCTCGAAGGCATTGGCCATTTCAAATTAAGAATGGGGTGAGACTGAAGGAGGAGGAAGACAAGTTTCTATCTTCGGCGACCTCATTCTCCGAGATGAATGTCCTCCTAGTTTGAATATCGTGTAAGAATATTCGCGCTTTGCTTTCCAATTTCGTCTTCAGATTGAGAAGTATTTGCAATTGGATAATTTAAGTATTCTGCTCTAACCCTTTTCTGGGAATAGAGATTTCACGGTTACCATTCATCAAGTCATCTTTTCTTACATGAAGAATTTGGATTTAAAATCGTTATTCCTATTGGCAATTAAATGACATTTTTTAAAGTTTTCGCCACGTCATGCTTCATGTGAATTTTAAGATTGCGTGTTTCGTATAATTTTATGAAAAGCCTTTATTATATAACTCTGATCATAAAAAGACCAGTTCCCAATCAGTGTAGCGCGTAAAATTATCCTCCATTGCTGAGTGGGAGTGAGTATGCTTTTTAGTTCACATATTTATATTCATATTGATGATGATTGAATAAGCTAAAAAACTTTGTATTTTCCACAAGATTTATTAATACGACCGGTTTCACTTCCGTGGAAGCATCATCAGGTCGTATTAATAAATCTGTGGAACATACAAAGTTTTGTTTTAGCTTATTCATATGGCTTTCCACAAAGTCACGCCTTCGCACATCAATTGCTGATGATTATTTC
Source organism: Ladona fulva (assembly GCA_000376725.2). Lineage (NCBI taxonomy): Eukaryota > Metazoa > Arthropoda > Insecta > Odonata > Libellulidae > Ladona > Ladona fulva. The sequence goes on along the minus strand of KZ308179.1, from coordinate 1,914,779 downwards.
ATCTCTGAAGCCTTATTGAACTTTCGAAATTGTTGCCCAAATAGAATATATTTCTCTATTTTACCTCTTGTCTTCATTACCGTAAAGGCTGCGTGTTCTTCTGCAGACACGTGACTTTTGACTCTATTTCTCGATGCGAAGTTGATTACAAGTTGTTAATCACATGAAAGGGTCATTATCCTCGAAAGATTGAGGTAGAAAGGACATTGAGGATTCTATTGGATAAATCAGCCGATCGGATTCATAATATTCGCCGTTATCGAAGGTGGTAGCTTGGTAGAATGAGAAACTTTGGCGATTCAAAATTAGGTCTAAGAGTTCAGCGATGGCCATTAAAGAGACTGCTGATGTTACTAATGAATTAGATTTTATTTTCGCATAACGTGACATTTACAAGAAATTCTGATAAGGTTATTGATTCTGAGTAGAATAGGAGGGAGGTTCATTCACGAAATTTCCTCTCAATAAGGCTCATCATTGCTTCATTGATATCTTACACTTCTTGACCACACCAATTTCAATTTCAATTGCTTTATCAGAAAAACATGTAATAACGATTTTTATTTTCATGTCGAATGAAATATTATATCCAGAGCTTTAGGTAGCCATTTTATAGTTCTTAATCATTAGGATAGAGATCTTTATTTCCATGGCAGAACATTTAATACCGTAGTTATCGACTGAATTTTTTCTTTATTTAAGCGACTAGAAAGAATGCTTCCTCTTCCTAAAATTTCCTAATTCAAAACCTACTGTGAAATATTTATGTAACAGGATATATTTTATTGTTCTAAAGTAATTACTATTTCATGTATTAATATTTAATTTCTCTATAATTNTAGGTAGGAGGCAAGATTGACCTAATGTATCATCTTCTGTTCGTTGACCTTTTACAACCGACTTCCTCGTAATCACTTCACTTCATTAGAATTTAATGTGAATTCAGCTTGAGAATTTGAGTCAGCGGACACGGACTGTGAGATGAGATAATGATTAGTCTTGCGTGATGCTGAACTGCTTTGAAATTTCGATTAAAACGGTTGAGCATCGCTCATCCGAGCTAATTGGCACCTTCAGATGTTAGGATAATCAAAATTTTGACACGATCAAGCATATGCTTAATTTGTATTAAACCTTGTAAAATTTTATGAATGAATTTTGATTGATGATTGCAAAAAAATCGTAATATGTACATGTTAAATAAGTAAAGTGCAATTGCTGTAATATTGTGCCAGTGATAAAAAATATGGATGTCTTAAAACATCATCTTAAGAAGGAATTACTTGAAAACAATGAAAATACAGCCTAAAATGGTAATACGAGCCAATAAATGTTAATTGAACATAACGGAACGAAAACCCCAGAAAAGCTTAGAAAGGTTTTTGCCATTCGTGTATTTCTCGATTTTTATAATATTTCAGAGAATTTTTCTCATCAAAAATATTAAAAGATATATAGTAGTGACTGTATCTTAACTGCTCAAAAACAGGTATTGGGATTGATGAATAAAGCACACGTATTGAGTCAATATTTTTGGAATTCGCTGCGGACATCTTCGTGCATTCGGATATCACATTCATTGGTACGCAGATATGATGCAGATGAATTGCATTTTAGGGAAATGTATTTGCTTACAAAAATAACTTACAAGCAAATAAGGGAAAAATAATTGTTATGAAGGATAACAAAAATATATTAGTATAGACAATATATATATATTAAATGTATTTAAATACAGTAGTGAAATACACACAATTTCCCTTTAAATAATTTTAGAATTTAATTCCTCATAGATTTTTAATCATTAATGCTATCATCAGTTGCAATGTTGAGTTAGGTAAGCTAGGAGTTGAAAACTCCTGGTTGATTGAGAAATATCTCTTGTTGGTATCCCTTGATTTAGCATTTTCATTACTAAATATGTATCAATTAGTTACACCAGCAAGTGTCTCTTCTGCAGCATCTTTTTAAAAACTTTTAAATTAATCCCAAGAATATTGTTTTTCATGGATTGTAAACGTTGTCATTTTGGAAATGCCGGAGCTCTTCAGTCTTCCGAACTGACAGGTTTTGCCAATTGACATTTCGCCCCAATACATTATAGATCAGAGTATGGGGGACTAAGCTGTTTCCTTACTTGGAACCCAGATTTCAGATCCCCTTCCAAGAAATTTTTACGTGCTTTATTCTTCCATTCATTAAATTACGTACGTGTACGTGGGATACGAGAAGGGATTTCCATCGCAGTTGTTGCTAAAAATGTAGACTGGCTTATTCCTTCCATGTAATTACATTTTTTGGTCGAAAATGCCAAATTTTGTTAAATATTTCTAAATTTATCGAATTTATCGTGCCCTTTTCGGTAATAACTAAGGTTAACTAATGCAAGCCAATTCAGCGATCGATGTAAGTTAACCAGGGAACCAGGGTCGTCGGTCTTTTTATAGAAACCAAAGTTTTATTGATGGCACCGTAAACATTTGCTATATTATTTATATATTGTTAATATTTTCGCAATCTGGTCTCAAAACAGCATGCGAGGATAAAAATATAATCGTCTACTAAATTTTCTTTCGTATGGTACGTCTCTGGATATCTCACGCGCATAATTTCTAGATTCATTTTAACCGAAGGGAAAGATCTGCAGCGAAACGAAACGTCAACGTCCATTTATTACAGAAGTCACTGACTTAGAATAAATAAATATATAAATATATACATGGTGGTTATAAATTTGTTTAGTTATATAATTGTGAAGTTGTGTACTTTAAAAAATAGTTTTTCTTCAATGTGAAAAGTATTGTTATGTAGAGCTGCGGATATGACTTTCTTTAAGCGCTATAGAGTTGTCTTTCCACTAAAAATTCGTGTTTCATAGTGAAGAAATAATCTATCGTTTCTATTGTAATTGAAAGGAAGATTATGAAAGGTTAACGAGACCCATTACTTTTACAAATAATCACAGCCTTGTAAATCAGTTGCTTCATGTGAGATTTATAAAATAATTCATATGCATCCGGGAATTTTTACTCTTAGCTCTATATGTCGTATGCAAATTCACGACCAATTGCCTTCGTGATAAAATTCTATCCGTTAAGGTCAGGATGTTAGCGGGAAATGGTAATTTTACATGAGGGTTGCCTCCAATAAAGCTCACATACGCATCTCTTTTGATGTAGATGAACAATGAATGAAAATCGGCAGTTAATTCTCCTACGTTACGGTTATTCACGTCACTCATTCCCATGCTGTTAAGAAATCGGAGAGCGCCTCTGATGAAACTCCGCCTGACCTCAGCATGAGAAACTCATGAAAGGTTGAATTTTAAAACGGCAAAATATGCTTAAATAATCATGTTAGCAGGATAGAAATAACTCAATTCAAAAAGACCAGTATATTTTTACGTACGATAGATTAGTACTCTATGAAAATTACCTTTTATGTGGTTGAATTTTAATGGCTATTTATTAGTTAGAATTCAGATTGTAATTCTTGAGAATCAAACGAAGTGATGTGGTCGTAAAAAAATAATTTTCAAATTCTCAATTCAAATGTTCTCTATAAAATTTTAATTTTTCACTGGACGTTTAATTTTTATCTCGTAATCACTTTTGGTTAGAACTTGGAATAAAATAAGAGTATTGGCTCTACTCGTTTTTGCATATTAATATGAAAAATAGTTCTCTTTTGGATTTGATACTTAAATTGAAATATCCTTGTATCTACATTTCGTGAAATTTGCATGATTGAGCAACACTCAAATTGATGTTAGATTACCTGAAAAAATAAAACTTTGATAATCAAAAGAAAGCTCTTGGGTAACACGTAGTTTTTATCTATAACTTCCTTTGAAGTATCACAAAGAAAATTTTATTCTTTACGAAATGATTTGCCATTTGCGTAACAGGCGTTTAGGTAGGAGGCAAGATTGACCTAATGTATCATCTTCTGTTCGTTGACCTTTTACAACCGACTTCCTCGTAATCACTTCACTTCATTAGAATTTAATGTGAATTCAGCTTGAGAATTTGAGTCAGCGGACACGGACTGTGAGATGAGATAATGATTAGTCTTGCGTGATGCTGAACTGCTTTGAAATTTCGATTAAAACGGTTGAGCATCGCTCATCCGAGCTAATTGGCACCTTCAGATGTTAGGATAATCAAAATTTTGGCACGATCAAGCATATGCTTAATTTGTATTAAACCTTGTAAAATTTTATGAATGAATTTTGATTGATGATTGCAAAAAAATCGTAATATGTACATGTTAAATAAGTAAAGTGCAATTGCTGTAATATTGTGCCAGTGATAAAAAATATGGATGTCTTAAAACATCATCTTAAGAAGGAATTACTTGAAAACAATGAAAATACAGCCTAAAATGGTAATACGAGCCAATAAATGTTAATTGAACATAACGGAACGAAAACCCCAGAAAAGCTTAGAAAGGTTTTTGCCATTCGTGTATTTCTCGATTTTTATAATATTTCAGAGAATTTTTCTCATCAAAAATATTAAAAGATATATAGTAGTGACTGTATCTTAACTGCTCAAAAACAGGTATTGGGATTGATGAATAAAGCACACGTATTGAGTCAATATTTTTGGAATTCGCTGCGGACATCTTCGTGCATTCGGATATCACATTCATTGGTACGCAGATATGATGCAGATGAATTGCATTTTAGGGAAATGTATTTGCTTACAAAAATAACTTACAAGCAAATAAGGGAAAAATAATTGTTATGAAGGATAACAAAAATATATTAGTATAGACAATATATATATATTAAATGTATTTAAATACAGTAGTGAAATACACACAATTTCCCTTTAAATAATTTTAGAATTTAATTCCTCATAGATTTTTAATCATTAATGCTATCATCAGTTGCAATGTTGAGTTAGGTAAGCTAGGAGTTGAAAACTCCTGNATAATATTTATAATATAATGATATGGAAATGTCACTTTATGGTAGTTATACTGGGTTACTTGTGCTTTGACACTTGCGATAATATTATTCCCTTACGTCGAGGTAAAGTCAAATTGGCCTCTTTTCCGCCTCATATCTATTGATTTAAATAAAATATTTTGTGAATATGTGGTGATAGAAGCCATCAAAATTCAGTATTTGCATATTTTCAAATTTCTTGAACCGTAATCATATAAAGTATGAAAGAGATGCCGCAAAAGTTTCTGTCCTATTACAACTTCCAATGTACTGTTATTCACTTTTATTGACTGCATCAGCTCCTAGAAAGACTTCGCGAGCAGCAAAAAAATTGCCTTGTAGCGTTTAGTTAATAATGGAGCTAACTGGAATATCAATTCATCTAACGTAGTTAGTTATATTTTTCCAGAATCATATTGATAAATTATAATGATATTTAAAGTTAGTAGATTGGCTCACATTTTAGGGTCTATTCCAAGTAGCTTTTTTCTACTTTAGTTATTAAGTTATCGCTAATAGTCTAAAGTATTCTAGTCAAAGAAAACTAATATACCACAGATAGTTAAAGGTAGGATGACCATATCCTATCTAGTTGAAAACAAGACATTTCCCATCAGTAAAACGGGACACATTTTTCGTTCTAATTTTTTCGAGAGAGGTTTTCATAACTTTAATTCAGATATTACTTGAGTATTTGAATTCAGATATTATTTATTTTGCTATCTATTGATGGAAATTTTATCTTTACCGGAGATGAAGAATCATAGTTCCTGAGAGCATGGGATTTGTTAAGGTCAAAGGTGAAATTACTTAAGTTTTGAAAGGTTATGCTTTTACACTGCAACTTTAGCTAGAAAACTTCTTAAAATTCCTTTCTTAAATTCCTTTCTTAAAATTGGGAATTTGAAATTATTACAGGTAGGTTAATTTTATATTTTGAACATTTTATAAATTGAAAAATAAAGTAATTTCTTTCACTTCTTGGTATGTACAATGTCAATCGCCCATTCAGTGCGATATTTCATGGTCTTGGCCGCTGGTCTCACTCGCCTCGATTGGGTTAGCTAACGCCTGGAGACTTAGCAATGGGTCTCGACATTCTCATCATTGATTTCGAGTAGGGTTTAAGGGTATCATTATCGCTAAGTATACTGATTTTTACACTGATTGGTTTGATCTTATTTTTAAAATTGTATTTATGATATAATTTTATTGATATGGGATTATTGAATTCCTTTTTAGTTTAAAATTTAAACGTTGCTCCTCGAATATTAGTATTTTGATAATGAATTTTAACTTTAGGATATACTGGAGATAATTTATCTGGAATAAAGAATTTAAGCCTGTAAGAGTTTTTTTTTTTTTTAATTTTGAAGTTTGAAAATGGACCCATATGTGAAGTTTTTTTGTTAAGTCGTTATTTACTTTCAACAATTTGATACCAAAATAGAATTTATTTTGGTTTAATTAGATCAAAAATACTATTTTCAGTAGCTTTATTCATGTTTATACTTGTATGTTCATCCTCAACTACGTGAGGTTCGAATCCGCTAGCGTTCCTTTAAACCGTTGTTTACGCGGATTATGTGATGTCGAATTTATTTTAACCCTTATAATTTTCTTCTTTACGGAATTCTTTTTCAATATTAAGCAGTTAATAACAGCCATTTTAATTCCAACCTCAGATATAGGCCCCCCTAAGCGTTTTCTGATCGTTTCTATTCAGAGCTTCTCCTTGCCTTGTTGCTACCTAAGTACTCGATGCCACTGTTTTCTTTATTTTGGTCTGTTCACCTCTCTAGGTGTCCAGTTGAGAACTGCTGATATCTGACGGTTGCCTTTTCTTCTTCCCATATGGCCTGGCCATTTGGGGAGTGTTAATAATAGTAGAACTCACTATTATCTTAAAATGAAGAATATACTAATTTAAATTTATTGAGGAAAATTAATTTCAGTGATCATGTTTTGTAAATGATGTCAATCATTCTAGCCAATCTTTTCTACTGATTACAAGTACAATTTTCCGAATACTTACACATTGTCTACTGTTTTGGCGCGTTTTACCAATTTAACCCTTCCCTGACAATTTTTAGTATAAAACTTCAAACTTAAAAAAATCATATTTTCTCATTTGTTAATTTGTGAGCTTATTCTTAACTAAGAACGGAGAGAAAGTTTTTTTCTCCTTGAATAGTTAGTTAATATTATATTTCACTTTCTTACTCCTTTAAATTTTAACCTGTTTACGGTATATTCATATGTTAGGTAAAATAATAGAGACGTTCAAATGTAACGTAGATAAAAGAAAGCATGATATACAAGCTCAATACGCTTAACTTAGATAACAGACAACAGAATATAGACAACTTAACTTAGATATCTTTTGAAAGTAAAAAAATGGTCAAAAAGCAGAAAATTCTATGTACGAGATATCGTGGGCGTGACTGGATTAAAACCAGTCTCTTCTACGAGATATCTCGGGTGCGTCAGGTAAGTGGTTAAAAGTATGCAGGTAACAGTTTTAATTTCATAATTGTAGACTGGTAAATGCATTGCTTAAGGACTTTCCTCTTCATATTAAACTTCAGAATCATACTCACTCCTTCCGAAGTCACTCATACCAATGTAATTTTTCTTTCAACTTCATTAATCTCGCTTTTCTCTCCTTTTTTTACCAGTTATCCTTCATGTGTATTCCGGAAAGGCATCAAGAGCCTCTTGAGGTTTTTTTAGTATTTGTGTTGCAAAAGAATCACATGTTACTTTTGGTTTGATTGAGTTCATTTAAGTCCTGTCTTTTCACCCTATGTTCTTGATATAATCGAGTAAGTTAAAGATTATTATTAGGCATTAGTCCCGTTGGGTTAGTTGTTGATATTCTATCGTAATAATCAGACAATATTATTCTTCTGTTGTGGAATCATCCATCTTACCTCACAAAGAAATACATTTTGTGCGCTCATTTTATGATAGATAAGTAAAATATCCTAAATATCAACATTTCTTGGAATATTAGCTATCCTGCGCTTTAATGTTTCCTAAACTCACAGAGGTTCCCGTGGCAACAAGACGTAGTGGTATTTATTTAGAAAAAATCCCTCGATGTGGAGTTATTTAAAATATTTTCTCTTTTTCGACAACATTTTCTTCGTCTTTATTGTATCATTCCATTTTGGAAAACTTTCTAGTGTCATTGGTTTTTAGGACAATACTGTTTGTTAATAATAATTTTTGATTCATTTCGTTATCTTTACCGCGTCATAATTTTTATAATGTTTATAATTTTTATAATGTTAGAAAAAGTTACTTTATGCGTTTATTTATGCGTATTTTTAGCAAATACGTGTTTCATAATTTGGGTTCCATTAGAAATACCACCTCCAGTATTTCCTGCGACACGCTCATCCATTCACCTGACCTCCTCATTCCCCTTTTTAAATGTCCGTGAAAGGAGATAATCTCGCGCTTCTTGTTTCTCACCACCCTCTCGCCACGAGCGGTATCCTCGCAATGCCACGTCCTGCTCGTCTCCCCATTCTCCAATTTCCCTTCTGGCCCATTTAAATGTCCTCGGAGTAGGCGGAGAAATCTGAGTCTGGAGCATACTCCCACCCAGCGCTGTTGCTAGCCTGTCACTGAGATGCCCACCCACACGCGGGGGTGGTGCCGCCTCTTCTTATTTCGCCCCGAAGATTCCACGCCATTGCATTAATTTGAATAGCCGCACAGGAAGTACTCGTACTCAGACCTGTTGCCATCTCGATCGGAAACATCGTCTGGTCGTCCTTTAGATTTTCCGACTAACTTTTTTTCCTTTTCTTCATTTTTTCGTTCCATATATGGGTGGATTTAAATTCCAGCGAGTTGATTTTTTAGGTTCTCTTGTTGCCAACTCAAAATTCCCCTGTCCTTTTAAAAAGGGGCGTAAGGTCACGGGTGGAAATTCCGGAAGAATGGGTGAGGGATTTAAATGGGGTGAATCGATTTTTACCGTTTATTTAAGAATCTACCGGATGTACTGCTGTTTTCTTGAATTTCTGTGCTGTTCGTATGAATTAAAGATGATGAAGGTCTTGAACGAAAGGAATTTGTAGTTGGAAGCATTACTGGTGGATGAATTATAAGACTGGTTTCTCGGTGTATTGAAACTTTATAGTTGCTCCTCCATTATTAAAATTCCTCGAAAGAGAAAAGTATGGAAATAATTTTACGCATTTTCAAAAATTTCGTTAAGTTTATTGTGATGTTGACTTGAATTAATAAATGCAAGTTGTATTGCATTATCACTTCGCAATTTTAGGAAAATTTGGAAACAAAACTTAGTGCCATATCAAGTAGGATTCTTTTCCTGATTCACTGAGGTATTGTGCTTAATTCACGTTCATAAATGTATGTCACACTGTGATTTTGATTAAAGGTGAAATGATGGATCTTTAGTGTAACTTTAGCCTAACAATCTCGTTTACTTCCTTCAAGCTGAATTTAAATGAAAGAGATCTCTCTCGAAGTTGAAAGCTTTGAAGTTTTCGCTTTAAGCCACCTAGCGTGAAATCCGTGAACTCGGTGTAACCACTGATCCCATCATTGTTAATGGAGCTGAATGATTCAAAGTAGATTTGCTGATGTCTTCTCAAATAATTTCATTTTATTTGTGAGAGAATTCTTGAAATATATGTTTACGTAGGCTACGTTGATGACGATAATGATGAAACCAGGTTTTCTCTGTGAAATGTTAACTAATAGTGGGGAATCTTGGGTTATTTTTGTTATATATATATATATAAGTAATTACGATTCCTGAGTGATCCACCAAAGCGTTTCTCCCAAAAGTAGTTTCATCCAAAGATATTTCACCAAAGAGGTTTTCAACCAAATGTCGATTGATACGAGAGATATTTCACCCAAAAGACACTGTTCTATATGGAGTTTTCAACAAATGGCGTTTTAAAAAGCTAGCTAATAATGGACATTAAAATACCATAAAAAGAATGATAACATTGCTTACTTGAATATAACTGATTCCCAACGATGTGGGAGTCAGTGGGTTATTAATAGCATAAATTAAAAATGCAAAATTTTATTTTATCCCGTGCAGTGCAATGGGTAGATGGGTAATGGTTAAACAAAAGACTAAATACCTTCACCCTTTCGTTTTTTATAATTTTCCTTATATACCTCAGTCTAAGTCCACCGCTTGTTTAAAAAACACAGTTGATTTTATAACTATAATATTAGCTTTTATTTGTTACTATCTGCGTATCTTGCCAAAAGTAATCCAAAAATCGTTTATTTACGACAATATTTTTCACAGCATACTCGCTTCTTAAAATACCAGCTGGTGAAACATTCGTAGGGTAAATTATCCTGTGGGTGAAATATCCTGTGGGTGAAATATCTTTTGAGTGAACCGACTCTTGGACGAAAAATCCATGGGAAAATATCTCAGAGCGATACTGTCCTAGAGCAAACAGGTTTTGGGTGAAATGTTGAATTCATACGTCCCTCGGGCGAAAAACTTTTAGAGAAACGTCCGGACACCGTAATTACGTGTTCCATCTCCAGCTTAGCGTAATTGTTATACCGTCCGTCAATGGTGTAAGCGATCCCAAGGCCAAGAAAGACTTAATTTCCTCCTCAAATCCGACCAGTGGAATCTATTTCGCGAATTTGTTGAGCTCGCGAAAAATTTTAAAATGCGGATTAATTGCTTCAATGGTAAGCAGTACTTATTTCTTAACGAAACAGATATTTACATCATGATGTAGAAACGAAAGGAAATGCATAGGAAACTTCTCTATAAGTTTTATTTCGAAGTTAGTTGCTCTATCTTGTCTGTTTTAACTGCTATTTAATAAAACAAAAGCTTAAAATAAAGTGGTCATAGTTGCGTCATCTTTGGCTTACCCGACGTCCTCGATACAAGACAGTTGGAATCTTATCTTGACTTTCAATCCTTGTCAAATGACACTCATTATCTTCATTATCCTTGTCAAATTACACACATTACACTCACTCTTCAGGCCTTCATTTATTCAACTTCTGGAGCAGTTACGTTCACAGCGACGTTTTGAGACATTTACCTATTTCAATACTCATTCAAGCGACTTTCTGTAATTTGTGGACTAACCGGATAACACCCACGCGTTCATAAATGGATGAAGTGAGTTACAAAAAGTAAAATAAGAGGTTAGTGATTTCAATGGTAATCCCCATTAAAAATTTTCCATGAAGAACGAAAGTACGGGAAAGAGAAATATTGATGGGTCGCCTGCAAAGGAGAGGGATAGCCGAAGCCGTTTTTTGGAAATCCGTAAAATGTTTATGGATTAGCGTTTACGTGGTACGGAATATGAAATAAACCAGTTGACTGTAATCTTGCTGCGTGCGCTTAAAAAGGAATACGTAGTCATGACGTATGACATGTGGCTGCTGAAATATTTATTGGATACATCATGTGTTCTGTTCCCTCTCAATAAAAATTTTAATTTGAGTTTTTCAACCATCAGTTAGAGCGAAAATGTATCAGTACCTATATTTGAAAGTGGCGTACTAATATTCGAAAACGATTGGTTACTTTATATTTTGAATACACAAAATTTGGTAACTCTTAAATAATATTCTGGAATTAACTTATAAACACAATGATCATCCAAATACTCTTATTTATTCACAGTCGAATTCATACTCAGCCGTTTAAATGGCGAATTTTATATCCCTTCTGATTGATTTTTATTTAATATCCTTTCTGATTGAGGTCCAATTTACCCATTTTCCCTAAATTATTCTCTTAAAATGCAGGAAGATGATGTTGACTGGAGAATCATTCATGGCAAAATAATTATTTCGTACGTCATTAATAAATAATAATTTTCATAAAATTATTTGGAGCGTATGATTTAATTTATATGAAATACCTCCTCATTCCCCTTTTTAAATGTCCGTGAAAGGAGATAATCTCGCGCTTCTTGTTTCTCACCACCCTCTCGCCACGAGCGGTATCCTCGCAATGCCACGTCCTGCTCGTCTCCCCATTCTCCAATTTCCCTTCTGGCCCATTTAAATGTCCTCGGAGTAGGCGGAGAAATCTGAGTCTGGAGCATACTCCCACCCAGCGCTGTTGCTAGCCTGTCACTGAGATGCCCACCCACACGCGGGGGTGGTGCCGCCTCTTCTTATTTCGCCCCGAAGATTCCACGCCATTGCATTAATTTGAATAGCCGCACAGGAAGTACTCGTACTCAGACCTGTTGCCATCTCGATCGGAAACATCGTCTGGTCGTCCTTTAGATTTTCCGACTAACTTTTTTTCCTTTTCTTCATTTTTTCGTTCCATATATGGGTGGATTTAAATTCCAGCGAGTTGATTTTTTAGGTTCTCTTGTTGCCAACTCAAAATTCCCCTGTCCTTTTAAAAAGGGGCGTAAGGTCACGGGTGGAAATTCCGGAAGAATGGGTGAGGGATTTAAATGGGGTGAATCGATTTTTACCGTTTATTTAAGAATCTACCGGATGTACTGCTGTTTTCTTGAATTTCTGTGCTGTTCGTATGAATTAAAGATGATGAAGGTCTTGAACGAAAGGAATTTGTAGTTGGAAGCATTACTGGTGGATGAATTATAAGACTGGTTTCTCGGTGTATTGAAACTTTATAGTTGCTCCTCCATTATTAAAATTCCTCGAAAGAGCAAAGTATGGAAATAATTTTACGCATTTTCAAAAATTTCGTTAAGTTTATTGTGATGTTGACTTGAATTAATAAATGCAAGTTGTATTGCATTATCACTTCGCAATTTTAGGAAAATTTGGAAACAAAACTTAGTGCCATATCAAGTAGGATTCTTTTCCTGATTCACTGAGGTATTGTGCTTAATTCACGTTCATAAATGTATGTCACACTGTGATTNCTCCTCAAATATTTGACACCTTGATCTACTCATCCTTCCTGTATAGGGGCTCCTCACGACGGTCATAAGAGGCTGTATTTCAGCATGCAGTATAGTTAGGTAGATTTTTGTTTCGTTTATTATTTTTGCTATATTAGTTTAAAATGCTGTGATTTGTGAATTCTAAGCTCTTAAATATCATATATCAAGGGGTTAATAGTCATAAATAGGTTAAACATCTTCAGCTAGTTATAAAAGGTGTAATGGTACTCTTAGGTAGGTGTAATGTACTCTTCCAAAATGTGATATACCGGCCAGGGTGAGTCTACCCTTATTTATTCGCTACCCTAAAAAGTTTTGCTATGATATTATGAGTTGGGTTTGATTCTCTATTTCATTAAAATAGTCTTTCCTGGTCAAGCAAATTTTCTGAATGGCTGAAAATGATTTATTTCCACAAATAAATAAAGATAATAATATGCCAGGAGTAAACGTTTTATAAGACTGATTTCTAGTTTGTAATTAATTGGTTTAAATTTTCAGTTTTATGTATTTACTTACTAGAGAAAAGAGCAATTTTAGAAAATAAAAAATACCGATGAATGGTCCACTTATGTAAATAAATATGCAAATAAAGCTAAATAGAGTGAACAACGTACAACAGAACAGTCATCTAGTCCTCCGTTAGAAGGTTGCGAGAGGTAAATTAAACAATGGATTGAGAAAGGCGTGGTAGATCACATCGATTGGAAGGTAACTTACTCAAGTAGGCTTCTTTGATCAAAACATATAATTTATATTTCTCTATCCATTCTCATAAATTACAAAAGTATAATTTGTTTCTCATATTGAGCAAGAAATGGAGTGTAGCTTGTCTATTTCCATCTAACCTAATCAATGAATCTCGGTGTATCCGAAGAAGCGGTAATTGGATAATTCATATCTTAAGAAGAGTCGAGTCAATTCGTGATATTTCATCGTTTTACAACTAAGGTTGAGTGGAAGGAGCGAGGCCTTGATCCAATTGTCGAGGGGAATAAGAAAAATCCTTTTTTCCCATCTAGCCCAGCGTGCGTAATTATAAATACATCGGATCAACCTATTGTCTCAAGATTATGCCACGGCCGGTTTTATTGCGTGGACGGATTAAGAGACCGTCGATTATACACCAACCACTTTAGATCAGCTTTATCATTAGATGAATAGGAATGGGGTACCTGCCGTTGAAAAGGAGCTTCCGTATAGGCAATTTTCATATGGATACGTAGGGTTAAACATCTGATCCGTGGTTATATTGAATAATATGACTGCAGTCTTGATCATGGATGAGGTGACGAGGGAGTAGGATGAGGTAATTTTGGTCGTCAGACCAGGGTCGAGTAGACGGGGGATCCTTTGATCATCTGGGAATCATGGGATAAGATGAGAAGGGAAAGAAATGGAATGAATAAGAGGGTGTGAGGAGCATACCGTTACGCGATAACCATCCAGTCCGCAATGTCTTTATACGTTTGAGATGGGTCATTAATGGTTAACACCTGTCTTGTTCCCTGATCGTTTTGAAATGCCGCGAGTTTAATTCCGAAACGTATTGTAATGCTTATATGTGGTACTTCATAAGTTTAGAAATCAAATGGCTCGCTTGTGTGTGTGTATGTGTGTATGTATATAT
>KZ308179.1:1872033-1893103 GCA_000376725.2 Ladona fulva | reverse complement strand
TATATGGGATAATTCATGAAATCAACATTCAACAATGGCCTTAGTCGTCAAAGGGATGGGTTGTTTATTTCCCAAATATTTTACGAAATTTCCGTGTGTTTTATCAAAATCTTCAAAAGTTCGGATCTATATCAATATTTCACGACTAAAATAATAATATATGATCAGCTTCCTTTCTTGTGACACTTTTCTCAATTTCGTAGGACTATTGTTTCTAATTTAATTTTGTTAAAGAAACAACCTCCGCAGGTAACAAAACCTATATTAAGTACATTTCTTATGGAAAAGTATACTAACTGAGTATCCCCGTGTATTTATATGGGGTTACTCATGATACCAAGGTTTAACATTTTCCTTGGTCGTCAAAGGTATGAGTTGTTTATTTCCTAAACATTTTACGAATGTTCCATGTATTTTATCAAAGCTCTCGCAATTTCGAAATTATATGAATGTTTCACGACTAAATTAAGATTCTATGATTATTTTCCTATATTGTGACACTTGTCTCAATTTCGTAGGACCATTTTTTCTAATTTAATTTTGTTAAAGAAACAACCTCTGCAAGTCATGAAGACTTAATTTACGTTCATCTCTTATGGAAACGTATTATGGGCTCCTGGGTTTGAACCTGGGCCTTTACAGAGTTGAGAATAGTTTTCTTGGGGTTTTCAGCATCCTAGAAACACAATGCAGTTTGTTTCAGATCTCTAAGTTAAGCCGTTTCTGAGATAAAAAGGGGGACTGACAGACATTCGATTTTTATATATATGATGGTAAGAAATACATTGAGTTATTACGATCTTACGGCGGACTATTTCTGGATTAGAAGGACCAAATATATACGATAATAAATATATTTTTAAACTAAATTCAGTTCCGTCATGCTTGACGGGGGTGTTTACTAGTTAGTTAATAATATGCATAGATTTTAATTTTATGCTTATATGTGCATATTTATCTTTTCTATTTTACTCTTTGTTGTTCAACTTTGTTTCACTTTTTGGACATACCTCATCCCCCTGATGAATTTCCATTTCTTTCTTGCCTAGCAACGAGAAGTGATGTAGAACATGTTGGAAATTGGGTCTCCGATTAAGGGTTTCTCATTTCAACTCGGCTTCGCCATGAGATCGCTAATTCCTTACGCCATTGCTTACTTTACACCCCTGCGCAACCTGTCCCTGAAATGTTGGACCTCGTTTCCAACGGCGTGGTCGCAGTTGTTTTTTTTTCAAATCTCCTTGTCGACCGAAGTGGCAATTTCTTCATTAAATATGCGATGTCCTTAGTGTATAATTTGTAAGTTGTTTTGTGTTCTAAATTAACTTCGTGCAATTAGCTGGAATTCGTTGCTTAATGATGAGCCTACGAAAGACTGCAAACGTTTCGGTTTCAGATCACCCCACCCATTCTCGAAGAAATCGAAACGCATAAACAGCTTCGTCCTTCGAATCCTTTCTGTTATTCGAGGGCATCGTATTTCCACGAATTCCGGCGGGAGTTTTTGGGTGTATTCTGTTAATGTTAGGGCTGTATTCATGGGTTTGGAGTACCCAAATGTGTGAACTCAAAAGAATTTTCGTAAATTCTATGCTTGTCCCAACGTTTGCTAAGTTTCTGGATTTCCTAAAAAACGAACCTAATTGAAGAATATTTAGTTCAACGAACTATATTTTTGTTTTTGTTATTTGTCTGTTGGCGTTGTGACTATCTCTCGCCCACATCATCTGTTATTATATTTTAAGGTTTTCTACGAATGTGAATTTTGGAACATACTTTTGAGGTTGATATTTTATGGCTATCTATCATAATGTTTCTAAGAACCTTAAATGGGCTGTGTTAGAAATGTATCTTGGAGGAGTTTGATTTACTCTCGATCGAGCATTTTTGACCGTGAAATAACGGAATGTATCCTGGACGATGATTCTACTCGGATAAAAATGTTCCCCCCTCTGAATTGTTTGCAGCGAATTATTAGAAATTTGCCTCATTAACTCGATCATTCCTGTTTTTGAAGCACGTTATAAATCAGGCGTATTCGTACCTGATTCCCTTATTCTTACATAAGTTTTGTGAGAGGCCGCAGAAAATAAATCGGTCAACGAATTCGTATCTATACCACTGCATGATATTAGCTTTACCCGGACTATATTGACCTTAATGATTTCATTAATGATTACACTTATCGGCTTATTTTTAGGGTTTCAACGGTTTTAAAGAATAAATTAGATTATTTTTTACATTTAATTCTTAAATGGGTTGTTCTGAACTTCCAAATTTTAAGAAAAACTATTTAAATTTAATATATTTGTAAGTTGTTCTCCCGTGGATCATAATTACCTTATAATTTTACAGAATATATATGTGATATGCATGATCAAAATTTAATGTCATTCTGTAATTTATTCCNTAAACCGAAAGTAGAAAGAATAATTTTTATTTCCTTTTTAATGATTATATCGAAAAAATGCTTATGTGATGAAAAAATCAAACCATTACCATTGCTGAGTCCGAACAGCGATGAAATCTTTGTTATCCGAAAAATTCGTTAGCAGGGCACTCATCCGAGCTATCACTGTATTAGTGCATTATTAGCGCTTTAATAATAATATCTCGAAGGCTGGAGTCTTTTTGCGTGTACTTAAAGTTTTTGCAGCATTTTATTATTCATAACTACTGGTAAACGTCTCCTCCAAGCATAACTAAACCTAATATAATTTATTTTAGAAACATATGTTATTGTGTACATCTGGTCCTCCTAAGCTAGAATGAGTCAGTCGTAACTATAATCATTTAATATTTTTGTGACCGGTAGGTGGTTATACTGATAAATTTACTCAAAATTAAATTCATTAAGGAATAAAATTAATGCAACCAAGCATGACTTTGTGGAACTTATCTCGCAAATTGATAGAAAGAATACTTAAAAATTTCCACAGCAGGTTTTTACTCGACGAATTCGGCAACGAGTTGATATCTTTTTACGAATTATGTCATCCTTTTATAAATAAAATTAGTTAGATGAAACACCATCATATTATAACCGACTATTCTTCCTTTGAAATCTAAGCATATTCTTATAGAATAAAAAGTTAAGCTCGACGTCAATCATTGGGTTTGGAAAATGTTTCCGTCAAGCATGATGGAACTCAATCTAAATCGAATCGTAAGTCTATTATAACGGAATAAACAGCCTATTCGTATCCCAATTCTTTTACAAATACTAACCAGAATAGAATTTTAAGCTTAGAACATTTGCAGAATTAGGAAAAATCACGTGCACGGTTTCATTAAACACTATGCAGTTTGTGAGATGAAACTCACAACTTTCCTTTGCGTTAAGAATACGTTCGTCTCACAGAAATCTTCTCTTTTATAACTATAATATTTCTTCGCAATCTTGATCGTGACAGAACAACAAGTTTTCCAGGGATTTCTACCACGTAGAAACACAGCGCCGTTAGCCTCATATCTTTATAGCGAACTGTTTCTGAAACAGAGTAGGGACGGGCACTTCGCAAATTAAATGTAAGAATCATGCTGATCTGCACTGAAAACTAACTTTTTACCTTTCAGGATCAAATTGGTTAAATATAAGGAAATTCAATTAAAAAAACTTAAAACCTGTCGTACTATTTTCGTTGAAGTTTGAGAAAATTCCTTCCTGAAGGAGATAATTCTGTGCGTAATGCGATCACCTTAAGACGCTTTCTTCATAATTATAATAAAATTAATTAATAATTAGAATTAAACTTATATTATGATTTAACGGTGAAATTGAAAATTCATTTAAGCCCCTATTCATGCCTCATTCTCTGCTACTTTTTGGGAGTATACGTACTATAAGTTTCTAGTGGAACCACACGCCTACTTAAGGTGTACAAAGTTCTCTTTAGTTAGCAGAGTATGGTCATTTGTCGATATGGAAAATCTTCACGTCCACAAATACGTTCTTCAGTTTTCATGAAAAATATTTATTTAGTAGAAAAAGGTACTTTTTCATACCCATTTTAGTAGATAACGAAAAACACTTTTCTGGCCATCACTCTCGGGGGGTATCATGAAAAACTCACTTACTTACTAAATAAACTAACATAAGAACTAATTTCCGTATTTCCGTTTCTCTTACCTCCCATAAATGTCCCTACTCTCGAAGTGTACACTTTCTTCATATGTTATACAGCCGGCAACTCTCACAAGTTCTTTGACTTTTATGTTCTTTACTTTCACTCTCTTGGTGACCTTCTTCTTATCCATAGCATTCTCCTTGATTTTATCGACTTAGGCATTTTCTATTTTCTCATCTTGTTTCCTGTAAGATGTAAAACCATTTTATTTTTTATGAACGCCATATTAGGTATTGACTTTCTTTACTCAGTGTTTAGATGAGAATTGTAAGACATGCTTTACTGTTGCCAAGTTTAGGTTTCTTTAACTTTGTTCTTCTTNCTATTTTCTCATCTTGTTTCCTGTAAGATGTAAAACCATTTTATTTTTTATAAACGCCATATTAGGTATTGACTTTCTTTACTCAGTGTTTAGATGAGAATTGTAAGACATGCTTTACTGTTGCCAAGTTTAGGTTTCTTTAACTTTGTTCTTCTTTTAACGATGCCAAACTCATACAGGGTATCAATGCAATAATAAAAATTGATACATTTTCTTTCATCGCTATTAGCAAAAAATTATGACCATCGCTATGAGCGAAAATGTTATAACAATTTGTTGCAGAAAAGCCACTAATATCAATATTTAGAACAGCCACTAAAAGAAATTTGATGGGGCATCTCTCCCAACGAGTGGTGAGGCATCTCTCCTTTCACTCCGGTAGAGATGTCTCAGGGCACAGTTTACTATCTAAAAATCCAACACGATAAAAAGTGACAATCTTTCTTAATCCCTAAGAATTCCATTTTAACTAAATTACCACTCAGGAATATACTTGAACTGATGTGTCAAGATATTTTCTAACGCTCTGCATTACATCGCAGGGTAAAAAGAGGCCAATCTTACACCTTCTCAATTATAAAATTGATCATTCTCAAGATATCTGTCTAAAACTTTCACCATGTGCAGTCATCAATACGATTGACATGACGGGAGATTTTCATTGCAATCTAGTGATTAACGCTGGAAACATAACAACTGGGGCATCTATCCCGGTTTTACACTACTGAAAGAGAAATAGAATTCAAGATGCCAGCGGTTTTAAAGAAATGTATACTATCTGCGATATGATTGTTATGCCGAATTAGTTCATCAAACATTTAAACTTTGATAATTAAAACTTTACGGAAATGTGAATTGATGCTTTTGTGGTTGAATGTGAAATTATTTTATTCAATCAAATTATGGAATCCAATAATTTCATCTAACCATGTATCAAAATAAAATAACACCTTCTAGAGTGCTTTTAATATCCTTCATAATTCAAAATTTAAATACAGAATTCGGTAGATCCGCAAACATATATTAAATCAGGAGAAACCCAATTACTAAGTATTCAACTACCGCTTGATTTGGTTTCCAAAGGATATCATATTGCTTCAGTTTAATGTGTTCCAAATAATAGTTTCCACTATAAATTTACACTATTTGTAAAATATATTGAATTTTATTTCAAATAACCGTAAACGAGTTCCGGTCTAGTGCATTGTATTTATTACTTTGAGCTTTATTTTTTGTGAGATACTGAAAGTCTCCTAGTTGAGAATTAGAATTAAATTGTCACTTAAGTTTCCAGCTAAAAGAGGGAATCATGTTAAAGTTGACCGAAGTGTTTTCCGAAGAATAGAAATTATAGTTTTAGGTTCCCTGAAGAATTCGAGTTCTAAAGCGGTTAATAAATGGAATTCGAAAAGTTTCGGAGAAGGAACGAGACTAAGTGAATACCATCGTCAATTTTTCTAGTCCGAGGTGTATGAATGAATTAACCAAAATAGTACAAAAGAACTTACTTCTCGTTTGCCAAATCAAAAAAATAAGAGAGTTAAATACTTCTCGAAATAATGAGATTCCACAATTGATGTTTTTTCGCAAAACTAATTAGCCTAAAATTGTCTACATTCAGTTTTGCGGGAATATCTTCGAAGGTTCCTGTCGACCGTCAGGTTTGCCTTCGTCCACCTGCCCACCCACTTGACCGGGAAAGCTGTAGAGTTGACGACTACGGGACCTGTCACTTACAAATTCAGCAGTTTAATTTTCCGATTGTTATATTTAGCTCGATAATGAAGTCACTGTTTACATGTTGCCCTTAAGAGTTTTTTTTTGACTGACGTAGGTGTTTGAGGAAATTGGAGATATGGTAATTCATTCTTTCGATCCCGTTGTTTTCCCCCGTCCACCTCCTCTATTGAACCTGCATTTACCTTGGGAATGTTTGCGTTTTTGATGAGGATTAATTATAGAAGAAAAATTATTGGAAGAAGCAAAGAATCGTATTGGATTACCGTTGGGCCCTCCTCCAGGTTTTGTAACTAGAAAGATTTATTTTAAGCTTTAAGGGGTAGATTTTTAGAATACTTGGTTTCGCGTGCTCCAATAAATAGAACTTTGGTTTTCATCAATGCATCCACATTCTGAATACATTCCATTAACATGGAGTAATTATTTTATCATGTTCTGAGATCAAATTTTAAATTTTAATTAAAATATATATTTATAATTTTCATTACAATTTTAAGTTATCAATTCTAATACGGATATGATTTTAATATGCAATGTGTATTATGACATCTATTTCGAAAGAAATAAGATCTCAGTGTTGACAAACTTCGCAATTACAATACCTCTTATAATGGGAGGTAAAAACTGAAAGTAATTCGCTATGTTTTATTATAGTCATTGTCAATTTATTAGAGATGTTTCTTGATTTGATGTGCGACTAGTTTTATCATCACTGATTTCACGTATAATGTTCAGATCCGTAATTGTATTGCTCGATAAATCATATATGTAGGCAATGGAGCTGTTTTTAATTTATTTCCCAATCATACCAACATTTCTTTAGGGAACTATTATTTGCCGATTACAAAATATAAAACCATGAGTGGCTTAATAAGTAGCTCTTAAATCCTCACATTCTTTCCTTTCTCTGTACTTTAATAAACGAGAGTTTCTTATCGTCGATAAGGAATGTCTGATATATGACGCAATATGCTCTTTTAAATTATATTTACTTTCAAATTTGACTCTTAATGCCTGAAAAGTTTGTAGGTGATACAGTCTACTCGTTAAGAATGTTTTGGGCATCAACGTAAAACAAAGCTTGAAATCCAATTTTCCTCCTTCGTGGTCTTGCGATTTGATGCATGTGCTGCCATCGTTCTCTAAGATCCGGAATCGCTTGTAGACTTCTGTGTGTTCAAATTTCCATCTTCATTTTGAAACCGCGAATCGAAGAAATATAGATATTGTGGATATATTTTATATTAGGAGCGATCATCTTTAAATTTCATATATTCTAGACTATCGCTAACCAATAAAAACTAATAATTGCAAGGAAATCCTGGAAAAGTAATAATAAGGTCAATAATATGGCCCTAAAAGCTCGAAATAAGGTCGATTTTCTGATAGAAAATTCTTTAAAAATTAAATACGATGGTAGGCTGAAAAGTAATGCACACATGCTTGTATAACGCGAACGAAATGTCCTTTAGAAGCGTGCCTCGTGGCATTTTGGAAGTAACAATCCCCCTTTATACACATGCGCAGTTAAAAGGTGTTGCGTTCATCCAGCGTATTTTGAGTAGCGGAAGTATGGAGATGTGTTCTAGTACTATGTCAACGCGAGTTAAACAGCGTGCTGTTATCAAATGTCAAACTTCTGAAAAAGTGACTACTGAGATTCATCGTACTTTAAAGGCTGTTTATAGTGACAATACTGTTGATAGGTCTACTGTAAATCGATGGGTAATAAAATGTTGTGGTTGCCAGCCTGGGAAAGCCATAATTGTTGATGAAACATGCAGCGGACGTCCGATCACTGTCACAGACGATAAACCTTGCAAACTCGTCTATGATTTGATTCAAAATGACCGGCGAATCACTCAAAAGCGTATTGCAAACCATATTGGAATGTCTAGAATAGAATAGCGCCAAAAATCTTGCAACATGACAGCGCTTGTCCTCACACCTCGTGCGCAACTGAAGAGGCCCTGCGAAACCTGAAGTTCGAACTGATTCCACACCCTCCTTACTCACCCGATCTTGCATATTGCGATTTTTATTTTTCTCCTCTAATCAAGAGAGACCTCAAGGATAATCATTATACCTCGGACGATGAGGTGAAGGCAGCTATCGCATCCTGGATTCGAGAAAAGTCAGAAGAATTTTTCAGTTACGGAATGAAAAAACTTGTTACACGTTGGGTGAAAAGTGTTAGGCTTAATGGTAACTATGTTGAAAAATAAATATATGATTTTAAAGCTTAAGACTTGTATTTTATTGTACTTTTTAACCGATCTTGCTATTTTTTTTGCTCGTATTCTACAAGCATGTGTGCATTACTTTTCAGCCTACCCTCGTACGATAAGAAATTATGCTAACTTGGTTAAATTATTTCCACGGGGATGTGGGATGTAGTGAAAAAAAGACAGTCGTTTACTTCATTTAACGGAAATAATTATTCCAATGCCGTCCTTTTACTTTCAAAGTATTCTTAAGATATAATTATATTTCTAAATTCCCTCTAAATTTGATTTTCTTATGACTTCAACGGAAAGCGTTTACTTTTACTCTTTAAATTTGATCTCATCCTTAAGTTAGTACTGGTTAAATGCAAAGTTGAAATGAGATTTATTTTAATTATTTACTGTAAGACAGGTGGTGGTTAAGGCAAGTAGATGTTCATGCATAGAAAATGCCCCTCAATTTGTGTATGTGCCTATTATGTAATAGTTTAAATTTATTGTGTAACATTACTTATATACTAGTGTTAAAATAGCTCTTGATATCTGAAATTTCCGTACACACGATCACATATGTTTTGATCATTGATTTTTTATTACAAAACTGAATTTTTATTACATAAATTATTGCTAAATATCCTATTGTCAAAATTACCGGTTTATTCTAATCGAGGGAAAATGATAACTAGTAAATAGATTGCTACCTATAGGACAATTAAATTAAATATTAGATTTTCAGTATAGTAATATAGACGTGAAAATAATTTTTACTATAACGAAACGGATATTAAGTTGTGCCATGATTTTGAGGTCGCTTGAACAGATAGGGGTTTCGAATACATCGTGTGATCTTATCTTAACGGCGAAAAGGTTAATATAAACTCGAGTTCTTTGATTATATTTTGTCACCCAGACAGCGGCGTTTGAAGGTGGTTAGTGCTTACGAAATTTTGAAATATTATATCAGAATTTGTTTGATTTGTACTCAAACTCTTTTGTTTATAAGAATAACATTCTTAATTGTATACTACGAAGTAAATGTTTTGTCTTCACATAATGCTTTCTTCTTATAAGTTTTGCCAAAGAAACTTTGCTTTAAAGGTATAAAGATGGCATTAAGTTGTATTTATTATGAAAACTTCTTGACTCATTGGTATTCAGAGAATATTACCGTCGTGAAAAGTAATTTATTTACTACACAACATATATTATTGTTTTGCTATATTTCAAGAAAATCTGTTGGATATTTTATGTGCTAAAATCGATTTCGATGGCCCATAACAACCGCAAAGTCTTAGACAGGGCTACATATTTTTATAAATTCAGAGGAAGGCTAAATTGACTGTTGATTTACAACGGGAAAATGAAAAATAATAACATATTGATTAAAGCTTACTGGGTTCTCATTAAAATTGCAATGGGACACGAAAATAACTATTCACTCAACAAGAATGTATATAAAACCGTTTGATAGTTTTGAGGTCTCGTTGACGAACAGGCATTCACTGCTAAATACGTGTGGAATATGCTTTCGAAAAATTCAAATTGTGGGCAGAAAATGATGAGAGAATTGACCGAACTAAGAGCTCAAATAAAATACTACGTAACTTATTTAAGGCATATCGCATAAGCGCTTCACACAAATACTGATTCCAGTCGTTGGATACGCTAACAATCCGCAGATTGTGTCTGAGTGTAAATAAATTGCAGTACGAATAACAAATACTAAACATAACTCTTATGTCACTTAATTACACTGTCACTGTTTAGTAAGAAAAAGTTAGTGATGGCGACTTACACTGCAATCAGGATATATGTGATCAATAAACGACTATGAAAATAAGGCATATAATGAAGAAATAGTTAGGGGAATTGTTCATTATCTTTTTATTTGTTTTTATATGTTCATTATCATTTTTAATGGTGAAGCATACATTTTATTCTGTAATCTTTTTTTTTTACGGAAAAGAGATTCTTTAACCTTAGCATAATTTTTCGTTTGAATATTAAGGAGGATCTATTCTTTCAATTGTATCTCGATTTTGGGAATTGCTTGTTTTACTGATATCTCGAATTATCCATGAAATATTGACCAAATTCCGATGAATTCCTATCCAATTTATACGTGTCAATTTTTTAAAATAAACTTTCCGACTGAGGATTGACTAAGCTTAATGATGCTAACGTAACCTCTTATTCCTTAAAAATTGTAACCAGCATAGTATTAAGGCGAATAAAGTGAAAGGTAGAAGATTTTTAGACGAAAGACTAATTTGGCTTTAGAAAAGGTAAATAAGAGTAAGAGAAGAGAAGAAATAAGAGAAGAAATTGAGGATAATGTCAGAAAAAAGATAAGAAAAGGGTATGAAAACCTATTTGGCACTTGTAGACATTGAAAAGGTGATTGATACTGTCAAATGTTTAGGTGAAAAGGTGATTGATACTCTCTAGAATGTTTGAAATCCTGAGTAAATTGGAATTCAACACAAAGAAGGATTGTGATTTGGAATTTGTCTAAAAATTAAATAGAGGTAGTTAAAATAGGAAGGAGAATTAGAAAAGGAGTAGGGCAAGGCTGAGGTCTCTCACCAATAATTTTTTAATATATCAAAGACCCACGGAATAAGATTAGAGAAGACGTGGATTTAGGTATAGAAATATAAGGGGAGAAGATAAATACGATTTGCAGACTATAATGTATTGGTGGCAGAAAATGATGGGGACATATAGATCATGTTAAGAATGGTGGAAGAAATTATGGGGATGGAATATAATACGAAGCTGAACAAAATTAATACTAAACTCATGGAATGAATGGAAACCAGAGTATTACCAGCGGTAATGATGGATGAGGAAGTCAATGAATTTACACATCTGGGAGCAGATTAGCTAAAGATGGGAAATAAGGTAGAGGATAAGACCGGCAAAGATGGCTTTCAACCGCAAGAAAAGCCTTTTTATGACAAACATCAGCCTTTGCACAGAAAAGATATTAATGAAAACGAACGTATGAAATGTTACGTTGTGTGTGAAACAACAAATAAACGATAATTAAAAGAGATGAAGCCTGGAAAAGATAAAAATGAACTTAACATGTATATCTCATGGGAATCTTTTGACTAGTCACGGGACTACCCAGAGACCAAGTAAGCTGTGTTGTCTTTTAATAACTTTTCAAAAGGTTTTGCAGCTTCAAGGCTCGAATTTTAGGCGGAAATATATACACGATACAGATGAATTTTTTGATTATAATTTAGAGAAAAAATAAAAATTAAAATATTAGAAAATATTTTCACAATAGAATTTTTTCGATGTAACTATTATATCTCCTGGCAAGTTTAAGAAGGTTGTAGAATTGATTACCTGGTATAGATCAAACTATAACGGTTTAAAATATATAATATATTTTAATCTTATAATGCAATATATATTTAGAATACCTCTTGTTCTGTAGTAAGATATATTAACTTGAATAAAAAATTTTGCGGACTGTCAGTCTTTATCATCTTTCTGCAGATGAATTGTAATACAGATGAATTAATTTAATGCTCTTTACACATTGTTTTTGTTTTAGTCCAACTAAGTTAGCGAAGGCACTGTTACATTAATTTAATACTTAACCGCCGCTAAACTCAGTTATTTGCTTGAGATTTCAAGAACCCTGGTAATGCTGTACAAACTTCTACTTAGTTATTGTTAAAGAATTGTAGAAAAAAGCTTGTTTTTCACGTTACACTTTTGTGTGTGAGTGGAGGGCATCGTGTACCTCGTGGTTTCCAAGCAATCTGTGATTTTGCAATTTTATATTAGATATAGTCCGTATTTTAATCCGTATTTACATTATATAAGTTTTATTACCATATGAGAGATCGATTAGCTTTTTTGAGTTAAAGCAAAATCAACAAATTTACATATTTTAAGAAACATTTAATAAACAACAAGATGAATGGGGTAGTATCAAAATGATATACATTTTCCTTCGACGTTGCTGCTTTTTATGAAATCATACTTTCGCCAGAGTAAAAAATTGAGTAGACAATTTTTTAAATTTCGATCGCTTTAGCCTGATTTTCCCTGTCTCAAAGTAACATTATGATGGTTTTCAGTTCTTATTCCTTTTAAAGGAAACCTAAAACTGGTGGAAACATATATTTATTTCCAAATTTAATTTTCACTGCTTTTAAATTGTCTCTCTTCGAGAGTTCTGTTATTTATGTTACTGCAGACACTATGAAAGTATTTTGAAATAACTCATGTTCCATATTCCATACTTTTCATATTCCATACTTACTGCTTGGATAATTTGTTTGATGATAATGAAGTAATGATGTAATAGTGTTTTTCGGCCTAAAATAACTCGCAAGGTAGTTCAAGAATTCCATACATCAAAGTGGAGGCCTTTTAAAGATACAGTTAATCATGTGTGCAGCTATTATCTCCTTGATTACCATCCGATGAAAGAAATTGTCTTGAATTACCCATCCGGAAAGCTTGCCTGTTTGAATTATATCCCTTCAACTCACGTTACAAACCTCACGAATCTCTTCCCTGGCATTCATTGCGGCGTTGTTTTGACCGTATGTGTGGACTGACCTCAGCAGTTGATTGGTCCTGGGGGAGATGTTAAAGGGGAAAGTGCGTCCGACCACACGTTTGACCCGCGAGCTAATCCGCTTTCGTCGCTCAGGAACTCATTACAATCCCGTGCTCACCACACTTACTTAGTTCCTCACGTGAAGTTGTGCCATTTCCGTCCGTTGACCTAGACACGTGAATATTTAACTCCTCATCCTTTTTTCCGAGAGTCTTTGGAGCTTCCTTTGCAACCCCATCTCAATGCTACTCATCCTCATTAACAGCTGGGCCTATCGATTTACTAAGGAGTCCACTCTCACCCCCGCACACTAACAACGGGATCTTTTCCGTGCCGACTTCTTGATCGACTTCTAATCGCATTGATCTTACTCATAGGACCACCTAGATCTTCAGCCTTCATTCTTATACAGTTCTGAAGTAAAAAAATTCTGAATATGAAAGAGAAAACGTTCCTTACTATTAAAATTTGAGAAAAGTTTTCTTATGCTATAAAATTGTTACGTCGAAGCGACTAATTTAATTCTAAAGCATTGTTTTTTAAATTACTAATAATATTTTGGAATAAACCTAGCAGATATTGGTAATAAAATTTAGGCTGTAGTCCCATCTAACCAAACATAGCCACTACAAAGGATTACGTAATCGATATTCTTTAGCTAGTGTAATCAGATTTTGAATGCACGGTAAATTGTAATTAATATATTCCAGTTGTTACTCAATTGATTAGAATAAAAAATCACGTCCAGCGTTTATGGTACATTAATGCATGAAAATTTTAAATTTTGGCATCAAATTTGGAAGCTTCATTGGAGCAATTTTCTCCCCGTCTTCTCCACATTCTGTGAGGGTATTTTGTCATTCCGTTGCTAGGACGATAAGTAGCTATGCGATGCATATGTAACAAGTTGGAATCCAAAATTGGAGAGAGGATGATTTTCCAGTGGTGATGGTTTGACTATGTAGGTGATCGTGCGTTAATGGGAGGAGCCATGGGAACCGTCCATATCAATGATCGAGTGGACAGTTTTAGTCACGTGTAACTTCACGTGGAAATTGATCTTGTTAAATGATTAACTGCTAACGAATACGTAACAATCTTTAATTAAGTATCCTCTTCAGAAGGACCTGCCGAACGATGTCGAAGTATTACGCATTAATTAAGCTGAAATTACTTCATCACTATTGTTCCTCACCTAAAAGATTATCGTAGCTAATTCTACCTCTACATAAGTACCCTGCCAACCACCTTTTTGTATCTTAAAGTAGGTGAGGCGTAAATTATTACGAAGGCAATTAGCTTTCGAAGTTACTAGTTGATTTCTTCTACGGGCGATTAAATTCATCTTTATTTGCTTGAGGTGAGAATATTTAGTTTAAAATAACCGTTTTTTCATTACTTTCTCACACATGCATTCCCTCATCTGACTTATATTTTTTGTACGAATTATTTAAAGCTCATTAACAGCACCAAAAACTGTAATTGCCAGGTTTAACTTATTTCGAAAGCCTACAGAAAGGAATCTAATTCACAGAGAGGTAGCTCTTCAATACCTAATTTGTTTGGTCGTATTTGTTCGTAATTTACTAAAATATACGACGAATGATGATTATTTTTATGAAAAATATTATTTTAGTTTACTGCAAGTTAATAAATTCATTCGACATGTATTTAAATCTCGAATCTTCAGGAATTTACTCAAGTTCATTTCTTTCTTTTGTATATGAGACCATGCCACGTTGCATTTGTCATCGAAGACTCGATATCTCCATTCACTAGGTTTTCCATGAAGTATCTCCCTTTGCAGGTAATTTGGAGATTCAGCGTTATGTTTCTTAATTTCTTCTTTGTCTTCTTTTCTTATTATCCTGTTTCTCATCGCTATCATAAGTTATCTTACTTAGCGGACAACAGGACTTATAATAAATCTGCAAATCAATTAAATTAAAATGAAACCCAAGGTTTTCATATCTCGAAAAAAATATCGCGGTATATTTATTGTGTAAATACAGAACAAAGAAATCAAACAGTATAAATATTATAATTCGATTATTTCCAACTGTTAAATTACAAAGTATTGGAGTTTACATCCAAGGTTATTCTTTTTACATTATATTGTATTTTCCCATACTTTTTATAATTATTCTTATCAAGTAATTTACCCACAAGCTGTATTATTTGAATCTGTATGCTTTTTGATACAATTTATAAGTTATTATATATATAAAGGGAACTGTTGCCGTGATCAAGCAGATCGTAAGGAATTACACATAATCTTTATTTTTACCTTGAAAATAATTCGTTACCTTTAATTTTTGCTCTCTTGAAAATTTTACATCAAAGGATTTTTATTTCAGTTGAACTATGCTAACATATCTCAATGAGAGATATATTTTCCAATTGTATTTTGGTTTCATGATAAAGGAAAATATATCTTTCATTTGATTCATTTTATCCGTTTGGCTCATGGCTATGATAATGTGAAATTTACTGAGATATGAATAACGCTGAACTATAGCTATCATTCTGGTCACTCCTTATTGGGTGCTATGAAAACTGTTATTTATGAGATCATTCATACCATACCTCTGTAAGTAAGGGCTATCTCAATGCGCATTTTGCCTATTATGCCTCACTCTCTCTCTCTCTCCAAAGCTTTTGTTCGCTCATGGTGGCGAAGTAGACATTTTACCAGCCTTTGGGTCGATGAGTAACAGAAGCAAGTGGATATAATGTTATATATGTAGGATAACCCATAATAAAATAGGTTTTATCATCGCTTTATATAAAGAAAGGAATAGTAGGCTGGTGCTTTATAAAGTTATATGATAAAGCTATTAACGTTTAAGAACCTCTCAAAATATTTCCGCAAGGAATCTGAGTGGATGAAAATGTTAAAAATTAGCCATCATGCAACACCTTTTTGAAAGGGTACTAGTTTCTTTACTTTCTGAGGTTTTTATACTTACTATTTATAAGCACATATCGGAAGTAACTGGATTTGAATAATCAACGTTACTAGTAGTATTCAAGTAGATGCTCCACGGCCAAAGCAGATGTCATAAAACCCAGAGACTCATTTCCATACATTTCGCCCACTCCCCGCACTCTTTCTCCTAATCGAGACAGTTCCTGCAGATTACATTTCTGTCGTTCATTAATATTCTCTGTGATAACCGCGACATCAGTTCATCCTCATTCTCAAACGCGTGACTTACCTCTTTCTTTCCAACCAATCCTCCCACAACACTCCCCTTACAAATCAGTGGTTCACTTTTGCATATTTCACCGTCGTTATTTTCATCCTAATCGCCAACAGCTGTGTCCCAACGCGGGATGACCTCGTGCTTCGCCACGTCTGGTTTATTTCCGTCTGATTGCTAAAACTAGTGGATTCACGGAGACTCATTAAAGTCAGTTATCTAGGTCCAGGATTTGTTTTGAAAGTGGAAAAAATGCAGCGAAGGCTATTTCGAAAGCGATTTTCTTTCGCATAAATCACTATAACTCATGTGGAGCTGAAAAACGAACAAGATGAACCTATATTAGTCTCATTCCTATAATTCACTGTTAATGTTTAAAGTAACAGTATAAACAGAATAAATAAATAAGATATAAAACAGTAGAATGAAAATGCAAACACAAGTCAATCTAATTTTTGGTAATTCTTAAAATACGTCAACAGTTATGAAATACTGTGACTTTTACTACATTTTGTCATCTGTTATTCCAATGAAAAACAAAAACTGACTCCGTCCACGGAAAATTAATTTTGAGTAAAACACGAAGGCGGTATCGACGGGTTCTACCTCAATTCAGAGAACCGGAAGAAAATCAAGACAGAGTATATAATACAGTCTTGCCGTGTCTTTCTGCTCGCTGTCCCTCGAAATCGGTTGTTTTACTAAAATATAATTTCTGTGGACGAAGTCAGTTTTTGTTTTTTATTGGATTAATCTGGTATCATGAGTAAGTTCCACTAGATATCACTAGAATTACTTAGTTATGCATTTTGCCAAATATATATCACCAAGTCAAAACCGCGGTACGGTTTTCTTTGTTTAAGAGAATAAAATAAACGAAGTTGTAGTAGAAAGAAAGTTTGGAAGAATACGAATCGATACAGTGCTGATATCTGACTAAAAGTACGACACAAAATCAACCTATTCTAAAAATTTCTGACAGATATATGAGCTCACAATTATAATTTAAATAAGTTAAACAAGCTTTCTGCCTTTTTGAGCTTTTGCTAATTATTATGTAAATGATTTTTCGGAGAAAAATGGATAAGATATCCACGTCAAAGTTTTGAATTTAAAATAGCTAGATTTGGTGAGGTTAGCATTTTTCCTTGATTGGGTGGGTACTTATCTAAAATAATTACGAATTTGAGGAGAAAAAGCTGCTAAGCATTTGAATAGCATCAAATTCATTTTGGTCGAATTAGTACTTTGAGAATTTTCTTTTATTTTTAACTATGCAAATATAAATTTCAGTCTGTGAAAAAATTCATATTCTAGAAAAATAGGCCTTGGTACTTTATACCCTTTTTATTCATTTCGACCAATTTCTTGCTTTATTCACGTCTCCAATTCAATATTATTTTTCAAAACGTAGCTAGTACTCGGCATCATCCCGCGTTTTTAACTGAATTTTATCACTGATTCAAATACATTTTAAACTTTACGATGACTATGAGTTGTTGAAGAGTGGACCAACATAATATACTTGCAATCTTGAAACACCATTATATTTGTGCTCCAGTCCAAAATAAATCCAGGTCTTAGATTTTAAGCTAGTGAAGCGTACTTCTAATTTAATTTGAAATACTCAGCGGTAATATTAATTTAATTTGTTTTAAGCTACCATCACACAGAATTTAAATTATTTAGCATATAAGTTTTCGTACTAGCTACATATAGCCGTAGGAATTTGTAGTAATTAGCAGCAATTTAAAGTTAAAAATTTCCGAAGAAAGATTAAGTTACACGTCAATAGCGAAAAGACTTAAGTTCTATATGAAATCGCAACATCTTTATGACAATTAATTTAAAAAGAAAAAGTACAGTGATCGACTTATCTGTAATCCATTTAAATAAATTAATTAAATATTAATTGTTCATTGTCGAGGAAATAACTCAACATTTACGTTTATAAACTACACTTATATACTCAATAATCTTTCATAGTTATCTTTGGGTTTTATTTTCACTATTTTAAATTATGATCAGCAAGTTGTTACTAAAATATCTGTTTATGATAAGGATTTAAGTCTTGCGGTTGGAGATAGTATTATAAGTCGATTATCCCTAAGTTATTTTGGATTTTTTTAAAGATGATAGTCTCGGAAATCCGTTCAGGTTCGCTATTTCGATAATTAAACTCGGTAGTAAAGGGATCACGCATGGTCGGCGCGTGACTTGGACGACATATCCTGTTACCTGTTCCCGGCATTTGGTCTGAGAGTGTGAAAAGGGGTTGAGGTCAAGAGGAATAAAGGGTAAGATAATAAGGGAGAGGCGGCCTATCTGCATTGCTTGCATAAACAAAAATCCCGTCTAATCCGTCCTCTTGCGTATAGGAATCAAAACAGAAATTGGATTGGTTTATTCATATTTAATGAGGATGTATTTCATGTTGCTTTGGTTTGGGAATTGTTTGCATGCGAGAGTCGAATAGAAGTATCTATATACGAATGGAATATGAGAAAGCGCAGGGAATTCAGGGGATGTGATTGCAGAATGGGGTTGGAGAGTGTGGGAGTGGGGCCCGGGGCTGCCGGGAATAAGAGGTCTCAGGGCCCCTCTGAAAGAACTAGAAGCGAAATAGGAACTAGGTTTTCGTAAGTGGGTGAAATTCAGGATTTTAACGACTTCGTCTCGTAACACTTCTTTTCTTTGATAAATGATTCAAACGCCCGAATGTCCTCCATTGTGATGATTATAGATTTTTAAAACAATATTTATTAGTAGTTTTCGTGATGAACAATCGATATATTTATGGTTTTAAATAACCTTAATGATAACCTCAATGCAGTACTTTTATTTAGGAATGCCACAGAACATCTTTTTCTATAGGTTATCAAATAAGATCATCTCCATGCTTTGTGATAGCTTTAAATATGAAAGACTTTCATAATATATTTTCAACTGCAAAGAACTGCAAATGTAACACACTGATAAAATAATGATTTTTGTGATCGTAAAATAAGGAGAGTAAAAATTAAATATTAAAAAGAATTGTATTATTAGAAAAATGAAATAAATTATCAAGCAGTTAAATGACACGCCTATCTATGATATTTATTCCGTCAAATTTATTTATTAAGTAATTATTTTAAGTATTTTTTAATGCTGAGTTTCATTAATTAATGGAAATTACAGTTATACTAAGCTTATATTTCTTATGAAGGTAAAGGAAAAATGCGAAACGGCTTTGAACGAGTAAAGGAAAATAAATGGCATACACAAACTCAATTCATAAGAATGAGGAGGATATTTTCATTTATTTCTTCATTTTACCGATGTATGGGAGCTATGAAGAATTCAGCCAACGATTTTACTAAGAAAATATTTTTAAGTAAATTACACCTTTTGAAGCAGTAATAACTCTTAGATCTACGGAAAAAATCAGTAAAATAAAAAGAAATTACCCTATTGAATTACAGGATAGGACTGAAAAAATAAAAAAAATCCAAATGGCAACATAATAAGCGACTTCTTTTATCTGCGTATTTAATATAATATTTCCTAGCACGAGCGGATATTTGTATCTGCGCTATGAAAGGGGAAAACTTGAAGCAGTGCTCTGTCACCTTGGTACCTGTTTCGTAAGAGAAGGCAAATTCTGGCTCCAATCGATTAGTATGAATGTGCATTTGAATGGTTGGAAGTGAGAGCGTGTTTCTGATCACATCACCCTGTTCCGGGCTTCATTATCATCATTTGATTCCGATTTTGACTGATAAATTCGTCAGCTATTTATCAATTCTCTTGTAACGGTAAATTAGAATTACACTGACGAGTAATTACGTCTTCTTTAAGGTATGATTAATTTGACGTATCCAAGAACCGTTTGAAGGTGTATGTTGATTTAGTATTTCCTTTTTTAACCCAGCTTTTATGCAATAACTACAGTGAATCAGATTTGCTATAGAAATTCATATGTAGTTGATATGAGAGTGATGAGTTTTAAATAAGTCGATGGTTATGATAAGTTGTGCATACATTTGGCTTTCTTTCTGATATCTTGGCAGAACTGCGTAAGAATCACGTGTATTAACAAATAAAACGTTTTGACAATTGCACAAAAATTGAATACTGGATGGGGTTTCATTCAAATATTTTTATAGATATAAACATAATTATAACAATGCTGCTTATATTTATGGAGTTTCCATTGCAGAAATACGATGAAAAAATAAAATTTATATCACTCGCATTCAATTTTGATTTAATAATTTTAGCTACGGATCATAATAGATCAGCAGATTTATGTTATATGGTTTAAAGAAAAAATATAAATTTAATTAAGAAAAGAAATAAAGTTTATCATCTCCGTGCGATAATTTTTCATTACATAATCTTTGTTGAGAAACTTTGTTGATGATTAAAAGACCAGTGGGGCATTCCATGTCAAGTGGACCAATTTCAGAGAAATGCCCCGCTCGGCCATCACCGATTTCAATGAAATTTTGTGTGAACATAACATCATATCCTCTATGAACATTTCCCAAGTTTTACATCCATCGTTGAAATATTTGCTGAGATAAAGTTATTTGTTTGACCCCCTACCGCAGCCTTCTACAGTTAGACATCGATTTTTAGCAAGTTTGAGACACGTTATCTCACGCAGTATTCCGTTGAGCAAAACAAAACCTGGTATTCCTATACAACCTATGTTGCTTTATTACACAAAATTATAACAAACCTTTTCATGAGCGAAATCTGCGAAGGAAATTTGAAGCAAAATCGGCCCAAAAAATTATGGCTCGAAAAAAATTTAAAGTTTGGCATTTTATATCTTTTGAAATAAACATACAATAAACACGAAACTTTGTGCCTTA
>KZ308179.1:1857130-1871565 GCA_000376725.2 Ladona fulva | reverse complement strand
GCAAATTTTCAACTAAAGCGAGGAAAATAGTAGTGATGTACCACGATGTACACGGGCTAACTTATACCACGATGTTCTTTGAAGCTTCCTGCGTAGGAATCTGAAATAAAATCCTACGACAATTTGCGACGCCGATTTATAAACCCAATATTCGATGGCTAGGCAAGAGCCATATCCGCGCGGCGGAGCGTCACCCTCCATGACGATCTCGGATTTGAGATGATATACGGACCAACACGCTTCTTAAAGGTATTTTTACTGGTTTATGAGTATGATTCCTACTCTGTACGAGCGAGGGGTAAATATGTATTCGGCAGCTAAGGTTAGTGTAAGCCAGATCGTTTCGTAAGACTACGGCGATTAAAGATTTAACGTGTGTAATTCATTTTTTGTGTGCTACATCTTATAATTCTTGTGTGATATAATCTGCAAATCCACTAGTGGTGTTCTGCTTCAACGACGGCGGTTAACTATTTTGTAAGTAATTTAGTGATATAAGTTAGCTAGAGTAGAAAAAGCTGTAGCTCTGGGTTTTAAATGTTCTCATACAACTAGTTCCGTAACTTTAGAGATAACATCTCCCCTCCATCTTTTAATTTTCAAGTCTGATTGGCTCTGAACTGAAAGAACGATAATGCGAGAATGTATTCATCGGCATAAACGTTCGTTTATGTAACCTAATTATTCAAATTGGAATGGAGGAAATCCTTTCCTTAATCAGGAGGGGTACTGGGAATAATTTATCGGGTAAAGATCGTGGGTTGATAAAAAAAAATAGATTTGACAGTTTAAGTGTTTCACGGATTATTTTCTTTTGCGTTTTTATATCAAATGAAACATTCTTCACGTGAAATGCGTTGGAGCAATACGGAAGTGAAATCGCTGATAATGAGCTACATTAAATCCAGGTTGGTTGGGTTTAGCCTACAGGTTTTCAGAGGTTGGAATTGAAAAGGGCTGAGGAGATAAGTGAATGCAGGTCGGGGATAGTTTATTGGCGTGGGTGGGGCGATGGGCTCACTGTCTCGCCGAATAAAAGAGTGGGGGGAAGTATAAGATGAGACGGTTATGGTTGTGGGAGGGGTGGAGCCGAGATGCAAATGTCACTCTTTGAGGGATGAATTGAGGAGACAAATGGAGCTCGCCCAGCGAATATTAATGCCCTTAAATGGATTGTAGTGAATTACAGTAGAATGAGCTTAAAGATGAAGCCGTGAAGAATCGGGGTAAAGGAAGCGTATGAGAATGAGAAGGGGGTTGAATGATTAGAGAATGAAGTCCATTTTAGGGTATGAATGAAAGCCGATCGAAAGATATCGTCTTTTCTCTAGATCCCTGAAAGTTTTCTTAAAAACATGTACACATTTGATGAGTATTTTGCCATTCTAAGTTTCAGGTATAGATACTTCATTTTTGTATGATATATTTCGCCTGGAAACGAACCATTAAGAAGGAGAATTGGTGGAAAACTGCTAATATTCTTTCGTAACGATTTTCATATTTACACTAATCAATTTTATTCTTCTAATTTTTTTGGAACTGAAAAGATAAAATTCATCAATTATTTCAATCATTAATTATTATTTTCCATTACTTAACTCATGAATTGGAATTATAAAAGTTAGCTCTACAGAGCATCAGCAGCTAGAATCTGAAAGCCCTTACGCGAATTACAGTTATTCTTCACGTCCTTATAATGTCGATCCACGAAGTTCGGCCAAATATGGTAGATTATAAATGAATTTTTAATTTTATTTATTAATGGAAGCTGCTAAGGCATAGCATAACAGTGGCTAACGATTATAACTGTTATTTAAATCAGATGCAATATAATTTTTGTCAATTTTTGAAATATTATACTGGGTTTATTGCAATGAAAGCAAAGACTTAGTACTTATCCACACTAAAATTTATTCTGCTGCGACCGGTTTCGTAAGATTACTTACATCTTCTGCCAGAAGATGTAAGTAATCTTACGAAACCGGTCGCAGCAGAATAAATTTTAGTGTGGAAAAGTACTAAGTCTTTGCTTTCATTGCATTATGGCTTTCCACGAAGTCACGCCTAACAATATCGATTTTATTACTGGGTGTATTAGTCGTATAGAAGACAAACACCGTTAATCAGAATTAACGTTAACGTTAACCCGTTGTCAGAAGCAAAGGAAAAAGGGTTCTTTATCAAAGACGTAAGAGGATACATTTTTTCTCTTAACTAAAACAATTCTTAACATTACACGAATTTTATTTGAATTTTCAGTTTGCTGGCTCATAATTTCCCTTATCGTTCAAACATCATCGAATCTTTGGAATCAAAGAACGGCTAATGAATCACTTAAAATTGGTCGTTATCAATCGCTTCTCGAGTCATGCATCGTTTTTGTATTCCTCGTAGGTCGTCGTTTTCTGAAATCTATATTCTTTCGTCCAAATCACCATTGGGTTGTCAGTTGTTCAGGCGTGTATTTTTTCCAACTGCTCCGATTAAAAATGCCCATTTGAGATGTAGCCACAGCCCGTGAGTGGAGAGAAGCAAAGCTAATGCGTTGGGAGCAATGGCATTGATAATGAATTGAATGGATGAGCGGCGGGAGCATGCCGTTAAGATGGACTGTGCATATACGATGGATTAGTCCGACCGGAACCCACGTGATCGGCGTCAGCCGTGTACTAAGTGGGCACGAGTGTGGGCGTTGGAGAAAAGCGAGGGGTCCATGGGGATAGAAGTGAAACAGGAATACCACACTTCCTTAATAGACATTGAAGTTAGGCAAATGTTACATAGTCTTCTGTATAGTATTCTAATTTTACTAGGCGACTGGATGAAGGCATTAACATTATCATCCAATGAGGCAAATTTATTTACATTTCACACTTATTGAAGCAAAAATGGTCGTCTGTTGTGAATTTAACGGAGATGAAGAACCTAGCAAATATAATATGTTATCTTCTATGAAATTGGCTAAAAGCCAGTTCCATGGAAGATATCATGAACTTAAGATTGTAAAGCGAGTCTAAAAAGTGACAGAATGAAAGAGAGAAACCTGGGATAGCGGCGTTGATTGGATTGCTTGTCTTTTGTGACGAAAAGTAAATCTGTTGAAATAGTAGCTAGTGAAAGCTAGCTTGCTTCATTTGGAGTAAATTAATAAAGCACTGTTTACTACGAAACTATTTGGCGTTAGATAATATTTGTATTTTGAGGGTTGTTGAACCACAATACTTAGCAAAGATCTACAGTTCCGGGAAATACTCAAATTAAAGTTCAGAAAATCCGCACGATGCATTCTTAATGGGAATTGCGGCTCTCTGAGTTCAAATCGATGATAACTAGGATCGATATTTTATCTTTTATGGTGGTATCCCGTTTGTGCTCCTAAGGAATAGACCTAGACAACAACAGTCGTGGTTTAGAAGTTTTACCTAGTATGTAGCTGAGGACTATCTATGTAGATAATAGAGTTCCAACCTAAAATACATCTGAATAAATGTCAATGAAAATTATAAAGAATGACTGAAATGTAAAAAGATGAATTTTATGGCGAAAAAGTACTTCAACAGCCAAAAAACGAGAGAAAATATTTTCCTAAATGGAAAATTTCGCGATCTGTACGGCAACAGTCGAGTGTGAAGTGGTTGCATAACTGGGATTTTTTAAAGCCTATTGATTTAAACGGCAGGACACGTGTGAACTTTTAAACGTGAAAATTAAACATTTCCTTGTGAAGGAGATGTTACTGTACGATTTTTAGAATCTAAGTTAATGCCATTTTAAACCTGCATTTGCTCTTTATTGTAAACGCAATGTGTCCTTCAATATATTTTTAATATTTTTATATTTGAAGTTTCGTGGAAATTGGTGTCTTATCATATGGCATTGAAATTAACTGACATGGTTGAGAAATGAATGTTTCGTAAGTTTGTTATGAAAGCAAATGCTAGGAAAACCGATACACTAGGAATTGCTCAAATGATACCTTTGCGGTGAATTATGATTGACAGAACTTGGTCCACCTATACCCCGTACTTATCATAAATGGCAGCTTGCAATGTGAATATGTAAATGTATCCCAACGACTATCAACTAAGTAGAGGAATGAAAGTGATCGGCTTACAGGAAGAAAGAGTTTACGGAAGTTTACTTGTCGTAGGGATGTATATTTTGCCGTTTTTATATCAGAAAAGTGGAAAAGTAAATGCAAAATTCGATATCTGGTTCAAATTATCCGTAATACTCAGAATTTATTTTGTAAATTTGACTGATTACAGAAATGAGAACATAAAGAGGTGGGACTGTTTTCAAGGTGCCTGTTGATGAGGGTATAGTCTCGATTCCGATCGTATGTGCTTTTATTTTCTTTGTGGAGCTAAAGAAATTTTAAACATAACAAAAATAAATGGATAAATTAAGAATATTTTACGAAGTTTTGCATCAAAGTATAAACTATCATTCCTCAAATAGTCAATATGTACTTCCAATTAGTCATTGTGTGTATTTTAATTAATTTATTCTTTATGAGATGGTGACATCGTTATATTTTGAAGGCTTTTGAAGGATCACCAACATAAAAAAACTTGTATTAAGTACTGAGGGTAATAACTCAAATTATAGACCAAATAATGGACCGAAATTATTCGTAATCAGCGATGATTACCGAGGCATACGTGTAAAAGTTTTATACCAATTCCTTGTATTCATAGCATTACAGCTTAACGAAATCGAATTACAACCTTACAGCCGTATAAGGGAGGAAAATCACCTTTCTCTGAAAGATACGGCCAAGTTAGTGAGGGAAAAAGGTATATAAACAAGTAAGGTACAATGACAAGAAGAAATTGTTAATGGAAATCTCAATAAAATTAGTCTTTCTGTAGATCAGAGTGTTTAGATAATGCCGTGTATTGTTTCATGCAAAATTGTTCCAGTGTGGCCGTTTTACTGTTCTTAATTAAATTATAATTCAGTAAGTCTACTTTTAGTGGTAGAACTATACAGTAGCAGCCGTATTTTCAGTGTTAGCTATAAAAAAATATTTTTTGTATAATGATTTAATCTGAATGAAAATATTGAAGTTGATAAAGAATAATTTACTTTCCTCGGGATATTTACATTCTAAAATTAATACGATATTGAAATTTAATTCTAAATATTTAAAATACAAGGATTACTGGATGAAAAATAATAAATATTTGGAAAGGCATAAGATATACAAAGTCACTCAATACATAACTTATTTAAAATATAATCGTTAAGATTTTTAATGCAACAATTTAGAGGTTAATTCTGCGTGTCTGGAGGCAAGTTCCTGCAGCAAATGAGTTGGGGTCGTACATTTTAGGCTTCTTGTCGTAGAACTTGTCATTGTGTGCATCCATTTACACTTGAACTTAACATTTTGGTGAGCTCATTCGTCGGACATGAATAATGAATTTACTTAGCGGATGAAAAAGAAGAGAACGATGAAGCTTTAAGCGACGTCTGCGTACGGTTGGTCTCATTGGCAAGATTTTTGAGCTCAGATCACGTGCAAGATGTCTTCAATCATGGGAAGTGAGGTCCATGCACTGTCGAGCCCTATAAAGGAAATCAAAAAATGTTAATAACACAAAGCAAGAGCGATTCCATGGTAATTCCGCCCATGGGGAAACGTTTTTTCAAAGAAGCCGAGGTTTGTTTGCGTGAATGGGAACTCAAGACCTGTTGGTGCTTGAAGGAAATCTGTGATTCTAAAATATCCAGGAATAATTAGTAGCTTGATATATTTACATATACAAGTCTTGGCATACATATACCATAGGAATGATGTTTATTTTGAAATTGTTTAGTAAACCATGACTCAATATCTTAAAACAACAATATGACTTAAACAAGGGCATTTGATATATTTTTGCACCTTGATCCCTTAAATCAACATGATGAACATGTGTTACCGTTTTGAGCTTTACTCCAGATTTCAGAATATTACTTAATATGTTTTTAGCATTATTTGAAAATCCAATCTATAAACTCATCCTGTTACAGTTTATCTCTATTCCAAATGCATTTCCAAATGTTTCAGTTGCTTTTCTTTTTTCTTATATATTCTTAAGGGTAAATCTTCCGCAAGTGATATCTAACTAACTGGCTTTTAAGATCCTACGGGTGGCTCTTGAAGTTATTTACAGACTGACTTTGGAATGCAAATGCGAACATCAACGTCGCAACGTATTTCAAAGATATATTTAAACGAGTAAAGAAAATCCTTCCGGCAGTTGCATATCCTTCATCGTATTACAGATACCTCCCAGTCAGATATTTATTCAATAACTACAGCTATTCACGAAGGTCTAAACTCTTGACTTCAAACATAGCTTAGTAGTAGTAGTAGTATTGTTAAAAGTGCTTCGACAGCTAAGGTTATTTCGCACGTAGGCCCCCACCGGGAATTGAACCCGGGACCGCTTTCATTGAAGTCGAACGCGTTGTCCACTTGGCTATCCGGGAGCCCAACATAGCTTATCTTTGTCGTGGAACCCTCTCTAAGGCATGCTGGGACATAATCCTTCCAGACGAATCACCTGATGATGGAGCCTATCTCCGAAACTCGGTTCGTTTTTCCCGTTCTATTGTGGCGAAGTTAAAGTGGAAGTTATCATGGCTAATAAGGAACCTATATGCCTATATATTTGGACTAGAAATAGCCGGTAGACATTTCTAAATCATACATTAAGACCTTGAAAAAACCTATTTCAAAACATCTCTGACTTGTTTCCGTAACATCCATTAAATATATTCACAGACGCGTTTCTCTCATCCATACATATTGCTTCATTAAGGCCTATGC
The DNA here is from genome assembly GCA_000376725.2 of Ladona fulva. Classification (NCBI taxonomy): domain Eukaryota; kingdom Metazoa; phylum Arthropoda; class Insecta; order Odonata; family Libellulidae; genus Ladona; species Ladona fulva. The sequence continues at coordinate 1,864,742 of KZ308179.1, read as the reverse complement.
ATTTATGTTTCTTCTCTCTGTTCAACTTCAACATTTGTTCTTGGTTCCTACTTTATTTCCTTTTAGCTTAAATTTTTGAAAAATTTAACGAGATTGCCTTGTTTGCTGTCTTACTTTCATGCATGCTTTTCCTGAAGGCCTTCTATTTAGCCCTTCTGCTCAGATATCTGTTGACTCACGATTTTACGGGAAATGAGTATGTTTCCGTCTTTTTAAAAATGATATCTTTCTTTTGGCCACTTTCTAGGAGGGACATTGAGGTTGAAAACACCTTAAAAAATACCTCCGTTGTTTACTAGCTGATGGCCTTTCTAATATGAGAGAACCTACCAGGAGTAGAGCTTTCATCAGTAAATTGCACCAGGCCCATGAAGCATGTATATACTTCCTTAACGTCTCGGTCGTAGAACATGTAAAGAAGGGAAAAATAATGTGATTAGTTTACATGCAAGGAACCTTTGCTTCCTCTGGTTTCATATTTACGCTTTTCAGTGTAGAAAGGTATCCAAAAGGACAAACTCTAATTATCCAAGGTGGGCATTCGCAGCTAAAAATGTCAAAAGGAAAGTTAGCGTTAAACATGGTCGAAATAACTATATCATACACTAATAGATGTTAATGTAAGAGTTTGCATCGCCCACTCATATTTTACATTATTCAGGTGGCTTAGCAATCAGAAAATCGAAAAACTGTTTGGGTGTCTGAAGCTTACAATTGAGCTTGCTTTTAATGCTCAGAAGAATTATAATCGTAATAGAAGTATAGAAACTAAAATTATTGTTTTGTAGAAGATGTATCAGATTTTAAGTCGAATTTTTTGTAACCATTTGTTAATCGAAGATAAATCTAATTTTAATTTACAGGAAGCATCGTCAAAACTCTTTCAAAAGTGTAGAACTGCTTTGGGATGTCTGATACAGGCAGCTATTGGAATATGAATTGGAGATAGTTGTATCATAATTAATATCTAATAAAATGACTTGAGGCTTTCCTGGTGGATAGCTTGGGTAAAAAGCTCTCGGGTTATCATCCAGGTGAACACCGGAATTCACCTGGATGATAACCCGAGAGCTTTTTACCCAATATCTAATAAATTATAAAATCAAATTCTGTTACGTTAAATAAGTGTAATTATTTTCAGTTTTGTAACTCTTTGCATAATGATAGAGCTATGGAATCGATAAAAGAATCACCGCCATAATATTTAATTTTCACCAAATTTGTAGGAAATAAAATAAGATTATTTATTTCATATTAATAATCCAAGTGTAGTTAGTTCTACCATAGTAATAATTACAAATTTCTTTATTTGAAAACCTTTTGATATAGAAATTCTCCTTTGAATTCTCCCAGTGGGGGCTGTTTTTTCCGGATTGTGTCCGATTGATGGCGCGACCTGAAATAATGAAAAGTATATTACAGATTGAAAACATGGATTTGGATAATACATTAAAGTTCAGTTCAGTTTCGATATCCAGAATAAATTTATATATGTATTAAATTGTTTACTTTACACAGAAAAGTGGCCTATATTTTAGTAGGAAAATTTTTTGTATTAAATAAATCTCACAAAGTCCAAATGCTTCATGTATTAAGACGTCTTTGGATGCAGTCATTGTAAGTTATCTGTGAATAATTGAAATTTTCGTACGTTTCGAAAGCTCTCGGGAAAGAGTAAAGGCGACTTTCCTCGTGAAGGCGTGCACGTAGGAGAAATCCAAAGGAAAAACTAACATGAAACATGAACACAAAAATGGAAAAAGTCTGTCTGCCAGGTCCTTTTCATCTCCGTTGTAATTCCCAATGATCAAAAAATTTCGTAGATACAAAGATAACGTTTGATCTTTATTTTTCATTAATACCGAGTGGAGCGTGATTTTAAAACTTTCTCGCTTCCTTCTCGCATCCTTTCAGAAGTTGTTTACTCACTAACACGCTCTTTCTTTCAACTAAATCAAGGCTACTTTATTTTAGCGCTGATATGAATTTTCGATCCAACTAAACGCATTTCGTGTCTCTTTGTTCGTCGACGATAGCTTTTAAACAAGGTCAAGTATGTTTCCTTGAAAATGATAAGGAACTTCAATTTTCTCTTCCAGAAGCTTCCGGAATGAAATGGTGAGGGATCCTTTCGCTTTATAGAGGGCATCAATAGTTGGCGACGTTGAAATTTGTGAGAACGTAATGTTCATTTTAGTTAATTATATTCTTTGCTATAGATAAGAAGACAAGCAAGAATTTATAACCATCGACTTCAGTGATTTTCTGTATTCCTCCTTTGGTTATTATTTTCTAAAGATATTCATTAATAACATATTTTCAATGATTTTGTTATTATGTTAAGCAAAATATTGAGTTGCGGATAGTCTTGATAAATTTAGGTTTTATGTATAACCTAACTACTCGTATAAAAGATGAAATTTGAAAAGATCGTCATCCCTGCATAACCTATAGTTACCGGTTTGGTCCAAATTCATCGCTTAATTCATGAAAATTTTCATACAGAAAATTAACTGTAAAAAGCGAAAACCCTGTTTAAAGTAATATTAGGTGAACTAAATAATAAATCCATGGACATTTCTAGTACATACATCGTTAAATAAGAAGGCTTGATAGTATGAAATCGAGGAAAGCACCAAGAAAGGGAAATTAAACGAAAATTCTTATTTTGGTCGTGAAACATTGACTTTGATTCGAAATGGAGTAAATATTGATAAAATGCATTAAAATTTTGTGAAATTTTGAGGTAATCAACAACTCTGACAAAAAAATCTTGAATCCGACCTCATGCATTTCCCCATAAGAATACGCGGCGAATTTAAGTCTATCTAAAATTAATAATACAAATAATAGTGGTTAACAAATCAGTGATAAATGATGAAGAAGAGGCAATTATAAAATTATGCGTTTACGATGACAAATAGATGAGTCAAATTTGCGGTCAATTAGGAGTGTTTCTTAAAAAGCTCAATTGTACATACTATCCACTATCAAAGAGGCAAAAAAAACAAGACATTCAACCGTGCATGGACAGAAAAGGAAACATTTTGGAGGATACATGGAGACTTTTTAGCAAAAGTTAGGATTACAAGGAAAATTTTTACCATGTAAATTTATATTTGTAACAATTTTTGATGCCTTCAATTGGTCAATTTCTACGTTATTGTTTTCTACTCCCAGTTTGAATCCTTCATTTTCGTGTCCCAAATATACATTCTAAAGTAAACGTTTGTTGAGATCTGGTATTAGGGATGAATGGAGATATAAAAATCATTTTGTTAGCTTAAGAAACTCCAAAGTTAGGGAAGCTCTAAGTTCGGTATCGAAAGTTAGTTCTAATCCCCATATTCATTATTCATTGATCAGGGGAACGAAAAAGAATTTGAATGTAACCCTGTGAGTGTTAGTCCTTCTGGAGTCTGTGACGTCAACGCGGCAGACGGAAACGCGCTTCCAGTTTCGACAAAGTGTTCGAATCTGTTTCTCCAAGAGCTAAGGTCACGTGCAGGGGACAGGACACTTTGACCAAGTCTGCGGCTGACGGGAGGGAATTAGGAAGGAAGGAAAACAATATAGATAATGCAATCGAAGGGGAACGAATTGGGTCGACGAATGAGTTTGTTTTGTGACGGTGGGACGCGGAAATTCGACGCAAACCAGACGTTATAGAGTAGAGGGGATTATAAGGGCGGGAGTGGGAAATCCAAAAGCTGTGAATGGACGGAAGGAAGGAGTTATCGAGAGAGAAACAGTCGCCTTAAGGAGAAAGCTCGACTCCCATGCAGTAGGTCACGAGTCCAGCGATGATGACGTAGGTCACGTGTGAGGCATCACCCTTTCCATTAATCTCCGCGGTGAATTTCGTTTTTCCGCCAAATCACAGAAGAGGTAGATTACAAGTTCATTGCTCTAAACGATTGGTCCGTGTGACTCACATGTTAGAATTAATTTGATGAGCAGAAGCGAAAGCTAAGAGGTGATTGGGCGACGAACTCTCACAGACTGACGTTAACCAGCGGATTCGAAAATCATCCACTCGTGACTATGGGTCGCGTTTTCTGTATTTTAATTGAGTAGGTGGAAAACGTGATTAAAGGTTTTCTTGAGTAATGTCTACGAGCCACGGCTGAGATCTAAGCAACGTATGCCTCCCCAAGATTTGTTTGTAATTGGCTGAAGATATTATCTAGCGATCAGGTGAAGTTTTTGATGGCGATGATGAAATATAGGGTGAAATAATACTCTCATTATGTACAACTATGTTTCACTTTATATTTACGTGTAGGATCGTAAATGTTAAAAGTAAAAATAAACGTATCAAGAAGTATAAGAGGTTTAGAAGTGGCATCAATAACTCAACGTACTACTATTATGTGCGACAGTTAGCGATGAGGGAAGTAGAGTTATAGTGCAGGCACCCGCGCCACACTTAAAAAGGCGGATTGCAGGTTACATCTGTAGGTGTAAATTTAATCAACAGAAAGCAAATTTAGTCGCTTAATTATTTTTAAATATTGTTGGCGGAATAAAGATGATTAAGAAAGTTTGCTAAATTGTCGTGTACTTGTCCTTGCGATTCGTCACTCAAAACTCTTCGAAACTGCGAATACTAAAATCTCATAAACTTTCCTTCCTTTCTATAGTCTATCATGAATTATTACCAATAACTCAAGAGATAGCCTAGATTCTCGATATATTCATGAGCTCAGATTAGAAAAACGCATTGGGAAGGGGAATAGTTTTGATAAATTACTATAAAGTACACGAATATAGCATAAAATGCTATAACATATTCGTGTATTTTATCCACATTCTTGCAACTTCGAATCGAACGTAATACCCACAGAAGTTCAATAATAATGTTGGTTCAGTTAATGTTCAATCAGTTAATGGTGGTTGATATCTTACGACTATCCTTTCTCATCTAATTTAGTGAAAGAAATAAACCCTGTAAACGATAAAAGTGAAATTAACATGTATTTCTTACGAGGACTCTTTGATTCATCTGTAGTCATACCAGAGACGACTAGGTTTATAAATGTAGCCTGTTATCGGCGCAGGGAAGATATTTATCAATTTTTATGTTTGAACAGTTATATTACGTCCTACAATAACGTTGTACATTATCATTTTGTTCAGTTTCAGGTACTTTGTATTTAAGAGATAGCGTTTTTAAACATTTGTCCAGTGATTAAAACCTACAAATTTGATTGTCTATTCATAAGATCTTTTATTCTTTTGAAAAATTTATTTTCAACTATTTTAACGTTTTCTTAACAATGGATTTAATCTTTCAATCTTGAGATCACTATGCCTCTGTGTTACTAAGTATGCGATAAATATTATCCATTATTTACTTGAAATGCAATCGAATGTTTTAAATTCCACAATTTTTCTTTGAACTCCATTCTATCATTTTCTTGTTTATCCTAAAGTTTAGTAATCATTATATATTTAGCGTTTTCCAAGATTGATTTCATAATTTTCCCCGTCCTTATAACATATTTCCTTCGAAAAGAGCTTTATCCCTTCGCAATCTTTAAATACGCTCGATATTTAAGCAAATAATGTCTGATTTAGCCGCACGACTTCAACGTGCAAAAATTAACACCTTTACCTTAATCTAAATAATATCTATTTAAAGCTGTCTGACCTACAAATGTGTCTATACACTTTAATAATATTGGGCACCTAAAATATCTTAATAAAACGGTAGGTGAATTTTGATCTAAACATAACATTTCGAGGTATCTTATGGACAACCTTGTATAAACATACCTGATTAATTTCCTCATTACTTTGATTCATTGGATTCTTTTACAGTTCCTAAACCTGAAATTTTAAGCTAATTATGTATTGATTTATGCTGCTATGGTACTGCTTAAACGAACAGAATATTATTGTATCTTATATAAAGAATTTCACTGTTTGATGATTCCAATATAAGATGAACCTCGGGAATATGCACTCAAAACAAATGCCATTTGTATTTACAACCACTGCGTATTCCCCAAAATCGTCGCATCATAGAATATTGCTGTAATTAATCGTATTCATTTGCCTGGAGTAGCTTATTACAAACATATCATCGAGCAACATCAACGGACATCTTTATTTATTAGGATGGAAATAAAGCTTAGAATGAAAATAAAAAAATCCTTTTAATAGATAAGCTGGTCAAGTGTCCCAAGTACATCATCATGAAACTTATCATCATTGGTATACCAATGAGTGAGCATAATGATGAAGATAAGCTGCGCTCATGAGGTACTTAGATAAGTTCCATATATTTTGTTTAAACAATCTATTGCTCTTTTTAAAACAGTGAGGGGAGAGAGTTAAAGGCGTGCGATTTTCCGTATGCTTTTTCACTAAGCATGTTCAGAAATCATAGTAAAAGAGAATATAATGAAGAACTTGGCAATTAGATTTTTTTGTTTTACCTTGAAGAGAAGGATGCATCCTTTTTACGTGAATGGCAGTCTATGTCAACATTAATACTTTGTAATCCTCTTATAGTCACGTGTAAATCTAGTTTAGCGAAGAATTATGCACTACGTACTCCTAAATGCTCATAAGTATGCGTACATTTCCTTATGAAAGGGATCAGTGTTTATATTCTTTGCATATCAGACCATGAATTTCATGTTTATTGATTGCACCGACTTGCTAACTCCGAGTCGCATATTGAAAAAGAAAATGCTTCTAATGTGAACTTAATGCAAGTTTGATTATCCTCGTTAAGGAAAAAGAAAAGGCTATCTATTGAAAGCTATAAAATAGCTGTAAGAATGAGCCTTCTATCTAAGGGTTACATAAAGTAATTTTTATTGCGGACATTAGCGATTTACTTGAAAGATTTAATTCATAAAATGTTATTTTTGAGATCATTGCGAAGTTTAAAGGTAACTTTAATAGAAATATTTTGCTTATCACGTTCATAAGTTTGGAATTAAGTTTTGTAACTAGTTAATCAGCTTTGTCTTTTACATTTTGAATTTCGCTGAGGAGGAATCTGCAAGAATTAAATTTTTCAGTTCTTTAAATTGCTACTTCATAAATCGGAAAGAGTATACAATCAACCCTCATTATTGTGCCCCCCAGTAAAGTGCCACCCTCGCTTAATGCTATAAGGACGCTTGAACAGATCTTCCGCCTTTCTATTCACATAGGAGACCTCTATTTTATGCCAATTCATTTAGTGCTACTAAAAATTTCCCTAAACCATTCCGTAAGAGGTGCTTTCTGACTTTACTTGAAATTCCAATCCAGATTACATTTTACATGCATATATTGTATATATATTACGTTTTTTTTAGCTGGAGGAAGCAATTTAAAGAATGAATGGAGCGTATCTATTGGAACTATTGAAGACGAAGACAGGATATACCAACACGTACTGTATGTCAACATTCACATTACATGTACAAAATATTTCATAAATACCTGAGTAAACGCTCCCGTCAAGCATGACGGGACTTAATTTAGTTTAAAAATATATCTATTATCGTATATATCTGGTCCTCCTAAGCACAAAAATGTTCTGCGGTAAGATCATAATAACTCAATATATTTCTTAACATTATTTATAATATTTATTCTACTGTTTTCA
>KZ308179.1:1815107-1856938 GCA_000376725.2 Ladona fulva | reverse complement strand
ATTTATAATATTTATTCGACTGTCATGAAAGCCTATTTAACGTAAATTTCTTATAAAAATTATAAGAACTGATCATCCCCGTGCACTTATACGGGATAATTCATGAAATCAACATTCAACAATGTCCTTAGCCAACAAAGGGATGGGTTGTTTATTTACCAAGCATTTTACGAAATTTCCGTGTGTTTTATCAAAATCTTCAAACGTTCGGATCTATATCAATATTTCACGACTAAAATGAGAAGCTATGGTCATTTTCCTTTCTTTAGATACTTCTCTTGATTTCGTAGGACCATTGTTTCTAATTCAATTTTGTAAAAGAAACAACCTCTGCAGGTAACGAAAACTTATTTTACATACATTTCTTATGGAAAAGTATACTAACTGATTATCTCCGTGCATTTATATGGGAAAACTCATGAAATCAACGTTCAACAATTACCTTGGTCGTCAAGGGATGGGTTGATGGGTTACGAATTTTACGTCTATTTTATCAAAGTTCTCGCAATTTAGAATTGATATGAATGAATCACGACGAAAATAAGATTCTATGCTTATTTTCCTTTCTCGTGACACTTGTCTCAATTTCGTAGGACCGTTGTTTCTAATTTAATTTTAGAAAAGAAACGACCTCTAAAAGTCATGAAAACGTAATTTACGTGCATCTCCTATGGAAACGTATTTTGTGCTCCTGGGTTCGAACCCGGGCCTTTACAGAGATGAGATTAGTTTTCTTGGGGGCTTCAGCATCGCAGTTTTTTTCAGATCTCTAAGTCAAGCTGTTTCTGAGATAAATAGGGGGGCAGACAGACGGACGGACATACATTTGCTTTTTATATATATGATTTACAGAGCAAATATTTCACATTATGTCATAGATTTTTGTTCTCTCAATACCTGTTATCACAGTTTCATAATACAATAACTCAATAAAGAAACCCGTTTTTCGTTATAATGCCACCCTCACTCCGTGCCAAAAATATCCAAGAACCTATGGTGGCATAATTAAGAGAGACTGATAGAGCAATTAAACAGCAGAGTCGTCCAATAATCAAATTAGGATGTAATTTTTCGAATTTTTGTGAATGTCTTTTGCAGTCCTTAACTACATGCGACACATTGCATATTATTTAGGTATTAATATTTCTACTCTGAATTAAAAAAAAACTATATTATCTTCTTTAATATTGAAATTTCTGATTTTTCTGCTTTGTGGTGAAATTGCAACTCAAATGTACACAGAAATTCTTCTCTCTTAAATATACGGAAATAGTTTATTTACGTTGAAAGTCTACTATACGGCATAGCTATTGACTTGGATTCTTCTTCCTGCTTTGAGAATATCAGGGCTCCATTTTAAATGTGTATTCACATATCAATGTTGCTCATGGAAAAATATTTATCTATATCTATTTGTAACCTATATAGCTTTTGTGGAGCAAACGCTTACCAAATTTTTTCAGAATGAGTATAGGAATCAGTGAAAGATCACGATTATGTAACCATTCACAAGGTTTTGCTTTCCCTCAGACTTCGCCAGATGTCGCACAATGGCGCTGCATGTAGCATAGATCTTTCTCGACTCTCTCCACTCACTCTATCTAAACCTTTTCCCCTGTCTACTTATGTCTCTACATTGGAAACGAATCCATTCGACCTGTTTACATGATGAGCATATGAGAGATAAGTGGCATTCAGTATTCCACAAGAGCATCCCTTTCTTCTTCCTCCGCTGCCATTTTGAATTTACAAATTACCTCACATGCCGTATCTCTTCCGCGCTGCTGCATTTCCCGGTAGTGACGAATTCTAATTCGATCTCCACGTGATATTTAATGATTAGACCAATTATTCCTTCATCTACAAATTTTCGGATGATTGGATATCTGATATAAATATGTGAGCTCTTGCTGATGAATTTTTCATTTGCTAAACGCCGAAAGGAAAATACGAGGGAGGGCACTGAAAGGGAGAAGTTCATATAATTACATTTAATCCCTCTTGGAAATCCCGCTGGTTCATTTTATCATGAGTATCACACCCGTAGTTTTTTTATGAAATAATAATATCGTATAACCCTTTACTCGAGTACATATGGTAAAATAAAATTTTAATATTGCTTATCATCATCATCAGCCATTTTCAATCCGACGTCGGATGTAGGCCTACCCAAGCGCTTTCCAATTCTCTCTATTCTGAGCCTCTCGTTGCCATGTTACCCCTAAATACCGAATGATGTCTCTGTTCCATCGGTCCCTTGGTCTTCTTCTTGGTCTCTTCACGTCTCTTGGTATCCAGTTCAGAACTGCTGATGTCCATCGGTTGTCGTTTCTCCTTGCAACATGGCCTGCCCACATCCATTTCAGTGATCTTACCTTATCTATGATGTCTGTCACTCTTGTCATCTTCCTAACCCAGGTGTTGCGTTTCCTGTCTCTTCTTGTGATTCCAAGCATGCATCGTTCCATACTTCTTTGTGTAGTCTGAAGTCGCTGGGTTATTGCTGCGTTTAACACCCATGTTTCACTTCCATATGTCAAAACTGGTAGAATGCATTGGTTGAAGACCTTTCTCTTCAAGACCATTGGCATTTCTGAATTCAGAATACGCTTGTTCCTTCCGAAAGCACTCCATTCTAGTTTTATTCTTCGATTCACTTAATTGATCCTGTTTTTCTCTCCTGTCGTAGTCCCAGGTAAGTGTACTCTGAATCAAGGGGTAGTAGTCTAGGGTAGTACTCTTGTAGTAGGATTGGTACTTGTGCTGCAAAAGAATTATACATTGCCTTAGTTTTCGATAAGTTTATCCTGAGTCCTATTTTCTGCCCCGCCGTGTAACAGAACTAATATCGTCCGTAAATTATATTTATGATTACACATCGATGAAGTATAGCAAGATACTCGTAATGGTTCTTATGGAAGGAAACTAATTAATTTTATTTCCTTGAAAGTTTTCGAGACAGATAAATGCGAGCATTAATATTACTTGTGGTTGTAGCATGCAGTGTTTGGAGAAAATGTTAGTATCTTGTCTTCTATTACATATTCTTTATTTCATTGTATAAAAATGTCCGTAGATGCTTAAAATTTGTTTGAAATTCTATCATTAATTTACAAGAACATAAAACCTTTTTACGACTCATTTGTTATGGGTCTTTCCTTCGAAATCATGGGTGAGGAAAGCTTTCCTAAATATATTAGTAGACAATCGAAAATGTAAAAACATTCGAACTGGGAATTCTCTCCCAAGAAGTCTTATAAATAGGGTGTCTAGATGTTTCGATTTAGACGGGATATTCACGACTTAAAATTCTTCTTACGTCCCGACTAGATCTTCGAATATCCTACTGTTAAATATAATTCCCTGAACAAAAACTAACGTAGCAAGTAATAAAATATGCGTTATTTCTGCTGTTTTGAGATAAGAATGAACTGTTACTGTCAAATTTAAAACCACAGCTCACAACAAAGACATATATTCAATTAAAATTTTTCCTGAAATTTTACTTTTGTAAAACCATTGATATAACGCAAATTAAGTATTTATATTTTAATTAAAACCTTAATGTAAGATATCTGATATTGTGGACCATGTTTTACTTTAAGAAGCACTCATAACTTTTACCAAGTCTCTTATATATCTAGAGGGAAATATCAAGCTGGTGAGTCAGACTTTTTTAAAAAATCTTTGTAGCTAGAAGAACTACAGTTTTGTTCTCGTAAATGTGAGATGGCTCTTTCTATACTAAATGAATAAAAACTTTTTAGCAATAAACTGGTTTGTATGTTTAAAACTCTGCACGAAGAAAGAAGTGAGAGGTCTGTCAACATAGAAATTGCAAATTTGACTTTAATCTCCCAAACGGCATGGAGGTTGTTTCTAATTTAATTTTAGAAAAGAAACGACCTCTAAAAGTCATGAAAACGTAATTTACGTACATCTCTTATGGAAACGTATTTTGTGCTCCTGGGTTCGAACCCGGGCCTTTACAGAGATGAGATTAGTTTTCTTGGGGGCTTCAGCATCGCAGTTTTTTTCAGANTGGCGGGATAATTCAATGGATAGAGCAACCGACCGGCAATTGGGAGACCCGGGTTCGAGTCCCGGTTCTGTCAGACTTTTTTCATGTCCGTTTCTCCTTGGGAATTTTCCTGGGTGCACACCTTATCGTGCCAAGTACCTAAAATCCTTTCCTTGTTTGAGAGCTTTTTGTTTTTCATAAAAAAATATTGGGAAAAATCAACTCTTTCAGTGATTATTAATGGTCATCCGCATAAACTGAAGATGTTTAAATAAAGTTTTATATTAAAAAAATAACAGAACGAAGTTTTGCGTGGCTGTTCATTACCGTTATTCTTAATACCTACATTTTGTATCAATTTCGGATTTAGCAAAAACGAGCTTTTGCGAACGAGTAAATATCACACCACGACATTTATTCAAGATGTTTTGAAATTCCGGAATATCAGTAGAGGGTCGAGGACTCTAGGATTCTCTAATCCTTCCCTTAAGTTGTCATGAAGAATTTAGGAAGCTTCGATCCGTCGAATTTCTTGCCAAACTGAGCGACGAAAAAATAGAAAAGCGATACCAATTCGGAATTGAGATGCCTCATCTTAGTATATTAGAAGACAGTTCTGTCTGCTGAATACAGTAAATTCAGTAAAAATCTTTGAGTAATGGCCTTAGAATATTTCCCTTTTGAAAGGAACGTGATGATGAAGTACGGAATGAGTTGCTAAGAGCTATTTATTCGCGGCAGAATGCAAGCTGGAAAGTTGCTTTCTGTGTTATTATTTAAATAATGATGTTGAAGTTCTGATTTGTATCACTAGTAGCCAGAATTTTCTCTAATCAAGGAAATAAATCCGTTGAAATTTTCTATGAGATTATATCTGATACATTCACATATCTCATGGTATAAATTACTCCATCATGACACCTTGATAGGATTAAGTCGCTCAAAGATGTGATGAATATATTTAATATTGAATGAAGATTTCTCTATGCTACCCAAATGCTTTAGAGTATTTGCTAATTTACTGCGTTATAGTTTACGTTTTTATTGGTCGCAAATCTTTCAAAAAATGTATTGGTGCTATGACAGATAGTGTTCATGATGTTCATTGTTTACTTTATTTCCGAGATATATTCCTAGTTCTGAAATAAAAAGTATTTTGATTAATTTTTATTCTTTCAACCCGTTTTACTAAATCAGTTTTTGAATCATATATATATGAAGCAAATGTCTTTCTGTCCGTCCGTCTGTCCGTCCCCCTATTTGTCTCAGAAACTGTTTGCCTTAGAGATCTGAAACAAACTGCATTGTGTTTCTACGATGCTGAAACCCCCAGAAAAGTTATTCTCATCTCTGTAAAGGCCCGGGTTCAAACCCAGGAGCCCATAATACGTTTCCATAAGAGATGAACGTAAATTACTTTTTTATGTTACTATTTCATGACTTGCAGAGGTTGTTTCTTTTACAAAATTAAATTAGAAACAATGGTCCTACGAAATTGAGACAAGTTACGACAAATTACGAAAATTTTGATAAAATACACGGAAAATTCATAACATTTTTAGGAAATAAACAACCCATCCATTTGATGACCAAAGCAATTATTGAACATTGATTTCATGATTTTTATTAGAATCTTGTTTGTATCTCAGCACTCAATCAAATACATAAGGGAGATGGAAAATGTTATCCATTTATATAACGTTTGAGATTATTTCCTAAGCCTAGTAATAATTTTCTTGTAAAGTAACTAAAGTGCAATGTAGGCTTAAGTATCACCTTCATTTAGGTAAACTGTACATTATTTCTTACTGTGCACAGAATCAATGGCAGAACTGTTGCATTTAATTTTGTTAATACTAATTATTTTTCCTTTCAATAAATACCTAAATAATAAGATAAAACCTAGTATTCTCAAAAATTTAAGCATTCTAAAGAATACGTAAATTATGGAGAATTGACATAATATTTATACTAAATATATACTATATGTATAAATTGATTTTATGACAGGCTAGTTAGTAAGTTATGCAAAACTTTTTTGTTGTTTCATCAAGAGTTAATTGCAATCAGAATTGCGAATCCTTTCATTTTCAGTCTTATGATGCAAAAATGCTTTGAATATTAAATCGTATCTTTTCTAAAAATACAATTGAAACAGCTTCATTGATGGAAATATTTTCGTTTACTCATCGAAGAAATGAGAATCGTGATGTCAGTTTTCTCTCCTTTATTCTTCTCCTCGCAGAAGTTATGTCACTCTGCTTTGTTAAGTCTTCGTTTTCGTAATACAGATATCACCTTTGAAATTTATTTTTCAAATTTTAAATTGCAACAAGCATTTTGTTATTAAAACTCTGTTTGTTTATTGATGAAAACAGTTTATTTCGACATGAAGTTAGCCAATTGCGTAAGTAACACCTGCATGCAAACATTGCATCACGAATGCCATCTGTTAGGCGTATTCTTCCTGTGCATCATCTCCTTACCTCGAGCGATTCATTTCCGTCGTCTTACCGAGGAAAACTTCCCTCTGCCGTTTTCTCTTGCTGAGCAAACAATTTTTTCTATTTTGGTTGTCATTTGGTTTATCGAAATTTAATTCGAAAGACGCGACGCATAAGGATAGCCATCGTATTGAACCCTCAGTAAATATGATTATTCAGTTAAGGAGATTTTGGAGAATCGCGCGAGGGAAAATAGGTGATTGCGCAGCGCAAACGCCGGAAAGGAAGGGATGAGACGGGTGAACTGTTGGATCCAGGGCAAGAGTTCAGATCTGATCGAATCGGTTATTTCATCATGCATTAGTTATTCATCCGCAAGTCTCTTCTTTCGTATGACATGGATGATGAAATATTCGTAAATATCTAAATATTAAATCTGATTAGCTAGGTGATATATCTTTATACCTATCCTGGAAGNATGTTGGATAGGGTCTGTTTCCTCGCCAAAAGTTGATGACTGGACAGTAAGAAGAATAAACATCCACCCATCTACAGTAATTTTTTCTCGTTATCCGGATTTTTGTGAATTTTTTCATCATCAGCCTTCATCCTTAGGTACAATAATTAGCATGCGCAATGAATGCAATTTTTCGCGAATACCTGTGATGAATACAGCAGTAGCTATTTTACAAGGTAGAACTTTATCATAAATTATTATTTATTTTTTGAACAACTAATTAAGTTTACCATCATTAATACATTATATTTATATACTTATCATCTATGTACGTTTTGATATTTTTTCTTTCTCATCATACTTAAGTGCTTAATATTAGTTGGTTTAGGCAGGTTTTTTTTACGTATACTTTCGCGATAGCTGGTCATTTACCCTTGTAGTTGTGAACAGTTTACAGATCGAACAATTTAGTCGATTTTACGTCAAAGTTTGTCATCTAGCAAACTTTTATGCGCCAGAAAAGACTAAATGTCTGGTAATTGATGTACTGGTACTTTGAAAACAAACTTTATAAATGCTCCTAAGATTCTTCTCTCCATTCCTCAATAGAATCGCACTGTCGCTCAAGAAGCTATCTTTTGGGTATCATTTCGAAACTGTTAATTTAAATTATTTCGTCCAAGTGTATGACATATTCACAAAACATTCTACCGTATACGCTTACCCCCCATATGGGTCATGCCCCAATGAGAAAAGGATGGCCGTTTCATATACCTCGGAGAAATAACAAATTGTCCATGAAAGTCGAAAAGTACAGTCACCCTTATGATTCTTGTATGCAAACGATTTTGCGTCGATTAGAGGGTATTTTCCTGCCATGTGCCTGCTCAGCATGTGTCCAGAGTTTGTTGTCCTACTGCTCAGTCACTACCCTTCCCTTTATGGAAATATCGTTCAAGTATGAATCTGTTACTGGCACAGAAAAGGCCATATCATATCTATTCGTCTTCGGATATGAAAGGAGCTCGTTCGTCTTTAAGCGGAATCCATATGCAGTTAAAGGAAAATTCTTTTTTTTTTCTAGAATCTTCTGCTTAGCTCACTTTTTAGGCCTTATTTTCGCTGAAATTTACCAGCGTCCCAAATCTTTGGTAGGAGATTAAAAATAAACCATTTTGTGCTTCCGTGTCTCACATTTCCCTTGGGTTTTTGGGGAAGAGACTCTTCTTGAATAATCCATGAATGACGCCATAATAAGGTGGCATGAATGTATTTTTAGGACGTTTATGGAGTATTAGTAGGCTCGCTTCTGAAAAAGGGAGAGCAATGAGAGCGATTCAATTGTATGAAACGGAAAAGGTTATCTAGAACTTTCGGCAATAGAAAGCCCACGTATGATGGAGGCGGGATGGTTCTACAGATATCTGAACGTGTTTACAGTCCTTAATCCGGCTCCGAAAATGTCAATGATTGCCTAAAGTTATTGGAAAAGGCTGCATTTTATATGTAATCAAATAGCAGGCAAAGTTACTCCTTGATTACAGATAGTAAGAAGTCTTACACAGGGTAATAAGCTTTTCCGTTGGATGAGGAAAGATGCTTTAACTTTGTACGGTAAAGCCTTGTGGTTGAAACATAAGGAATAAAAAGTGTGAAATGTTTTTTCAAGCGTTTCCGTTTTTATGACTTCTGAATTATGAAATAATTTATTCAAGGATATGCAAACAATTCCTTCATCGGTTATAATATTTTCTCCCCGCATAAGGGATGTGATGAATTGTATACAGTGGCAATATCGTGGTGTTTTATATTCTTTTTTCTTTTTACTTTCAATCATGAGGCAATCTATATTCTTCGTTTAGCAGATGTTACGTATATTTATTGTGAATATTTGGTAAAGAGATTATGAGTTAATGTCCGCTTAACTCCGCAGATATGGCTTGTTTTAGTTTTTTAAATGTCTTAAATTACATTTATTTCATTCAATTTTTCTGAAGATTGTATGAGCCTGTAACAATTTATTCACTTCCTAAGAATTATCGAATCTGTAGCTGCTTTAATAGAATATTTCATGGTATGAATAAAATAATGTGATTGGCTATTATTGTCCTCTTTTTATTGCTCAAGTATATTTTCAAGCTTTGTTTTCTTACAATTTTTTCATGTGAAATTCTCATGTAGTTATTGCATTCCTTACATAAAATAAGAGGATGTCTTTTGTTTTTTTTTAAAAGGATGCGCATGAGACGAAGTATTTAGATTTCAAAACACATTTTTAACATACAACAGTAAATTTTATATAGCAAATTTGCCTATTTTAGTTTTATTTATTATTTCTTCACACTACATACATATGATCCGGAATATGATGGTTGGCCTATAGTTTATTTATGCAAATTTAGTTTATGGAGTCATAATTTGTTAACATTTATGGCGACGTATAATTTCGTTGCTATAGAAGAGATGGGATATACGAGTGGTAGCACTTTCTTAATAGGCGTATACGGTAAAGGTACCTCTGTAGAAGTTTCCAAAATACATATTCAATAGGAAACGGTAAATCTCATGGCGAACCTGGCCGTTAACCTATTGACTGACCGATGATGTTGTGCGAGTGAGTCACATTTCACGCGGGGGCAACGACTTCACCTCCGATTATGCGTCCGCACCTCTCCATGATTCCTTCACCGCGCTCCACTGAGCGAATGAACTCATTCGAAGGGTTCGAACCGCAGTACGGACGCTTTGCGCGCTGGTCCCGTATAAAGATGATCTGAATTGTTTTTCTGACGACAGAGTTTTCTCCCCGCTTTGCATTATTTTGACATCTGAGGAAAGCGGACGAAGCGATGTTTAACTTATAGTTTGAGTTCGATGGCCGTATCCAAACAGCAGTCAAACGTATGAAGTTATATATAGTTAGACATGTAAATGAGAGATTGTTTTAAAAAAATAAATGCAAATTTCAAAAATAGCACGTTGGCGCTTATTTTGGTTTTGAATTATTAAAGACGTCATCATTCGATGACATCCTTCATATTACCACACACGTCAGAAGGCTGTTTGTTCCTTTGAGGGAAATTTATGAATAATTTTGAAGATCATGTTGGATAGGGTCTGTTTCCTCGCCAAAAGTTGATGACTGGACAGTAAGAAGAATAAACATCCACCCATCTACAGTAATTTTTTCTCGTTATCCGGATTTTTGTGAATTTTTTCATCATCAGCCTTCATCCTTAGGTACAATAATTAGCATGCGCAATGAATGCAATTTTTCGCGAATACCTGTGATGAATACAGCAGTAGCTATTTTACAAGGTAGAACTTTACCTTAAACATTAATTTAAAAAATTGTATTTAATCCACTAGCTAAACTATAATGCAGCCCTACCTATTATAACGTGTTTTTTACAGAAAATAGTGAGAAAACGTCATATTATGATTTTGTGGAATAAAGGATATTTTATAAAGAATACCTAATTTAATCGTGAGTTTACTCCTAATGACGTCGATTGTTTCGGCCTTAACTTCGTGATATTCCATAGAAAAATAAAGTCAATAAGTGGAACAAACAACTTAATTTATACAAAACCACAATACATACACACACGCGACCCTGGTATCGCTGCATTGCATGGTCATCAGTACCTGATGATGACTGTTATTTAACTAATTATTATTATTATATTATTTCAACTAATTTACCTTATTTTCAGCTACGACAAAGCAAAAATTATTTTGAAAAAATAGAGCTTTAATTCGTAATAATCGACGTATGGGATTATATTTCTTTTCAACCCTTAATTTGAAATCATTAGAAGAAAAGAGATACATTGTTATCATAAAGTACCTACCACATTAAATTACATAAAATTTGTACATATTTTAAATTAATTTTAAGAGTTATTGCTTGTGAGTGAGCGACATTATTCGTATTTGCTGATTTTGATTTGTTTTAATGATGAATAATGATTCCCAGATTTTCTCAGTTATATCGTTTTCAATTATTACTTAGTGGTCCAAAGAGACCCATTTGGAGTTAAATGAAATGATTAATATCATACATCGTCTTTTAAATATTTTAATTTAGGTAAGGGGCGAAAAATATAATTCAACTTATTTTGAGTCAATAGGGTCTAGTGCTTTGAGTACACGCATTAAATGTTCAGATGGTTAAATCAGAAAGGCAGGTATAGTACCTAAACTAACTCTCTAAGTCTGTATCTTTTTATGTAATTTTTACAAATATTTAAATTTTTGCTTTAAATTTAAAGGAAGTGATAAATCTGATGCTTCACAAACCACTTTCGTAACAAATATTGGCGAATTATTTCCAAAATGTCTGGAAAACTTGATATATTATCCACTTTACCGTAAAATTTTGCTGACATTTCGTGATCGTGCTTTAAACTCATTTAAAACTGAGAGATTTGTATTCGAATATAGTTTCGGAAGTGTTGCGAAATCCTATTGACCGATATGATCCAAATGTAATTCACTTCTTTTCTATTACTTGAATGATCCGTAGATCAAATTTGGCTTCAAATTAAAAAATATTGCTTGAATTTAACCACTATCAGTCACGTTATCAGGTTTTCAATGAAGTGGAGTATTGCTATTAAATCATCTACTCTGAATTTATAATACTATTACCTTCCGAATGTGAGAAACTTATTAAGTTATTATTTATATCACGTTATTTATTGCGACTTAGGGAAACGATGTATTAACATTTCATGAAAAGAAATGAAAGGTACTTTTTCAATATCTGCTATCTTAAAGTAAGAAACGCTAAAAGGATTATGTCAGACGTTGTTTGCGTTTACAGTCATTGTGAATGTACATACTTGTAAAAATAACATAATTCAAGATGTCAAGACATTTAGTTCGGTTATAATTTCCTGCTATATCTTCTTATACTTTCATATTTCAGTTGATTTAGTTCCGTTAATGATTAAGTGTAACTAAAATAACCCGGTTCTTTAACTAATGTCACCTAAAGGTTATTTTAGAATAGAGATGAAGTGAAATGATGACTGAAATCACATTCTGTCCTGGACAGAATTCGAAAAACCAATTTAATTTTCGTTTCCAACGATGGGATTGATTATTTGCAATTTAAGTACCATAGTTATTATTATATTGAAGAAAGTGGAATGCAATTTTTAATAAACTAGTATATATCACCTTTTTGATCAAGCGATGTATTTTAAGCCAGAAATATTCACAATTCTTCTTATTTGAAACTTTGCTGACGTCAGTAGTTTTATCGTACAAGGATGAGTCGAAAAAGGTTATCCACCAGAACAATCTTTCTAACTTTCAAATTTTTTGATTGGCAAAGGTTTCTCTCTTACTATAAGTGAGATCTATTCTCTTTATATGTATCTTGCTTCTAGTTTGTGGATTTGTGAAGGATTTCTAAGGAATTTTGGACCAATAATCCAAGATTTGTGAAGGTTTATTGATGAACCTCTGGTTATTAAATATCCTTCATAAATTATTATTCTGAATATTTTATTATTAATATAAACATTTTTCAATATACTATGTTTTAATAATTATTCTGAAATATTAGAAGAATTATTTTCTTTTAGTCAAAATTAAGAAATTGCCAAATCATCAGAGAAGTCTTTGATTAAAGGAGTCTGTTTATCTGAAAAACACGTCTACTGCTTTATTTTACATGCTTGCATAATTTAATTTTATTGATATAAAAATCATGTCAACGTTTTCGAAAAGAATTATACATCAAGGTGCATTGGCCGACATTCCTCTAAAGAATTCAAATCGCGGAATCCTTCGGGAAATTCTCATCGCTGGAGTTTCATTAAGAATTTCTTCTAAGTTAGCTTATTTTGCGCTATGGCTATTTTTTCCAAATGAATCGAAATATTGGTCAATATTGGCCTTCTTGTATTTTAATGGCGAAAAATTATTAGCTTCTTAATTATTTTAAATCTCTTGAAGTAAGTTATGTTTTTATAATGCTAATCTTAGTCTAACAAACATATCTATTGAGAAATATTCGTGGGTTAAGAAAATGTATTGCCAAAGTTTGAAGAGAAGTCTTCAGAAAACAACTAGTTCGTAGTTATAATCCCCGGTTTCTGTTCGCAGAGGCTATAGATTTCTCGGCATCAGAGGTACCTATACCTTCGAAATTTAAATCGAAATGTAAATGTTTGATGTGCGTCCTGTTTTCCTCCACTGACACGGCGTGTCGCTCTAAGAACGAAGGGCGATACTAGCGACTCTCTGCAGCGAACTACGAGCGATTCTGAAAGGAACAATATTCGAATGCTTCGCGCAATTTTCACTATACTGCTAGATGCGTATAGTTACGTTATTTAAGGAATCATTCACCTTAAGATCTAATCAATCCGATATCTGCTGTTAGTTAAGCTAATTTATGTGAGTTTGACTCATGTAAATAATCGATTTTTCTACTTTTGAAGGATTTCAAATGCGATATCTAGGGGTGAAGGACTGACATTATAACTGATCTGAATCGGTTAAGATATCCAATATATGCCGCTGATCACAGCAGGTCGGCATTAACTTTTATAAGGTGAATTCAGTTCATGATGTAATGGTTAACAGTAAAAAAATAGTGCATTGTATTAAATCTTAGTCTGAAGTACTTACCAATGCTGCATTATGCCAGTCTTTCGTGCCATGAATTTCATAAGGAATGGAAAAATCGATTAAAATTCTCTATTGAAACTCTAGTTTTGAATTTATCTCTATATACTTGTAGAATTTAAGCGGAAGAGAGACCCACAAAACCCTAATATCGCCAATAAAGAGTGATCAGTCTATCTAAAAATCTATATATGAAACGTTTAATAACACTTTTTCATTTGAAAGAGAAATATACCCTCTAGATACCAAATAAAAATTTTTCATCAAAGATCGAATCTGAAGTATGAGATCCAAGGTATTCAATATTTGAATTATACACCTTCTATCAACGAAACATTTAGAAACAGGTTTTTCTAGAATAATAGAATCTTTTATCACTTAAGAATTAAGCATTATTATTTGATTCTGCACATATCTGAAAGCTTATTACTCAAATTTTCCGATTATTTGCTATTCCAATATGCTGGTATTTAATTTAATTGCTATCTTTTGATACAGTACAATATTTTCAGAATTCTCATCAGAGGATTCTTCTTATTAGAAATAATCTCATTGGTGTGATATTATCAAGTTCCAATGCTTAAATTTTGTACCCATTCATAATCGGAATCAGCAGTAATGTATTTCTCCTTCCATATTCCATATTTTCCTACTGTTCCGATTTGACATATCTGCTTGCGAAAGTTAATCCATATTGTGTCTAGAACTTCTTTTGTTTATAATAAGAGTACATTTGTAATATGAAAAACTGATTTCTAAAGAATAAAATAAGCTACACATATGAAAACGTCAATATAAATTTAAGGTAATAATAATTAGTAATAATTTAAAGTAACATATAACAATTAAAAAGTGTTCATGATTAATAGTAAGAAAATTTGAAATTCTTTCACAAATTTTCTTCTCTATTTTTGAGATCGCTTCCAGCATTCCTTGCAAATCGGTTAAATATCTATTAGTAATTAAATTAGTAGAATATGGTTATTATTTTTGTAGGAGATAATTTATAAGCCAACTTATCTGGTGTCAAAATGCAGCGTGTACGTGTATACGTAATTATTTTTTGCTTTAATTAAGTTTTTTTTCTATGGTTTCACAATACTCTAGAAATACACCATTGTGTGTTGTTTCCGTCAATAGAAATTTGAAATTATTTGGCAACAGCCTTAATATTTGAGGGAGTTTTGTCAATATTGGAGCCAGTAAGGGCAGCAATTTAGTTAAAAAAATAACTCGTTAAGTAAAAATTAACCAAGAGAAAACTAACTTGAATCGATATTTACAACCTTTTATTTCATCTTGTACATACTACCGGAACTAATATACCATTTTCCAAATTCATCATGAATTTGCAAAACGGTATATCAGTTCCAGAATTTCCGTCTCATGATGTTTGTGCTATACTTGATATCTTGATATCAAGATTATTTTATTAGCATTATTTTCTATTTAAAAAAAAATAATGTGGACTATAAACATCAAGAAATTCATATGCTAAATTACGATGAATTCCACTTATTGCACCTCTTATTCATATTCCGAGATCTAAAAAATATGAATTCCTTCATTTACTATTCCAATGACGCATTATTCATCCTAGGTTCTTTAATTGAGTGTCTCTTTACGTTTAGTATCTTGAAACACTTCACATCATAATTATTTTTTTCCATAGGCGCAAAATACTTTGGGGAGGGGAAATCATTACTTTCATGAACTTTGGAATTTTTCTTTCCATATTGTAAATACCCTTTGTGTTCTAGATCGGAATAATAACTGACGCAATTACGCGTGTACATAGCCATTTCTCATTATTTTATATCTTATTTAGTTGCCATATTTTATATTCGCCTGTCATTATATTAAATCGCGGCTGAATTTATTTTTAATTTTGTTTAACTATTTTATTCTTTTACCTAAAGAATAAGTAATTTTTAAGGCCTATGGATAGCCATGTGGGTAAGTATATTTTACTACACAATATCGCTTACTTTCGGAGTACTA
This sequence comes from Ladona fulva, assembly GCA_000376725.2. Lineage (NCBI taxonomy): Eukaryota > Metazoa > Arthropoda > Insecta > Odonata > Libellulidae > Ladona > Ladona fulva. The sequence goes on along the minus strand of KZ308179.1, from coordinate 1,841,370 downwards.
CTTGCGTCAGTTCGAAACTTTTTTAAACGTTTTCTTTCTTTACTGAAAAACTAAATAATGGCGATACTCATTTTAGGTTGATGAATCTAAAGCAGTGGATTCTAGCAAGTATTGATTCTTGTAAGGACATAATTGAAAAAAAGGTAGATACAAACCTCTGGAGACATAAACTGATTGGTTCGGAAAGGAGTAGATCACGAGATATTTAGAAACAGTTCCCCCTTCAATGATATACTCTTTAGAAATTGACGTTAAAAATGTGATAACTATCCGTAATATGTAAAAAACGGGTGATATATTACCTTTCATGTTGAAGTTTCCCCCGCGATATGCATGAAGTTGAATCTTTCCTGTTGACTTTCCGGCTCGTTGAGCATGTTCAGAGTTATTGGTCCTTTTTGATGGAGTTTTGGATTCGTTTAGAGCTACCTAAAAGAGAGTTACATTCATTATACACACCAAAGTTTATTTGAAAACTGAACGTAGTATTTCAGAATTAAAAATTAGTGTTGATCCTATGGAAATATACTCAAGAGTTTTGTTTTAGGAAACAATATGCAGTGAAAAATACCAGTTGAAATTGCTATCTCTTCAGTAACTAAGCTATAAAAGAGTATTTCACTCATGAGTCATTGACATTTTCATCTGAGACCTTTGTTGTTCAAAAGATTCCGACTTCATGGTTTTTGGTCACGAATATTTAAGAGAATATCACACCCAAACAAAAGAAACTCTTGTTTTCGAGTATTTTCAGCAACAATTTATGAATGAAAATATATTAGAAATTGAGAAAAAATATCACCCCAGTATCATCGGAAATGTATATTATGAAGGCGAATTTTAAAGCAGTAGCTACACACGATTTTTCCTGAAACATTTTCCCAACTCTCGTGTATGATTATCTTAGCATTTACTTCTCCCCTACCGATGACTTTTATCATTTATTTTATATTTTATTTAAAGTTTGATGCATTTATTCTTAAGCATGATAACTTAGTATTTTAGCGTAGTACTAAAGGATGATTTATTTAATGAAATTCCTCGATGGTACAGAATAACATTTTGCTCGCTACTCTATGAAAAAAAAATTATATATATGTCTATCTTTCATATGAAGATGAATCAGCTTTTATCCGAAATAGCTTCTATTCCGTCATGCTTTCGTTCCTCAGAAACTCTATCGGAATTTTGCCAACCGTAAATCTATGTTATTAAGAATTTTGAAAGCGCAGACATCCACATGCTTCATATTTTCCCCTTTCTTATTCACAGAGATATCCCATATTCGCCGCCTGCAAGACATGGATGCCACCCTTTTGCATTTTTGAATGAAAAGTAAGCTCCTTATACGTCACCAGGACGCAGCTGTGCAGGTATATTCCTCGTCCGAGAGGGGTCGAAAGAGGGAGGATGAATCCACATGCCCACACCCAGATTTTTTTCTCGCCTAGCCTTGAAGTCTATCCTCTTGTCTCAGGGTAAGTGGGGAAGGGAAAAGCATGGTGGAGGGAATGGAGTGGAGATGGGGCTTTCCAGGGCGTGGGCGTTTGATGTATCGGTATATCTACAACGATATCCGGCTATTTTATAAGCGGGAAGGGAGAGCGATTGATCAGAAAGTTTATATGGTCTCTATTTGGAACGAAGAAAACACGTGACAGTTCGAAAGAGATTCCGTGTATGGGATTGGCTCTTGTTTTTGGAGTCCTCGAGGGAATGGGTACTGGATATTTTTGCTTGGTAATACAAGGTTTTCGGGAAATTCGGTTACTTTTTGTAACTTTTAATGTAAGATAACTTTATGACCAATTTTAGGAAGATTCTGTTACATTTCTGTTTTTAGTTTCTGTAATGTGTATTATATCATTAAAGTAGGATATAAAAAGGGCTCTTACCTTCATACCAAGCCCACTCCGAAGGGGGTTTTTATGGTTTAAAAGGTGTTTTCTATATCAATCCCTCTTCTGAGTAACACGCATGAATCGTTGTTGATTCAATTTCCTGATTTCCTGTTATTGCCCGAAATAGTTTTCCGAGATAATGATTTTAAAAATATATTTCGTGCTTGTCATTATGATGATGTCTTGATACACTACCGGAGTAAGGGGTTCGGATTAATGAAACTGGTCTCCTTAATTTGTTTGTATTTTTGCCACATTGTTTGCCAGTCGGTATTTTTCGAATGAAGCACTCACATGTTTCGGTTCGAAATCTAACATCTAGCAATTTGCTTGGTAAAATCAAAAGGGTACGTAGTAAATTTTTTTTAACAGTTAAGAAATAGATGATAACTTGCGCTAAGGCTATGCTTAAAAACATTGATTAAATCCCCAATTAATTACTTCTTATAAGTTTCAATTCATGATCAGTTTTAATTTATTAGTAATTATTATTGTGAGAGTTTTTTAACAGCTGAGCTGCATTTCTTATAATTAATTATTTTAGAAATTGGAATTTGTAGGAAAAAATAATCAATGAGGAATTTTTAGAAAGGTTTTACTTTCCACTTTTATCTTTTACTTTTTTATATACTTTTCAATAGTAATAGCGTTTTTCAGGGCAGATTGTTTGGCCTAAGAGAAAAATAGCGCTGGAATTATTTATTTCAAAATATCAATACGTTTGAGGCATCTATCAAAAGAAAGAAGAGATTATCTGAAAGTATAATGGACAAAATCCATGTCCGTCTAACTTGCATCACCGCCGCAGAATATTTTGCCTCGGATTTAACATAAAAACCCCCTTTGGTTTTTTTTTCGTTTCGCTCTTCTTCCCTCTATCCTCGTGATTCCTTGATCGAGTGCCCTTTGCTATCCATTCGCCCATCCACAATGTCCTCTATTTATCCTTCCCAAACCAAAACTGTCTCGGAAACCCATTCCACATCACCTCTTCCCCTTCGTAAAGCCATCGTAACCCACGTAACTTCAGGTAACACGTCGCATTAGTGGGAAGAGGGTTGGGAGAAAGAAAGGAAGGAAAGGCGCGGGAGTGTGAAAGGTAACCTTCACTTGGTTCCATATTGATGAGCGTCGGTGGAGTTTTTAAAAGAGAAGATGCAGGTTGAGGAAGAAAAAGCAACTGGTGAGGGGGTTGGGGTGTTGTGCGTCCGTGTAGGATGGGAAAATATTGGGGGAGGAAGGACAAGGAGAGAAGAAGGTCATGCGCAAGTCTAAGGAGACGTGGAAAAAGAAAATGAGGTGAGAAGAATAGAAATGCTCCTCAGTCCCAATGTGTGGAAAGTGGGAGAAGTCCACATAGATATGAGGACAGATTACATGCATCTTTATTGTCTCCACATGGCTCCGACTGTTCATACCTTTTTATCTCAGCGAGAATCAATTCCACCCAAGAAGGGCGGCAGCAAGTTTTTTTGGTTGCTGTAAAAGGGCGGAATTTAAAGAGGCGTGTTGTTTTTGGTTGGGTGGATTGCCTAATCTCCCTTATTATTACGCAATATTTGAATCGTAAATGTTTGCGAACCGTTGGCCACAGGAGGATGTTGAAAATTATTGCTATGAAGACCAAGTAAATATACCTATACTGTCTTCATCAGATATAAATTAAATACCTTGAAAAGTAACAATTTGATGAAATCAATCACAAGGCGTGACTTGGTGGCCATTGTATGAGAAATAAAAAGTCTGTAAATTTCTCCTGTGGGAAACTACAAAGGGGAAAACTAAAAATTTTTTATCTTCCAAATAACGAGTTATTAACTATACGTGTCTACTTACATAGATATCTACTAAGAATCAGAGAAAGGTATTATTGTCTTTGTGATATTTTAAAAACGGTGACTTTCTTGCAGAAAAGGTGAATCAACTTCATGAATGACCACGAGAAAGTAAAGTTTGAGGAAAACATAAGTTATCACATAAATTTTCCCTGGAATTACTACTAATTTAAAATATTCGTTGATGTTACAAAACTGAATGAAAAATGTCGGACTTAATTTCTATACCTTTAGATTTGGCTAATGGTTTGTCGGTATATCTGCAACAAATTACAATTGTGAAATGAATTACACTTATTGGCGAAACTACATATACTGGAAAAGATAAACAAAACATTTTGATTGATACAATTTTGATTTAAAATTTGGAGGCAGAACTAAAGGAAAATTCTTATGAAATATTAACATCGTAAAAATGAGATGCTCTAGGAACAATCAAGTTTTATACCTTTTTTGAAATTAAATTTCATTCTTCTTAATGTGACATGCTGCCATTCATGTATCTTGCGTGTTCCTTAATCACTATCAGGATCAGAATTTGAACATACACATTAATTATGGAAATATAGGTGGTAAGGCGGCTCAAGCACTAGGGGGCTAATTAGCTCCCTTGTGGAAGTATGACGTCCCATCTCCTGACGTTTCATCTTTCTTCCTTCATGATAAAAGAAAAGGAATCAAAACATCAATCAAGAACTACCCGATGCTTTACGAAGCATTTTTATTTTGCTCACATTTATTTTATTATATTTAAAAAACTCAAAGTTTGCTAATTTACAACGGGATAGGGCGAAAAAGACTCTAGGTTTTAAGAACTTCGAAGTAAAATAGGTTAGCAACATCATCATGATGTTTGCTTTACTGCAACTTAAACTTGAGGACCGATTTGAGTTCGCTAAAATATGTATATCTTAGCTATGTATAATTTAGCCTTGAAAAACTTGATGAGTATACGAATAATATACAGTTTGAACCTACGAAAATATTAAAAATGTTATATCAATCACAGCATCAATATGAAAGTTAAACGAAATTGTTTATCGGTTGTAAAGACTGTAAAGAATATTGTAAAGTATATTGATATATTGACTGTAAAGAATAGCCCATCTGTTTTAAATCAGGCGCTTTTTTTGTAGGCATGAATATTTCATATTTTTAGAATATTTCAATAGATTTCAGCCTGCGCTAGGTGCCGGTTTTCTTTCAATTTTAATCTTCGGAGACCAAAAAACCATCCGTCCGGTTTCGATGTTTCGTCAGCACCTTCGAGCCTCTTACATTTTGCATTAGCAGAGATACTTGGGAGATGGCCTGAATTTCCGTCCTGTGGGATTTTCGCTGAAGCTAAAATTAAATTTCCTCCCACTCAAACTTTTTGTTAGTTTATGATACAAATTTTATGGAGTAAGTAATTTAGTGATGCTTTCTTGTTAGAGAAAAACATCGTCATCTCATAATAATAATCAGATAGTTGACAGAGTTGACCTTTTCATTTCAGATATTCAGATTTAAAGTATATGTAATATAAACTCTATTATCTTGACTTTGATTGTACTGACGTTTTGAATTTTAGTCTTGAATATGATACTATATCATAGGCTAAATGAAATTTGTTCTGTAGAGACTAACCACAACTCACTGAAGCCTCGATAAAAGACAATATTTTCTCAAACACTACTTGACATTCAGAACATAATTTACAGAACAGAATTTAGAATCACCATCTCGAAATAAAATATTTCCAAAGATAAAAAGTAGCATTTTCTGCTGTTTTTCAAACCAATAAAAAGAAGTTGCAGAATGTGCTAGGCAGAGGAAATTAGAGAACATAATAAAGATCCTATGATAATTCTAAGGTTACCAGAGAAAATTGTTACATCGAGCAAAAAACCACTACGCTAGAGTTTGCTGTAGTAGATGATCGAAAAAAATTCTTAGCTATTATTTAACGTAATATTTTCTTTAATATCTGAGATATTTTTTCTCTGAGATATTTTCGTTTCGCTCTTCTTCCCTCTATCCTCGTGATTCCTTGATCGAGTGCCCTTTGCTATCCATTCGCCCATCCACAATGTCCTCTATTTATCCTTCCCAAACCAAAACTGTCTCGGAAACCCATTCCACATCACCTCTTCCCCTTCGTAAAGCCATCGTAACCCACGTAACTTCAGGTAACACGTCGCATTAGTGGGAAGAGGATTGGGAGAAAGAAAGGAAGGAAAGGCGCGGGAGTGTGAAAGGTAACCTTCACTTGGTTCCATATTGATGAGCGTCGGTGGAGTTTTTAAAAGAGAAGATGCAGGTTGAGGAAGAAAAAGCAACTGGTGAGGGGGTTGGGGTGTTGTGCGTCCGTGTAGGATGGGAAAATATTGGGGGAGGAAGGACAAGGAGAGAAGAAGGTCATGCGCAAGTCTAAGGAGACGTGGAAAAAGAAAATGAGGTGAGAAGAATAGAAATGCTCCTCAGTCCCAATGTGTGGAAAGTGGGAGAAGTCCACATAGATATGAGGACAGATTACATGCATCTTTATTGTCTCCACATGGCTCCGACTGTTCATACCTTTTTATCTCAGCGAGAATCAATTCCACCCAAGAAGGGCGGCAGCAAGTTTTTTTGGTTGCTNGTTACTCATAAAAAGGGGAAAATAAGAAAGAAATATTTATAAATAAACGATATAAATATTTCTTTCAATATTTATATCATTAAATACAGAAATCTTATGTAATGGGCGACCTTGATATTTAAAAGGACTGTGAAATAGTCTCTTTAAAAGTCCCATGTTTGTAACAGTACATTTTTTCGTCAATATAGTGTAGACGTTTCCAAGGTGACATTGGAATCAGGGATGCGGGAGTTTTCGCGAAAGGAGGGGAAGTTATCGAAATATCGGATGACTTATCAATGTATGGGAATCTACGGAGGATATTATGTTTTACAAGTGGCTACTGGGATGGACGTGGGCGTGTCTGGAGAGGGAGGATGTCCGAGAGAATTGGGGAAGGAGAGGGAAAGAGTAGGAGGATTTGTGCCTAAGGATGGGAAGAAAACACGTGCTTTCGAAGAGTGTTGCAAGAGAAAAGTGGGATAGGGCAAGGGAGAGGGAAACAACAGAAAATAAAAGAATATAATAGAAGAAGCTTTGTGCAAGAAGGGCTGTCTGGAAAAAATGAGTAAATTCAAACTGAACGATTTCCAAGGAGAACAATGTTGAGGAAATCGGATGTGGTCGAGTTTTGGTTTTGCAATCGTTAATTATTACGTCAGTATGACATTAAATACCAAATTTGACGAAATTCGTACTGCGTGATAAGCTAAAGTTCAATGTGATGTAGTATTGGTGTATTTAACAATAGTATTTTATTTATTGGTAAAAAATTATCATTATTTTTTAATTTTAAATATTAAAAGAATTAGACTATGATAAACATGGTGAAAAAGTTGCGCATTGTAAAATATACACCCCGTGGAAGACGTTGATTATTTTTTTAAAATAAGTGCAATATTTAAGCTTTAATAGGATTAGATATATCATTTATTGTGTAAGCTTTTTTAACAAGTGATATATCTAAAAAAATAGTATATGTTCGTACTTCAATTTATTTGTTTTGTATAGAAAGTAGAAATAAAATGCTGTTGATGAGTTGTTTTTATATGAGTTTGATAAGGCTGAAGCGTGAAATAACCTCTTTCTCCTATTTATCATTTTTATTTTTCCCGAATAAGAAAGCTGGAGTTGGTCAGAAAGATTCAAATTCCTTTATATTATTTTTTGAAGCAATTTCATCTCAGCTGTGAATTCTTCTTATAGGAACACTCCTTGTTTAAAATGGTTGCGGTTTGAAGTGTTATTTTATTGAAATAGAACTTTAAAAAAATGCGTCTGAGGTAAATTTTATTATATTAATTCATATATTTTATTTAACTCTTTAAAGTAGGAACTAAAAAGTGGCTGTTAATGTCAACATCACGAAGGCTTTAAAGGAAAGCAATTGAGTCATCTATCAAAATTTCAATTCACTCTCTTATCGGGCAATCATTATAATTATGGAACATATAATTTTAATCAATCTGTAAGAAACAAACGTATCAAATGGCGTGAAGATCATTATCGTCTCCTTGACTTAATTTAAGTAGACGATTTTATCTTACATAAAAATTTATCGGCTTCTTTCCATGTCGTCAATTCCTCACATCCGGTAGATAGGTTTCCCCTTTGCCTTTTCTTCCATTACAATTTTTTTATCAGTTTTTCATCAATCTTCAGGGCCTATATGAAGTTTTTATCAAAAAGTCTCCATTATCTTTTTCCCCTACGCGAGTAAAGACAGTAATTGGCACTTATTCAGAGCGATTAAAGAGATTTATATCGATCGGATTCTAAATTTTTAATAAAAGTCGCAATTTTGCCATAATATCTCACAAAGACCTCTTTCTGTCAATATCTCTAAATCTTATCTGTTCGGTTAACCACTTCAATATCTCTCAGAATATAAAGAAGGTATTAACAATATCTCTCAGAATATAAAGAAGGTATTAATGATATATTGGAAAAATGTTATTCTTAACTAACGGAAAAAATAATTTATCCTGTCATTTAAGACATTGACAATGATTGTAAGTCATTAATTCGAAAAAAGGAGCTCAACATTTTATGTTATCATAATTACGCTCTCCAAAAGTACAGCCTTTGCTATTACGTACTCTTCATCCGTTTTTATATTGCTAATTTTGGATCGTCATGGATCTTCATATCCATGCCTCTGTTTGCTTTCTGCATTTTGGCTCTCTGAATTTTATCGATACATTACATTTTTCTGTTAACGAAGTATAATTTGAAAATATACCCTCATATAATTATAACCTTTTTCTTCAAGTAATAATGCTCCAAGAATACCGTTATCATCGTTATCCATAACTCTTTAGCTAATTTCGTATCTTTCGTCCTTACAATTAGCCTAACGTAATTATTTAAACGGCATTCTTTGAATGGACAATTCTTACAGAATGAGGCAGCGGATTAACATTTACAGTTGTATAATTTAAATCTTAATAGTGAGTGTGTAATTAACAATTGTTGGTGTGCTCCCGACATATTATCTTTCTACTGACGAAAATGTAGGGAATGAATTACAGAATTGCACTAACAATGTATGACCATCGTGATATAAACTTAAAAAAAAATCGTTATTAATTAATAGTCATACTCGTTTTACTATATGTTAAGAAATTGTTAAGGTAGTTGAAGTCTTTATCTTTTTTTTTTAGAAATTGCTAATAACGTGAAAAATACTAATTTCCCTCTACTATACATTTGTACACGTGTATACTCTTGAAATATTTGAAAAAGACTAAATAAGGAAAAAAATGAAATTATAGTTATTAAAATCTGTTCTAGATATGGGCGTATGTAAATTATGATTTTTTAAGTGGTTTGAAACGTTTTCCCTCGAATAAAAATACGTAATTTATAGTATATAGCTTAAACTAATTTAAAAATATATCAAACTATCATACATTTTAAAATATCGTTACCCGAAATACCGCCTAATAATAAATTGAGACAAGATTCGTGAGCAACTCGAAGCTGCCGTTCTAAGAATCTTATTCTATCTTAGAAATCAATCCTTGTGAGAATTTGATCTCCTTTCTACTTTCTTTGGTATGTATACATTGATAGAAAGCCGTAAAATGAAGCTGGGACAAGTTAAATGGATGATTTATATTCATCTTTTAATTTAACACTTGTTATGTGAGGAGATGTTCAATCTCGAAGAACAGGTGACAACGTTTGAATAGGGCTGACTATTATCATGTACATAATTCTGAAGAACGACATTGAAATGTCATGGAAAATCTCTTTTCTTTCTCCCATCATCTAATATATCCAGTATTCCACGCCGCGTTTTAAATAAAACATGAATGGGACAGAATAATCTTTGCTCACCAGAATTATGTAAAGAAATCGTTCTCTTTCTCTTTTCGCGATATTTTTGTATCCTCTTCCTCTCCTCTCCCAGCATCCTTTCGCGTCATCCCGCACGAGTACTTCCTATCATCTCCTTTAAATATTCCTTAGGGAATCTTTCTCACGACTCAATTTTCCTCCTACGTAAATCCTTTTCAATTCAAATTTCCTTTCTTTACGTACTCCGTCGCATCTCCTCTATCCTCTGGAAGATTTGGCAGATATCTTCTTACATACGAAGGACCCATTGGGTTAATGTTTATTTAGTAGGAGTAATGATCTGAATCAGTCGGTTACGCGACTGACCGCTCATTGTTAGTTAGGAATCGAAACGAATTCTTGATTGGCTGGAAACCGTCAGCCGAGTTGATTTAGCAGTGAATTGGTATCTAGTAGCAAAAGCAAAACCTATAGCTCGGTAATTATATCTTACGTCACTTGGTAAGGCATCACTAAATTCTACTTTTCAAATTATTAAATCCTGCATTTTACCTTGGATAAAAATCTCGACACCTTTCGTATAAGTGGACTTTATCGTTTAAAACTTTTTTAAGAGCTCCAACGGAAGAATGTGGTGCAGAAAGCACTGTTTTGAGGCCGTTTATATTTCCATTTCAAGGGGTAAAGCAATCATTACTAGCAAAGGTTTTGCGTTCGATTTGCTTCTCTTTGATCGGCAGTTCGCCTTCGATCGTACGTATATAAAACTCGTGAAAAATATTAGCAATGTAATTCCGAAAATTCAGTCGCCCGTATTTTTCTTCAATTATTTACGTGTCTAAATAAATTGATCTGTGAATAAGTCAACTTATGTTAAGAGTGATAAAGTGAAATTTTATCTTTGATTTTTACTTTTAGGCTGAATTATTTTGGGATTTGCTACATTGAGTTATTTGATTGGATAAGAATGAAATCTTTATAGAGTCCTCAATCTACAAAAATATGTATCGGAGCGATTATAATCTTATTTCACTGACGAGGAATGTAGGTTGAATGTTATTTGTTTAAAATTAATATTTACTCTTAGAATTTGTTTCGAATATAGGATGATTTTGATCGATCAATAATTTAATTATTTTTATTTTTCCGCGTCTCATGCTCATCGAAAATGTAATAGTAATGCCACTTACGTGTTTGAAATTGGAGGGAAAATTTCATCAATTTATTACTCCTTTTCGCCTCAAAGGCCAATGATTCCCTATCCACCGCCTTTGTTTTCCTCAACGCGCTCCTTTCCGTGCCTTTTTTTCCGTTTCGGACGGTAAACGAATGATAAGATCAGAACCCCTTTCTCCCCCGGATGCTTCCTCCTCCCGAGCCCTATCCATCCGGCCTATCCTTCGAGGTGCCCTCTTCTGTTAGAATATTTCCGAAGTCTCGTGATTCGAAAAAAACCGTCTGTCTTTCAAATAATCCGATTTGTCCTCCCCGTCTCCTTTCCTCCCCTCCCCAGGGATATTTTCCTTCCCTCGGCAATTCCTATCGTTCAAGTCGACTCCTTCCAATGCCCATCCTCCTTACCTTCTTCTGTCTTCCCCACGATGTTTTTTCCGCTTACATCTCACAAAAATATACGCCTCCCAAGGTTGGATATAAATCTTCCGCCTGTGTATACGACGGTGAATAAGGAAGCGTGGGGATGGGAAGTGCTCGACGACATAATTTATATCGACGGAGTTACCCTCTCTCCTGCTGTTCTAAACACACACAGACACATGCAATATCTCTTAGAGCATTTTCGATGTGGATGGAGGGAGAATATTATCGGACGTCCTTTAGGGTCCATCCAATATCGCTCAGGTGGTTGTGAAGGAAGGTCCTCAGGAGTTCCTTTGGGTTTTTCCAATACCGAGAGGGACCGGGGAGGGTAGGCGTTCCTTGATCGAATATGTCCAGCAGCCTGCAGTTATACCGGCATCAGAGCCAGACGTCGCCCATGGAAAAAGATATTAGACTTCGGAAGAATCTTTGTCAGGTTGTTCTTCGTGTTTACTGGTGTTGGACGTTCGACTGCGGCGTGGTCTCCTGGGAGACGGGGTTTACCGATGTTGGATTTGCGGAGAGGATGCAGTTTCTCCCTCGTATCCAGGGTGCCTGACAATAATACTGGAATGCCATGACGCTGTGCACCTGTTGATACATCTTCTATCGTCGTTACGAGAAAATTTTGGATTTGGGCTGCAATAGGCTTTGCTGGCTACACCTTGGTAGATATGGGTGATTTGGATGTTGATTGAAGAAAAGAAATGAAATTGTACGTGTTCGTGTACATCTGTGCAAATAACATTCACAAAATTTACTGTTAATTCGTGTGGAAACTAAAAGAGAAACTTTTGAAGTTTAATTCGTATCAATTAAATCAAATGGCTTAAGGCCTTCAAGAGCTTGGATATATCCTCATATCAGTTTTCTCAATTGTTGGTTGTAATACTCTCTATGTTACATTGCGGCATTGGATCCTGTTAATAGGGTGTTTGAATGAGAGCGGGAAAACATCATTATTATGATTTCACGCCTCCACCTGTTAGCGGATGGTTGGAACTAGATCTCTTCGAAGGTTATTGGAGCGCAAGGCGCCTCTGAGTCAGTCTGCCCTCTGATGTAGTTACGTCGGAACTTCCAGCTTCTCCAACTTTCGAATGAGTGACTGCACGAACGCTAGATGTCTCCATCATTTTCGCGGTGAAATATTTTCTGCGAAAAGTGTTTATGTTGTTTAGTGGAAGTGCTCGTATTAGTTTTAGTAACCAATGTGATGTTTTGGCTACTAATGAGCGTAAATATGTTTTTACTCTTAAAATCGGTCGAAAGAGATTTTATTGTGTTTGATTCAGTTTCGTAAATTTCCTCAAGATTAACAGCTAAATAACCCAGTTTAATTACCCAAGACTTCCTATTTGACCGCCAGAATCTGAAATCTCGTTGAAAGGAAGCACCATTCCTATTAATATTCACAAAAATTATTGAAATTGGGATTCATGATGTTACTCGTTGGTTCATTTATTTGTTTGAGTTTCTTTTTATATCGTTTAAATTAATTTGATACCCGTTACATGTACTGTACGTTATTACTCTGTAAGTTATTACGGAAATTGATCGTGGTGTTACTATATTCGCTTTTAAGTGCAAGGTAATTGCATAGTGTAGAAGGGAACAGTTTTTCGAATAGGTTGTATCATTATTTACTGCCGCTTAAACATTACTTTGAAAGGTAAAAGCTGCGTAGTTGTCTTGAACATAAGCTATACAATGCCCAAATCAATCTTCTTGGTGGTTTATCGCTTTTTCATCGTTGTGGAATTGTATTTATCTCTTATCTTTTGCTCAGTACTCTTGCTTCTTGGTCGGATTTGCGCGCAGATTTTACAAAGACGAAGGAGCTCAAACTGAAGCATGTATAGTTTTTAAAATTCGGCCAATAGGTTTAAATTTGTAAATTAATTTCTATATTGATTTTAATTGAGAGAATAGCTATAAATTGTAAAACAATTAGTAAACCTCACCTTGTCGATTAAAACATAGTATGTAAGTTTTATTTGTAAAATGTTCGAGTATCGTAAAAAATGCTATTCTAAATATTTTATTCTTCTCTGAGACTTCTGAATTTTTTGCTTAGTCAATGAAGATTATGTTGGACATGCTGGATACGATTCGGTCCTTTAGCCATTCATAACTTTGATAAAATGTTTATTCCTTGAAATAGCAATTAACTTTGTAGCGAAAAGAAGTGTTAATTTTTCTCTTATTATTCTAACATTTTTTGTGTTATGGGAAATCAAGAGATAAATAATGCTCAGCATATCTGGCGTTAGTTTACCAAGAGCAAAACTAACCATAGATTTACGATCATTAGGGTATATAATCACAGCCAAATAATAATTATATTTATAATAAAATATAATATACAAGTAATGAAACACGTATTTCTTCCTCCGAGGAAACGATATTTTGATCGCAATATCTCTATTTTTTTATGCAGTTATAATTAGTGTTTTGTTATGAATAACATTAAGAATGACTTAAATAGTACTACGAAAGAGTTTTAAGATCGTTTATCAGCAGAAGGAATAATCTGCTGGCAGCAGATAATGGAATGATTAGTATTTTCGTGTGCATACTCTGGAGAAAATAGAAATTTGAATTCAGAATCTAAATTTTCTTGAATCCCTCTTTTTCCCACTAATTTCTTTTATACTGAGGAAATTATTCAAATATTAAAACATATAAGTAATCTGGATTTACAGTTCGATATGTTACCTATTTTCTAGAGTAATAGATTTAATTTCTAATATGATGGCCCATATTTTTTGTTACACAGTTAAACCATTCTATAGTAAAATCAATACGATTCGTGTTCATTTTTAGAAAATGGAACCTGATATTATGGAGAATTCTATCCTACCTCATTGAGATCTCACACTATTTATTTATGGTAGCTTTTGCTTAAGTATATAAGTATATCGTATCTAAGTTTTTCATAGAAATAGTACTACTAGTTCAAAATATATTTTATTATAATAAGGTTCTATCTTACAATATTTCGATTTACAATGCTAAGAAAAGGCTACAGTCATAAAAATTAAGTATATTATTAAGGATTCATCACACACATTATTTTCCTTTGTCAAAGATGACAAATATTTTATAAAAGGCAAATATGAAGATGTTATGATGAGCATAATATTGCGTTTCTCGCGTTCATTATCGGTGGTTATACAGATAATTGTAACAAATATTAACCTGAATCTTCCGTTTAACGACGAAATTTATCACTCATAGTATCTTATACTTACATTCAAGATTCAAGGTTTGAAATCTAATCTACGGCAATTTTATAAAATATTTTTGTTTTTAGCAGATAGCATTTCAAGTATATTGATATTTCAGAATTTCTGTCGATTGTGGAAATGAAAGTTATCTTTGGAATGGAAGTTAATTCTATTCCACTTTGTAATTATGAATGTGAAAGCTCAATGTGCGCAAAGAGAGGTGTGTGTGTATGTATATAATTTTGTTGTGAATTTATATATCTTGTTACCATGTAATTCGTCAGGTTTTCATTTAATTTTCAAATAAGATTTAGTAATACACAAAAATATCATAAGTTGACTTTTTTTTCCTCGGATTCTTCATAAACTAAATACCAAAATGTATATATTTGATTTATTTTACCTAAACTGTGGAATATAAATACCATTGTTTAGAAACTTCCGCAGTTTCGTTTTCATAGCTAATATCCCTCTTATAGCTATAAATGGGGTTATAAAACCATTTAACTTTAAAAACAATGAAATTATATACCTACTAGCTATCATAACATCTTTCTATTCATAAAATTAAGGTATTTTCCCAAATCCGATTGTAAACCTGTAAACTGACAGTTATTGTTTTGCTAATAAAGGTGAACATTAATTTCTTATAATATTTGTTATATGCATTTTAATATAATTCTATGTATGGTATGTCATTCAAAAGTATTCTTAAGAGTATCAAGTAAAAGTGATCGGTGACTTTTGTCGTCCTTCGTTTGGTAAATCAAAATGAGATATTTCACCATTAAATACGCTGCGCACACAAAAAAATACCCCCTGTTTCTTCTCTATTCATAGGTGACGTATACATTGGTGGCATTTTAAATTCAGATCAAAAGCACTGTATCTGATTTCCGATGATGAGCTATATCCGCTATAATTCAGGAACCTAGCAAGTGCATAGTTATCTGAAGAAGCCTAAACTTGCAATATGTAGGTTTCTTGGGAGTCATTATATTAATCCTATATGGACATCATAAGCTATAATTTAATAAAATGAGTATCAAAATATAAAGTTATCTCTCTTTAATCGGCATGGAATCATTGTATCCTTAGTTAACATTTAGAAAAGAGATTTACAAAATCTGTCCGTTCAGATTGGAACTTTTGTGGGTTTAAAAAAGTATTCAGTTTCTTGCATATTCGCATCCACTATCTCATAAATGCTGTAGAGAAGTACTCGTATTACTTTTTATGACCTTATATGGCATTGAAATTACAATAAAGAACTTGTGTATGTAAGAAAGGAAGGGATTTCTATATTATAAATTTTGATAAAACATAGTTAAAACAAATATAAGCGGTTTTACAATTAAAATAATTTACTCAACTTGATGGCTATCTTTTAGCTATATTCACGAAAAATTAATGCATCTTTGTCTTCTATTTAGATCGCTCGAATGTCACCCTAATTTATTTGCTGTCTGAAAGGCATTTTTCACATCCAACTCACTAAGCTCAACTTAGAGAAATTCATAGAAATTGACTAAATTTTTTTTAAAGAATGGGAAAATGTGAATCATTTCCCAATGTCCCAAAGAGAATTTCATGAATTTCATGTCATTCTCTACATTTTTCTGAAAGACCCAATTGATGATCAGTTGATATCTAGATAGATATACATATATTACAGTGAATATAAAAAAATAGTTTTCAAAACTCCTTACTTACTCCTTAAACTTAAGGATTTAATTGAATGAATAAAAACGTAGTATTCACTATTTCTCGATTGGTAGGTAATATATATCATCGACGAATCTTGGAGTAATGCCTTTCATTATTATTATTTTAGATTACCGTTAATTCTACTAAAAAAGAAAACTCATCGTTGAAATAAAACTTGTGGCGTAAAAGATAGTCAAGCTAGTTACTTTTATGGTAGAAAAGGAAGTCAGTGCTATATATTATAATTTAACTTGATTAATAAAATTCACAGTCGCTGGCGATGTCTTGTGGAAGTACGCCATGAAGAAGAAGACTGTTGTACTTTTTCCACAGTATAAAGTTTATTAATTATTGATGATGGCGATCAATCGCTGAAACTAGTCGTGCATTTTATTATTTATTTGTTTTTAATAAACTTTATACTGTGGAAAAAGTACAACAGTCTTCTTCTTCATCATAACTTGATTAATACTATTATTATTATTATTATTGATATTACTATTAAATTACTATTAAGAAATAATAAATTTCACCTCAATCCATTTCGATTGATTCACTCGGTAAATTTTTAGTTAAAATAAATGTATGGATTCACCTATTATATTACTCGGTTTTATTGTTTTATTAAGAAAAATGTATGAAAGGTCTTAGGCATTAAGAAAAATTAAAGGAATTAAAAGAATTACCACAAATTTCAGCTTATCTCCGAGTATGGTCTCTGTTGCTTCACTATGATCTCGAACAGCTGCGATTTCCCGCCAGATTCAACTTCCTTCTTGATCACTTTCTATCACCAGATGGGATTTCTCACTAATGTGAATCCATTTCAGTTCTAGAAGTTGGTATAAGATTTCCACTGTTGGTATTTTCCACTCTTCAGAAAAGAAACTATTCTCAAACCACAACGATTAAATGTAGTTGAGACAACACATGTACTAGATGTAAGTCACACTGCGGAGATTGTGGTGCCTTCATACGTTGCAAGAGTTATTATAAACCCGCAGCCGAAGTCTAATTGATCGGTTTAGATGTTCAGATGCAGAATTGCAATCGGTGTGGAAGATGAGGCACGAGGGAAGCACAAAGTCCTCGAGGGCTGTTGCAGAGGAATCACAGGTCTTCTTAGCGGTCGCTAAGTACCCATCGAAAGGCATATGCCCCCTTGGCTGTAATCCGAGAGACTCCCACAAAAAATGAACGCGTGCGTTTACTTCGAAGCGTGAACAGTGTCTGTCAAAGACCTCTTCCACTTGATTGAATGAATTGGGAGATGTGCCGGGTTGTGGGGGTTGCAAGGGAGGGAGGGATGAAGGAGAAACGCAAGTCATAGCCCTCTGTCCGTCCCTCTTCCCACTCACTCATTCCACCTGCTTCCTTTGAGTTGGGTCAGTGGTCCGTGCAGTGCCCCTTCCGGTTCTATCCCTTTTCTGTTTCGGACCCCCTACTCCTGCGCCTTTCCCGGGCGACGGAAGAGGATGCAACCGCCTGTGAATGCCCTCTCTGTATGGGTAGCTCCGTGATGCAAAACGTGACCAAGGGGAATGGTCCACTTAAGGAATCGTGTGACGACGATAGACGCAAAAGATCATACGGCGATCCCCAGTTTCCCGTAAGAAAACGTTTTCATTCGTCCCTCTCTGTCGGCGACTTTTGACGAAATCTTGGCAAGGTGTTGAAATTGAATCATGTTTTTCAACATGGTTGGATGCAGAATTTCGAAAACTATCCTCGCGTTATTCCGTTTTTCAACATTACAAATTACTTTATCAACCGATATCTCATGATTATGCAATTCTTGAAATCATCTTAACGGGCTTTATCCAGATTTTATTAGAATGATTTACCTCGATAGCATGAATAATGACGTCTTCTAATTGTTACTCTAATTTTCAAGCTATTTCATCAAGCTGAAGTCGACTTTTGAGATATAAATCTTAGAGATAAATTAATTTTTTGCTTCTTGATGTCGACTTTTACATTAATCATAATGTAATTGTATTAATAACATGCAAACATTTGTTTTATCAAATAATGGGCTATTATATTTTATGTAGTACGTCAATCGTTTTATTGCGATATTTCTTTATCTTCTGTAGCTTACAACCAAATAGTCTTTTACTGAGCTTAATAAAAATAGGTTTCCGGGCAGCCGAGAGGGTATTGCGTTCGCATTTAGTGAAAGAGGTCACGGGTTCGATTCTCGGGAGGTTAAATATTTGAAATGACCTCGGCTTTCGAAGCACTTTTAACAGAATTACTACTTATCTGAAAATCTGAAGTGAAGCAGGAAAACGCTATTTACATATTAATTTGTATAAGAAACGCAAAAATAAAGAATACTTAAGTAATTAATCTTCGATGAGGGAAAATTACGTTCCAGTATTCTTTTAAGGTCCTTAGTTCTTCTTAAAAATATCGTAATCTTATAGTAACGGCATAAATACTTTATGCTGCAAGATAGGAATTTTTTTTCATTCAGATAGTCACATTAATTTGTTATCTCGCACTCGCAGAATAAGTACTCGTAAACTATTAAATATCTGGTATTTATGCATTTCTATCACGTATTGTATTTTCAATTACTATCATGTTGCGAATATCTCCGTCGTTATGAAAATCGAATTCTCCCCAAGCTGCTGCCGAAGTATGCACGTCACAACAATTGGATGGACCCAGCAGTAATACGTTGTGAGAAATAAAGCGAGGGTAGGGAAACAGGCTCTCGTACCTTAATTTAATTGTATTGATGCTTAGCCTTAACTTTGCCAAGATAGAATGTCCTTAAGGATTCACGCGTAAACCATCTCGTGGATTAAACGTGTTTGCTGTTCTTATTAAGTTAAGTAATCGCCTACAACTTGGTTTTTCAAGTAATGTAATAATATAATTTTGTAACTGTGTCGGCATATTACTGATTCAATATTAATGTGACTATCAGTCTATCAAGATATGTTAGAAAAAACGAGGTTATATTTGTTGTTAAATATCCCAGTGCATTATATCGATGAAACCAAAGAAAACGAAAGAGGAAGTTGGAAACGAGATTTATCGATCGAAGGTAACCGTTAGGGATGTAGCGGGTAAGCTTTAGGTACAATAATTTATATTCTTTGGTGATTAATGAGTGCTGATTGTGGTTTATTGATATAAAATATACATTTAATTTCAATAAATTGTGGAAAATTTGAGGATAGAAAACGTAAAGATATTTCCTCTTCTAGTACCTCATTGTCACCTCGTAAATTACGACAGTCAAACTAAATTGAAACTCTTTGATATTAGACACGAATGAGAAGAGCACAGCGTGACATTACTCGACAGCAATACATATCGGATTATGAGGTTCATTTCTATGACATTTGATACATCTTGAAGAAATCTCATTGAAATATTAATTTGATTAAGGAAGCAGTAATTCACAAGGATATCTTCTTCCGTCTGCAGTGCTGCAAATTAATGCAGCATTAAGTGGCGTCGCTTATCATAGATGAAATTTTTTGTTCAGCCTTTCATTTGAAGGGGGTCAGTGACCTCATCGATTATTTAAGTCCACGGCATCTTCCTTCAGACGTTCTCTTCTTCAAGTGTCGAAGCATGGCTTTCTGATTGATTGGTATCAGCGCCCCCTGAGCTGATCCCTGAGAGTCGTCGCTCTTTCTTGTTCCGTCCCCATACCACGTTTCATTTCCTCCTAGTATTACTTCCCTATCGGTGATTTCCCCTAAGCCGATTCCTACCCCCACAGCGGAGTCTTATTTTGCATTTCATCTCTGTATGGTCAGCAAACTTCCCATGAGCCATCAACGTATCGAATTAACGGGAAACGACTGTTGTTATCTGTAAGGCAAATGATTATCAGCTCCTTTTGGAATCGCGGTGGAAGTGTTGGAGGAGATAATGATAATTTACAACTCGAGGAATAAAACGGAATGGATGCGAAGAGCTTTTCGTCACAAAAATTATCGAAAATCTGCTTCAGATTCCGGCGAGTAAAATGTCATCAGATGAGATAGAAATATTCATTCACATATTCATTGGCATAGCAGACTCATCTACATTGCGTTGTGAAAGATCTCTCGGTTGAATTTCGAATTTATCGACGCATTAAGCATTGATTACCTCCGCTTTGTAGCTTAACAGATTTTAGCTTCTGCTACTACACGAAAGTTAATCTTTTAACGTCGCTGATAATTTGTAGCTACCGTGAAAATTGTGACGATTTACTTATTCCTCCATTCAAGGGTCAAAAGTATATTTCAATCATCTGGAAACAGTATTAACCAATTAACTTTTTGCATATTCTTTTTATTATTGAAGGTTATGAATTTTTATTTCTTAATAGAGAATTCAGGCTCTAAATCTATGAAAAGGAAAACTTATTATTTGTGTAACTCTAAACGTGAAATATTCGATTGCAGCAAATACGAAGTCATTGTGAAAAATCATTGTAAGAAGTTGCAATCAAGCTTTTTATATTAATTTTGGGAGACTCGAAGAATCCCTGATGGCATTTACAAGATATATTCTTCGATTCATCTGTATTGATATTAATTTTTGCTGAGAGTAACTCTCTGAAACACAACCTTCTCAAGGTCGTGATTTTAACTGTATGTATATTGTAATTAACTAGGATTAATTTTTCAGATCAGTAGCATCTAATTTTCCTGTTACTTCGCAGTTATTCAGCATTTTACTTTAACTTCCCCTGCCACACGTCGAAAGGCGGCTTGCAGGGTACATATGTAGATGAATTTTAGTTCTGTATCATGATGATCTTAATACTACGTTATCTTGATCGTTCTTATAATATATTAATTAATGTATCGTTTATGTAGTTTAAACGTTGTTTATTCGTACCGTTCTTGATATCAATTAGATCACCATAGATCTATCTATGGACAAAAATAAATGTAATTTTTTATGTTTTGTGAACGATATCTTTACTTCCCGCAGACGTATTTCCTATTTCACCTCCAAATTAGGTGTTACGAAAGTGAGGTGAGGGAATTATTGAGAGATATATTCTCATTACACCATGAATACTTCATCGAATCTGTCTGTAAAAAAATGAATTTTAGGATGACTTTCTTGTCAACGACGTACACATTTCAGAATAATGATGATTACTTTGGTACTCTTACTCTTCTGTGATTCTGAGCTCGTTCAGTATTATACTGTGAATGTTTACTCTCATTATATTAGATGTTTACATAATTGTAGGGAATATTAGATTCAACGTTGCGGTTTTTAATTGCCCTGATTGATATCTCTTCATCATTCCATCCAATCCATAGTATTCACTTTTTCATTGTTTTTCATCAGCTGAATCAATAATATGATGTGATATCTGTGATGGTATGCAATACCATTTCCTCATTGTGAATATCTCCAGAAATTTTAGAATATTTTTTACCCTCTTTGTCCTAAGATTAAAGAATTTTTGAGGAATATTTATGTTGCTCGAGGACAAGTTTGCGGTAGAGAAGTCTCGCAATCTATTATTCATATCCTCATTATCCTCATGTAGTTATACTCCTTTGCTTTTGGTTTGGAATATCTCTCATTATTTCCACCCTTCTCTGACTTCCTGCTCAGATAAAGGATCTTCCAAACTGCCTCTTTATTTTCCATGGCTTTCCTCGTTATATTCTCAGTTAAATTATTCCTCTATTAAAAGAGGACCTCTACTTTTTTATAAATAGGATTTCTTTGACTGTTATTCTGTCCTTCACATTGTGGATTTCTGTTTTTATTTCACGCAATCAATTCTAAGCCTTTGCATTTACTTCTCATTGACTGTATGTATTCTTTGTGAAATATTTCACCAAATGGTATTTCGAATCTCACTTTGTGCGCTTTTTCAATTACTGCTTCAATTACGATCATGCATCAATTTCCTCGTATACCCACTTTTCGTGTTCGCCAGAGCTCCTCAAAGTTTTCTCCCTATGGCAAACTTTCTCGTAAACTCAGAACTCGCTGGGTAACTTTCACATGGTGCGATATATCACATGTAACATTTGATGATTGGCAATTAGAGCTTAAAGTACACAAATGTTCAGCAGTTAACTTCTTTGAAAGAAAATCTAATGCCAATGACTTTTCATACAGCCTCCGAGGGAAAACCTCATCAACAGTAGAATCAGCGAAACATCTTGGAGTAACTTAACATGGGTTACCCACATCCGTAATATATGTGGATGAGAGTTAAAGAAACTCGGATTCGTGCAGAGAGTAGCCGGTAGAAGCGATGAATAAGTCCTACAAGGTGGTCACTACATTGTAGTCGCGTTAGTTAACTTTAATGCACATAGATATATGAGCATAATATATAAATTTATCCTTCAAATTTAGTTAAGTTTTGGTCATTGTCATTTGTTTATAATAAAGGTTTATTACGGCTGTGGGGCTCCCGGATAGCCAAGTGGGAAATGCGTTCGACTTCGGTGAAAGCGGTCCCGGGTTCGATTACCGGTGGGGGCCTACTTGCGAAATGACCTTAGCTGTCGAAACACTTTTAACAATACTACTACTTTGGGCTGTCGTTGCTTTTATCTGTTCTACCGCGAACGATTTCATTTCGGGAATGTAAGATATCGTTCTATACAGCAACTAATGCTATGAGAACTAAGTAGAAATTATTAGCCAAAATCAGTAGCCATTTATTCTAACCTCAGATTTTTTACTTTATCTCTAAGGTGCTTCATAAATACTTACATTCTTCTTAGAAATATATCTTTTATATTGTATTTACTAATTTGAGAAAATTTTCAATTTAATTCAAACATGAATAATTCAATTGAAGAAAATATATTATAATTTAGTTCAATTCCAAGAAAAGACAAATGGTAATTCATGGATGCATTTCGCTAATGAATTCTTTTAAATTGAGGGAGACAATTACATTTTACATTAATTTTATTGCTTAACTTCTTTCGACAATTGATAGTGGAGTTTACTTAAAATGAACGCAACAATAGGTATCACGAAATAAATATAAACTAATATTACACCTCATATGTAGCTTTATTTTTCACTGTAAAATATTGGTTGCTTTCCTCAGATGAGTTCATTAAACCTCTGTGTGGAAATCATGGGTTATGCGATCTGATCTCATATAAGAGGAAATTTACATTTGAGAAACCTGAGAACCCTACTTCAAATTGATTATGCTTTACAAAGGCTATTAATGGACTACGAACGCTTGGCAAGTAAATTTGCTCAGCGGCTAATGAAAGTCGACGAATTTTCCAATGTCGATTATCTAACAGTAAGGAAGATAAATATTGAAAAACGCTAATTACAAAATAACGTATCGATTTGGACAAAAAAGAAATAATCAGGCTTAATAATAATTTCAGTCGGACAAATGATAGAGATCGTCATGATCTTTTATGGAGAATACAACATTCATACAAAAGTAATTTGTTTTATATGCGACGAGTCGGCCTTTTCTATTTCAATTATACGGCCCATCTTAGATTATAAAATTAAGGGGATATTGAATCATCGTGAGGAAATCTATTGCAAACAAAAGAAGTTCCAGGGTAAGCGATATAACTTGAACTAGAGTATAAGTTTATAGCGCCTCATTCTATTGAAATGAGTAAATCTTTCGATTCTTTCGGTAAAAACACAAATTTAAAGTATGAAGTATATAGTATTTAACGATCTCTAGTCTTCATACTCTACATAATTTTGTAAATTTATTTCGCGGTTTTTGTTAATCTAATCAGTCCTATAACTTTTGGGTATATTATTACTCGAGCGAAAAATCAAGATTAAAGAGGAAAAGAGGATAAGAAAAGATTTTAGTATAGGGGTTGTTATTTTGCTCTTAATCATTGCTACGAAATAATATATATTTCGCACTAATCTCAAGGGTAACGTATGGTATTATTTAACTCAGATATTGTATTTTCAGTTTTTCTCCGCAGTGTAATCAATGAAAGTATGTTATTTCCTGATATTCATTAAAAGCCATACGTTTCAATTTTTGTCAATACAATAAGAATGACTATTATGAAAAATTTGCTTTCGTTGCATTTTAAGTATGATTACTATTATTTTCTAGAATTACTTTTGTGCGAATAGTTCTCAGTTATAAGCCGAACCATTAATTTGATCCTACTGCTCAAAAAAACAAAATTTAAGCTTAAGTGTTCAATATATATTTATTTTTTAATGGCAACAGAGTAACAAAATTAGCAAGATATTATATTTGACAAGTGAGAGCTATCAATGGATCATTGCTGTATAAATTTTGTCTTATCTTTAATTCCGAATTCACACCAAAAGTTTTACGAATTCTTTATCAGTTTCTAATATCGCTGACATAGATTAGTGCTAAAATTAAGATTTTTCAAGGTGTGATTTTTCTTTAGTTTGAATTGTCTGTTCCTCTTATTTTCCACTCTGAATTCTTCAATTAAAAGTTGCGGGAAAAATACATTTTAGCACTACGCTTGACAAGACCTTTGGAAGCTCCTATGCTCTCATATTTGACGTGATGCAACTTAAAACGAGTATCAAGTATGGTTACCTGCATTTTAATAATACATACATTTCAATATTGATCCTGAAAGGTACTTGTCATCCTATTTTGAGTATTTGGTCAAAAATAGGTTTAAATTACTTGCATGGATCAAGATTAATAACGATAGATTAGCCTGATAGATAGTCGTACATTTTATCAAAGTATAGGAAATAGAATCAGTGGAGCTTCAGTATCTAAATTTCGCATCCCTGGAATAAAACTACTTAATTTTTTTCCAAACATACCGTTTAAATTGTGTTGAAACTCTTCTTTTTGGGTGCACGTATGAAAAAATGTTACAAAAGCTTCGCGGAATAACTATCTATTCAGATTTTCATTGGGCTAGTAAAATTGTCGTTAATTTTCATAAATTTCAATGAATAGAGTATTTTTTCTTTTGCATTAAAATCCACGTTTATCGACTTCCTTATAATCATGCTTTTACCAACGTTCCATAAATTTCAGAGAAATATATAATGTGACAGGTGAGCGACTCTGAGAGTCCACAAAAAGCTATGATGGCTAATTTTTTCGGTTGTTAACGAATATTTTATCTTAATTAATTGCCTTTTTCTGTTGTAATCACTGTGTTAGCTGCTTTTTCTGGTGTTTATTCATTCATCTATTGCTGGATCTATGCATGGCAGTGTAACTTAAAGCCTCTGGAGGTTGCGTTTAGGGGTTGTTTATTCAATAATAACAAAAATCATTTCCTTAAACAAATTTTTCTCCGAATTCTATCAATGTAAAAAATACTTACGGTGTTGTTTCACTGTATTAAAGCACTCATTTATGTAAATAGCCAATGCGTGCTTTTAGCTCTGACTTAGAGTCTTATTGCAGCTAATTAAAATCTTCTGCACACGGATTTTTTAAGACATCATATATTTTTTTCAAAATAGAGGTAGAAGCGATGAAAAAGTCCTACAAGGTGGTCACTACATTGTAGTCGCGTTAGTTAACTTTAATGCACATAGATATATGAGCATAATATATAAATTTATCCTTCAAATTTAGTTAAGTTTTGGTCATTGTCATTTGTTTATAATAAAGGTTTATTACGGCTGTGGGGCTCCCGGATAGCCAAGTGGGGAACGCGTTCGACTTCGGTGAAAGCGGTCCCGGGTTCGATTACCGGTGGGGGCCTACTTGCGAAATGACCTTAGCTGTCGAAACACTTTTAACAATACTACTACTTTGGGCTGTCGTTGCTTTTATCTGTTCTACCGCGAACGATTTCATTTCGGGAATGTAAGATATCGTTCTATACAGCAACTAATGCTATGAGAACTAAGTAGAAATTATTAGCCAAAATCAGTAGCCATTTATTCTAACCTCAGATTTTTTACTTTATCTCTAAGGTGCTTCATAAATACTTACATTCTTCTTAGAAATATATCTTTTATATTGTATTTACTAATTTGAGAAAATTTGCTCTCGATTCAACCAAAAATAATTCAATTTAAGAAAATACATTATAATTTAGTTCAATTCCAAGAAAAGACAAATGGTAATTCATGGATGCATTTCGCTAATGAATTCTTTTAAAT
>KZ308179.1:1766924-1814860 GCA_000376725.2 Ladona fulva | reverse complement strand
TTTAATTCGTTTTAAAAGGCAGCCTGAACTCCACATAGAGGTTATCACAAGACAGTGAGATTCTAAAACTTCTAGATATTTTTATAATAAAGAAATTTTGTCTTTCAGCATTGACGTTGTGTT
The DNA here is from genome assembly GCA_000376725.2 of Ladona fulva. Taxonomy (NCBI): domain Eukaryota; kingdom Metazoa; phylum Arthropoda; class Insecta; order Odonata; family Libellulidae; genus Ladona; species Ladona fulva. Next base: position 1,814,737 of record KZ308179.1, on the reverse strand, counting down.
AATTATATAAACTGAGATAAACTGAGTCAACAAGATAATTTCATATGATTTGAGATAATCAGTAAAACAGCATAATATCTAATAATTCCTTGAGGGTTAAAGTAGTTCTTTAATTATATCTTTTGTTAACTTGTACTGCCATTCTTTAAAATGGCGAATAATGATGCATTTGCATAGGAAATATCTTTCATTTCAGTTTCACAAAGAAAATCCTCTTCTGACCAAATTTTAAAGAATATCAAATTATATTTCCTTCTTTATTGATAAGTAATGGAACTAGGAAATAAAAAGTTTATTTGCATCAAAACGTTTTAAACCGATCTCTTCTGAAACATATGTGAAAGGGATGAGTACTCTTCTGTCAACTCAAGTTTTAGATGAAATTTCAAAGATTTTTCATATAGTATTTGCACCATATTACTTTGTGCATAAATTTATGAAGTAATTCCTCATAGCTACGGCGATTTTGCAGGGCAATAATTTCACTTGTGGTTGGAAAATAGAGAATTGTGATGTTAACTTTCAATTAGGTGTACTATTCTGGTGAGCCAGCTTTTCAAAATCATGAAAGTTAAATATATATTTTAGTCTTCAGTATGATCCAAATGACGTTTTCTATACTTTTGAACGATCACCTTACTATACTTAATATATACTTATACTTTAGAGGTTATAATTATTAATACCCTTAGGTAACTCTTCACGCTTAACGTTTCTCATTGTACTATCCTTTTTTTCCTACAGTTATAATATTCTCGAGCCCACATATGCCGCACGAATTATTCCGGTGGCTTATACTGAAGACCGAATCTTCCAGTATTCTTTCCGCTTCGTTTGTTAAACCCTTTGCAACAGCTTGCAGCCAACCTGCTATTAGCTCCCACGTGTCTGCCAACTCTGGAAAACCAGCTCACCGTATTCCACAACCTACAACGTCATTCACCTGAAATAATCGGTGAAGCAACTCTCCAACACCTGCATCGTCATCAACCGTGAGTAACCATTTTAATCTTATACACACAAACCCTGCTGGGTAGCCGTTTAACGACGTGTGGCAGAGGGTGCCTGGTCCGTTCCACTTATACTAATTTATTGTCATCTCGTGGTTGATTGGTGGAAATGTACTTTTTAATCGGTATGTCCTAGTATATATTTTCCTGAATCAAGCGCAGTATCCCATGTAGCAGGGGGTTCATAATATATATTTTGTCCCCGAGAAGGTTTTTCTCTAAATTCATTAAGGAAGTTTAACAAAAATATAAATCTCCTTTCTTCCAAAGATTTTCATCATGTCCAGAAGTATCTTGGTAACATAAATTTATCATAGCAATTTATAAAATACGCGCGGCCATGCGCTGGATCTTTTTAAAATCTTGGTTAATTTAAAGGCGAAAAAGTATTTCATTCGTTAAAAAATATAAGAAAATGCTTTCCTACATAAGAAATTTCGCAATATGTATGGCAATGGCCTTGTATGTTGCGGTTGCCTAACTAGGAATTTCAATGTTTATTTTTCAGAAACAAAAGCCTATTGCGTTGAACGGTAGGATTAATTATTTACTTCAAAATTTATAAAAAGACATAGTTATTGAAAGTTAGGTTGTTGATTTATAATTGAGAGTTGATGATCGATTACCTATTTATTGGGAAATATGGAGTACGAGAAACAAAATGTAAAAGCTTAATAAGTTCGTTGACATAAAATTTCGTCTAAAAATTAACCGTTACAAAACCTGATTACATTCAAATATAAGGAATATATTATGGAAGTATAGAAATATTGGATTATTCAGTAGTATGCATATCTAGCAGAAAATGAAAAGTTAGGATTTATATTATTAAAGACCTTTAAATCACTTTTAGTGATGCCTGCTGTACAGAATTTACAAATAAAATAGATAAAATCGAATAAATCACTTTAAGATTGACATTTTTATGAAAATCCGATATGGTTGGGTTGTAGAGTCACGGTGTTCATATTCTCCTTTAGTAGTTTCGTTGAGCATGATTTGAAATGGGACTCTTTGTTCCTTTCAAGTGTTTCTAGAGCTTTTTAAATAGTCAAAAAGTACAGCATTCATTTGAATCTGAAAACATATTCATTATTGCTACGGAAGTTGAAAAGAGACAGATTTTCGTCCTCGGTGAATTATGCCTACTTCTCCATTATTCTCCGTACAGCACAAAGGCAGGTAGACTAATATATCGTCTCCACTCGCATAGCCCGATAATTTTATTTGCTCTCTCACACTTGGCTGATTATTCAGCACATTCGACTGCCTTCAAAGATGCATTCAGGTTCGCCGGGTATCTTTCAAGGCAGTGTTTCGGTATGCTTCAGCTCCAATAATGGAAGAATAGAGCTGAATCAAGCCACGCATTTGCATTGTTCATTATTCAGGACCTCACCACTTCAGTCCCGAAAAATGTTATCTCTCAAGGAGAGAGAATGTGCACCTCAAGCACTTCTTGGCCACAGACGAAGGACTTAACAAGCACTAGTTCGAATAATTGAGAATGAGAGTCTATTTTAAGGGGATATAAATGAAACAGAACCTTAAATTGTTGGAAATTTTTATCTTTCTAATTTAAAATGATCTTCCCAAGAATAAAAGGGAGTAGAAATTTCTAGTTTTTAACTTTGCAGCCCTTTTCTTCTTTAGCTGTTTGCAATGTCTGAAAATTTCTCTTGTTAGTAAAATCGGTATAATTAACTAAACGAATTACGTTTCATTTTATAGCATATAGTATTAAACCAAGTCGAGGGTATTAGCTAGATAGAAGTGATAAAGGAAAACAGAGATCAATCTTTAAATACCTCTTCATTTTTACGATGATAGTATGAAAGATAAAAATTACTATCAAATTCCTTGAATCGCACTCCAGGTCTCTTATAGGAGGCCAACCCAACCTATCATACCTTCTAAATGTTTTTGATGACGACAGTAGTAGAATTTATTTTTAGCTGAAAAAGTTTCTGACAATGCAGTCATACAATTTTTCAGAAGCTACGTGTAAAAAAATATATATGAATAATTAGGATAAGACATTTATATTACAATCCGATTACTCATTCCATGAATTATGAGCAGTTTTTCAAATTTCAAACTTGAAAATGACTTGACATCTCTGAAAAAAAGGATTACAAGATTCTCTATCCTAGAATCGTGTGTGACTTTGAAAATACAGCTTTTTCATTTAAAGTAGCGGAGTAAATGGGGAAAGTTGTAAAATAAATGGTAAGAATTGTAAAATTAATTCATTTTGCTACAAGTAAAAGAATATGTGCGAATTCCTCGCTTAAGATATATAGGGGTAATTCAGTATAAAGAAATTGTACGTTAAATATAGTTTTAACATTTTACATCCATTAGAAAAACATTTAGTAATTTTCACATAAGATATAATCCAACGACCGGTTTCTGCTGAAATACCATCATTTCGAATTTATAATCTGATTGAATTTTAGCCGAAACCGGTCGTTGAAATATTTTATGCGAAAATTATGAAGTGTTTTTCTCTTAGTTCATCATTTCTTTCCACGAAGTTCGGCCAGCGACGATAGATTACGTTTTAACATTTTTATCGGTATTTATTTTCTTGACTTTAAATTTCGTAATTAATATTTCGAAGGTTTCCTCTTAAAACCAATTTATTAATTTTTCTTTCTACACCGGGACAGATCGTATAATTAATTAGACCATCCTTAGTGAGCGACCGTTATAATAGACATGTTAACAGAGCTTCTGTTTCTTCGTCACATCGCTCCGTTTCGCTCATTGAATTCATTTATTCATCCCATATGTTTATACTTGGTTACGTGATACCATCGTCATACATTGAGAACCACCTTATGAAGGGAAAATACGAGGTCTTTACGCGTAAGTAGTGGAGAGTAGTTATCCGTTCAGGTACTATTTATAAATTTTACTTGAAAAATGTTATATTCGATTGCGTCCCGCTTTAACCTAATCGGTAGCGTATCAGATCTGATGGAAGCGGTCCCGGGTTCGATTCCGGTAGGAGCCCTATTTTCCAGGTGTTGGCACCAGAAAGGCCATCTGACCGGAAAAATTAATGTCAAAACCAAAATTAATGACCATTTATTATAAGTATCAGCCGACCCATAAGTGATGCGAAAAGTAAGGTGGGGTACCACCAGAAATAGTAGGTAAGAAATCCTGCCTGGTAGTACTTGGCCGGTTGGCTTTATGAGGACCATTGCGGTGGTGGGTGCCGCAAAGTCGGAGCCACCTTTTGTTTAGCCATCAAAGTTTTCCTATAAAGGGGCAGTTTGGGAGAGAGCTCAGTTAGAAGGAGTACAGTTAGGTCGCATGCCTATCAGAGCATTTGAGTGCCCCCTCCTCATTTCTTTTAATTAGTGTGGAGAAAATATTTTAATCGAGAACTCTGAATAGGAAATGTAAGAAAAATGTAATTTTTATATCCAGGAAAATGTATAGTCTTAAATTTACCTATGAAACTGTTTTTTATAAAATACTGTACCGATTCCTAACGTGTTACCTTCTGTTTCAATCTATAAGCCGCTTAAAAATAACTGGAAAAGCGAATGTATGTATTTCCATTACTTTTTCGGGTAAATCTCATTTTCTGGCTAAGAGTTGAAAAGAAGACATTTAAAAAATCTTTTCCGTGTGGAAAATTCCGTTTATAATGACCGAGCAGGAGAAAATTAAACTAAGAGAGCCTTATTTTAAGGTTTTGCTCAGTTGCAGGTGAGAACACGTTTATAGGAAAGGATTTTTTTCAAATAACTTTGTGATAATTGTTTAATCACGTTCATAATTTTCCCTGTAACATAAACGCCATGCTAGTTGAGGAATTTCTAAATATTGGTTTGAGGTTATGATACGTCATATAAGAGGTTACTTTTATGAGACAAGCGAATGCGGGATTTGTGAAGATGAGTGTAGTTAGCGATAAAAAGTAAAATAATATTTCTTCTTATTGCATTGAGATTTATGTATTTGGCATTCTTTTGCTTACGATTTATCGTAATAGAAATATGTGTTAACAATTTCTGGTTATTTTAGATGTATTTAACCGCTTCAGCTAATTTGTATTTGATTGCATGAGGGGGCACCCGGATAGCCGAGTGGGCAACGCGTTTGAATTTGATGAAAGCGCTTTCCGGGTTTGGCTCCCGGCGGGAGACTACGTGCGAAATGACCTAAGCTGTCGCAACACTTTTAACAATACGACTACTACTACTGTTGCATGAGATGGAACCCTTTACAATAAAATTATATATTATAACGATCGTTTGATATTCTTTTACAAAAGGCGTACGATGTTGTTTACCGATTTATATTCATTGATGAAAATTAATATGCCACATTTGAATAGAAATTCTGCTTTGGCTCATTTATGTAACGTTTACGCCATTTCCTTGAGCTGGCGTTTCTCGGACATTAGAATCAGGAACGAAATCGTTGATTTAATGAATAGTATTAAATGGGAAAATATTGGTTTTTTAAACAGAAGGTATCATATAAAATGCAGTGAAAAAATCCGTTTAAAAGTTTATATATTTCTTCATGTTAATCAATAAATTTTTATGAAGATATGAAAGAGAAAAAGTTTGTAGTAGCCGGGAATCGAATCCAGGTCTCCAACTTTATTGGCGGGTGCTCTGCCCTCTCAGCTACCGAGACAAATGAATTTTTTACCGTTAGTACTTTTTCTCTTTCAATTTCTTCATCTACCGTTAGTTTTACCTAACGTCATTAATAAGTTTCCTTTCAATTGATAATTTAAAAGATTTACTTTATAAACCTTATTCAACCAGTTTCGATGGTATCTATATTTTTGAAAATTCTGGGGTTCATGCGAATAACATTTTTGCGCACAGGCTTTGTTTTTTTCGTCTTCAGAATTAACATTTGTTCAGTTCTGTAATCTGGGATTTGAAATTTCTCCCTGAGTAAGAATGTTTCTAGACGTTCTAGAAGATGCGCTTCACTTGTTTTGATATTTCATACGGTTTTATAGTCTACGACGTATAGCATCTTTCAATATTGCTGCTAATTGAAAAGTTAGTGGAATAATGGAGGAAATTTCCATAAAATCACTAAAAGAAAGCTGCATTTTTTCAATACTATGCAGTTAAGGAGGTTGGATGGCGGAAAAGATTAGAATTACATAATGAGAGTAAATAAAAGAAGAGAAATACAATACAATCTCTTCATAAGAAGTAGAAATTGTTTTTGAGTCCGAAGCGAAAGAATATCCCAAAAATTTATATGATAGAATTATACATGAATTAATATAAAGCCATTTTGTCAGTTGGGCAATTAGCATGACAAATTTTTATAAAGCATGTATTAAGAGAAGGAAAAATAGGGGCGAGAATACAAAACATTACCTAGATCGTTGTTTGTTTACATAGCGTAAATAATATTTAAGTAACAAAGGATAATGAGAAATTTCGCATTTCAAAAAGTGACTACGTTTTAAAATATTCCTATAATTCAAACTTAATCTCACAACTGCCGGTGATCAATTTTTATTCACCCATTTATAGTTACGAAACTAATTACAGAATTTGATCCTTCCATTTTAATGGGATTAAGGGAACCCTCATTTACAGTTTTAAGTATTTGTTTTATTTCATCAAATTGCCTTTTATTCGTTGATTATAATTTCTATTCATCAGGTCTTATGCCTGTTTTATTCTCAATCCTTGCTTGCATGAGTTAAAATTATATAATTTCTTCGTAAACCTATTTTACATCCATCATGAAGGCATTCGAGCGGAACGGCGGGAAAATTATGAACAATCCCTAATGGAAAATTTTAATGTTGTGTCTCTAGAATTTCATAATTTAAAAATCGTAAAAACTACTTAAAACATTTTTATTATCATCTATCACGAACTTTTCCAAACGTAACCTAGATCTGTTAGGTAGGGAATAAATTAAAATAGCAAATAATATTTTTCGAGTTTAGAAAAGTTTAGTTGTTTTTTGTTCCACATTGAATTTTATTCACTCTGTTTCGTTCCCTTGTCAGTCTATTATGTACGTCGACTAAGTAAGTATCCATCCCGAGCTTTGTTATTTTACATTTCAAGAATTTCAGACATATAAGAGTCACGTATCTTTTATTTGGCGTTGAAAATGAGGACAATTGATCGCTCCTTGGTTTATTTTCGTTGTTAAACCTTAAGCCATATTACTGTATACGTGACTTTATCTAGAAATAGAAGATAAATGTGTGCCGCTTCCGTGTTTCCTCTGCTTAGAATGCATCTCAGAGTCCCATACTCAGGACTCAGGTCCCTATTTCATGACTGCAATCTTTTCTACCCCTTCCATCATTTCCTGTCGCTGACTACCAGGTCGTAGTCGCGTCAAGCAGGTTACGTATGCGTGCGATTTCGTTTCTTTAACTCCTCAGTGTAGAATATTTCCCCATTACCCGCAAATATATATGTAGTTTGGTTTATAGAAAGCCAACAGAAAAATTTCTTTTAAACTATCTGCGAAGTACAGCATGTTAACATGTGATTAAACATCAGTTTAAATGGAGAGTTTCTCAATGAAAAGTTTTTCTCATATATAGTTATACTAGTTTAAATTATCACAGTATATATTTATAAACACAGATTAAATATGCATCGAATAGATAGAATTTAAAAGTAAATAAATTAAAATAAAGTGGCTGCAAACTAAGAAAATGAAAAAGAAAATTGATGTGCACACAAAATTCAGCCAACTTTCCCTAATTTACTTTCGAACATAAAAACAGATCTTGGGAGACATACATTACATAAAAATACATCACATAAAATCACAGAACTATTTACGTGGAGTATTGACGTAGAAAAACATTTTAAAGATTTATACGTAGATCATTATCCATTAGAAATTCATCTACTAAATAATAATACTTATTTAACGATTTTTGGTTTTCCTGAAATCTTTGTTTATCAAACTCGTACTCTTGCAGAAATAGTTATAAATTTTACTACAGTTTTACCCTCATATAATACAGAGTTCTTTCAAGCATACTGAGATGACGGATCGGATGTAATAACTTATTATTTCCTCTCGTTTTATAGTTGTGCTGTGCATTATTACCTCTAGCAAATCATTTGAGCAATGTCCGGTAAGAAAGGTGAAGGGCCTACGTTCGACCTCGAAGTAATTATCATACTCCCTTCAAAGCAGGTGAGGGCATTGTACTCTGAGAAGCACGTGCAATCATTCTTCTTCCGTTGAGAAAGAGACTGAGAAAGAGAGAGAGGAGATTCGATGGGACTGGGTCGTGAGTCTCCTGTTTGAATTCTCTGCGACACGTCAAAACACGTGACGTCGGAACTGAAGATGTGGTTCAATATTCCTCTGCAGATAGCCCTCTCATCTTATGTTCTCTTCCTGCTATTTCACATACAACCAGCTTAGAATCAGGGGGAAAATGAAATCGGCTCGTGACGTGAATTCGTACGTCACCTTTTGTCGATTTTCGGGAGATATGCTTCTCGTTAGATTTCATGAAAAAAGTCCTATTACGACTTGTGATAATTTTTGTGAACACTAGGTCAAGCTTCGTAAGTGTTGCGTTGGAGGTTCACTGAGTCAATTAACAGCAGAATTTCAAAAACATAGTTAATCACGATTTTATTATCTATCGCGCAAGGTATCCAAAATTATTTAGTACTTTTATTAGCTGGTATTCTCAGTAATTTACGGTATTTGACTAATAACATTCCTATCATTAACTGCTTTAGACTCGTTTTTGCTTTTATCTTGCTTACAAATATTTTTCTAAATTATCGATTATTTCTACGAATTCTAAGATAATTCTAAGGAAATTTGTTTAAATATGACTCATGTTTGAATTCTCAACATATTCTCATAGAATTAATGTATGGTAAATGAAATAGATTTAGTGTTTATCGGATACGATGAAACATACGAGTACCTTATATGACTAGAGTAATATCAAGAAGATAACAGCGAACAGGAATTACTGATTACTGAGAAATATTCATAGATGAAAGTAATTTATGAGTTACATGAGAAGATGAGATTTGATAGTCCCAATCTCGCCCGCAATAATAATTCAATTTCCAATTTAATCTAATTTAGAAAAGCGATGAGACACGCATGGTACACATGCTTTGAATTTATTCAATTATATATTTATTATTGAATTCAAATTCAAAGCATGTGTACCATGTGTGTCTCATCACTTTTCTACTTCGCCCTTTTCCTGGCCTCAAGGAAGTTGCTATGATGGTGAGGTGGCATCTTTGATGTCCCACGTGTGCGCAGGAGTTTGGAGCCATCTTCGATGGACCCTCCGCAGTACACCAGTCCCATCATAGCCCACGAAATCGAAGGAGGGATCGTTCTGTCGTGGTAGCTTGGGGGACAGAGCACCCGCCCGGAAAGTGGGGGACCCGGGTTCGATTCCCGGCTGCGGCAGACTTTCTCTTTCAATTTCTTCTTCTTAATCTAATTTAGGTTATCTCATGTATTACTTTAATCCTTTTGTTTTTCTCCCAACAAATGCAATGTCTTTTGAAATAATGAGGAAGTATGCATTATTTTCATCCATTCAATTGTGTTATCAATGGCTTTCCTGTTAAGATATATTTCGTAACACTTTTCACTTAACATACATCATCAATGCGTAGCAAGAGATATTTAAGAGATATGAGGCCCTGTTCGGACAGGCATTAGTTTAAAAAATGTAGGGTGAATATATTTTGTATTCTTGTCCGAGAAATATTGACGTTATACAGCCGATGTTGTGCGTGACTAAAATTGTGAGAGTATCAAAACAAGCTCCGATGTCTTTAACAAATGGATACGATGGGCGGAGAAAAATTGGGAGCGTCAGCCAAAAATGATCAAGGGAAAAGCGATAAAGGGACATAATGTTACTGGTAACCGCTGCCAAATCGAGAATATTTTTTCGTTCGACAGTGAGTGAAGAACTCAAAGCAGCGCTCAAAACGGCTTCGATCAATCATCTGATGGGAAAAATGGAGCCTTTGACATGAAAAAATGTGTGCTCAATATTGCTTTATTCCGTACGCCACTTTACTCTTCAAATAAAGCGTTAGCGTTCGCTGATCGTTTATTGTTTCTTTCTTGTCGTCTTTTTCCATTCAAGCGCTAGGGATGAAACACTTTGAAGTCCGCAAATATGAAAGAGAATTTACAAAATATGCACACGGTCTAAATGACTTAAGGGCTACAACCATACTTTTTAATTGAGGTTATCTATATTACGTGGGACCAGATTCCAAAATTTCACCCAGTAGATTCTCTTTGGTAGCAGAATTTCGTAAGATGGGCATCAAGAGCTCGAAATTGGGAACAAAGATTGCACCTTATTTTCTGACAACTACGTTTAATGTACGTAAACGAAGAAATTTACCTTCTTTTTCAAAAACATTATTTCTGGAAATATGCATTTGTACTGCATTATGTACATATATTATTACATTTTACATACTATATATAATTATCCTTTTCGTTCGCTAATTTATATTCATCAGGTTAAATATGGTATATTCTCTTCTGTTAAACATAGCTTAGCCAATAATAACTGCATCATGAATAATAGTTTTATGATGATGGTAATATTAAGATGATTGTCTTTATCTGTAATGCACCTTTGGTCATTTGAATATTTTTACCCAATTGCAATACATTTTATTTAAAAATCAGTTTGAATCATAAAATAGGTACAAATTAAATTACAGCATGTAATTAGAAATGTTTGTCATAATTTCATGATTTTCCCTTGGTAAGTTCACCTGTTATTTAGTTAAACTGGTGATAAAAATTCCGAGGCAACTGAATTACCTATTATTTTCTGGAAAATATAATTTATTACTCACTTTTTTAACTTTAAATTACGAAGAATAATCCTAATTGTGCTTAACAATATGTCGTATGCTGTGTATTTGAGCTAATCTAGCATAAATGACCGTTTGTATAAATTATAAAAATATTTCGGTGTTCAGTGACTGCTTGATTGAAAAATATAATTCGGTGTTGCTGATTCTCTGGATGGAGAATGTAAGTCATTTAAACATTTTTGCGATATATATAGGTATTTTACGTTTGTATTAATGTCTAGGTTTGTTATATAACAGTCATATAAATAGTTCTCTCTTACATCTATCCATAATTTTTCAGTTTCCCTTCATTTCAAATCATACAACCAGAGAGCAGATAATGAGTCAAACTTTACGCAAATGATAGTCACATTTCATTCGTTTCTAAAATTATCAGATACCAATGACGTACGTAATCTGGTCTTTTCCGCTCGAGTTACCGACGTCTGACCCACTTGATAGAACGGAAAAGCTCGCCTTTCTCAGGGCTGAATAACCCTTCAACGGGCTGGATTCCTTAAACGCTGCATATCTCAAGTCATTTGCTATTCCTGCTCTGCCTCACTTCCTCTCCATATTTTGTCACTGCTGCTCTCCTTCTTCCTCGAAATGTCTGCAAAGGACGTAAGAAAAGGGATTTGAAGCCCACGGTGTCGCTCCTACGGAGTTTTAATCCCCCCACGTATCTGTGCTTCCCACGACTGCAGCATCAGCTGAAATACGTTTTGAGGTGCATTCATCAAGGCTTCCGAATTTTCCGGAGATTGCAAACGGGTGGGGGCGGGAGCACAAGGGCGGATGGGCGAACGGAGGCGTGCGAAGCACATACGTCGCACCGACAACGACCGCTGAGGCGCAGCCATCGTTGCTTCCGACGTCTGTGTTTATGCCCCAGCCACTGCCTCAGCGTACCGACCGTGTTATTTAACCCGTGGCTCATTTCAAACGCGGCAACAGACTGCATGAGAAAAGCACTACCCGATAGCCGGCAAAGCGGAAACATTTACTTACCGTGTCGATTTCCCCGATCACCGAGAGGAAAAAATGAGGGATTAACTGTTTGTTCGTGGGGATCAATTCAACGTTCTGCTCTTTTCGTGCCTCAAACGATGGTTCTTGTTTACGGATGGAAAGCTAACAAGTGGAAGGTGAGAAAATGAAGGGTTTTTAACTATGCTTCTCTGGAAAGGATTTGCGTTTGATTCTTAATCCTCAAAGCATTGGCTTTCCATAAATATTTATAAGAGCAATTTTAAAGGAAAATGACGCAGTGGTGTTACTTTTACGGCGGAATGGTTCTGCAGGTGAGGAATTTCTCAATTTTCTTTCTAACATTCGGTATTTCAGAAATTTTGCGTTTCATGGATTTTTTTACACAGTTTTTCTTCAAAAAATTCTGTCGCTTTAAAGTATAAACTTGGCAGAATATTTGATTAAGATTAACCATGATGTGTTTTGAAATCTATCAAGCTATTTCTTTGCCTCAAATGCCATGCAATGCACGATGGGAGATATTGAGAGTATAATACATTCTAATTAATAATTTAACAATCTAATCGTTCATTAAATTGAATTTTAAGACACATAGCCACATTTTCACAGGAAAAACCTTTAAAATAAACTATACTCTCACTGACCGCTATGGCTAACGTGACAGGGTTTCTATTGCAGTATTAATTATGTTGCTCTGTCTTCCTATACAGAATTTCATGATGCAACTTTCTATTAGAGTATATTGTATGGTTCGAAAAAATATGTACTAAGGAAATAAATTAGCTCTTTTTATTTATATGAAAAATTACTCAGAATATGAACTTCAGATATCCTATATTCGGAATGTAATCACCATACATTATAATAATTTTTTTCTTTTAATGCAATATTTCGTATTCTATTCTGTTTAAAACGTTTTGAATAATAAACTCTATAGTTATTCTTTCAAAACATATGAGAACTTTGGCCTGTTTCCGCCCAGATTACTCTATTTTCTTTTATTTATTTAATAAATCATTGTGAGTTGGTCGATGGACCAGGTGGCAATGGTCAAGGGGGACAAAATAATAATGACATCTGCCCGGCATTCGCCCAAAGACGGGAGGAAACCCCCTCCAAAAACCTCCCGTGGACAGTTTAGATACAATAAGTATACAATAAATAAATAATTATATTTTATTTCCATTGAAATAAATAATATTTTATTTCAATTGAAATTCTATCCGAGTTCACTCTTGACGTTTGAGCTATCTAACGTAATAGAAATCTTCCTTATCTTGTTATCTATGCTTAGTTTTATATCTTTATATATATTTGGTCATTAACGCAGGATTCTGTACCCTCGTTAACCGTCCTAATAATACTATTGGAAAGTCCTAAAGCATTGATTTGGGTCGATAAATCATATTTCATGGAAACCTTTCAATTTTTGAGTTCCGATGGTATCTTAGCAGTTTCATGTTTGGAGTCATCCGTTTCTATAATCGAAAAAGTAACTGACCGATTCCCTTTGTCAACAACCTCCCCGTTCTAAATTCCCCTTCTGGGTCACTAATCTCTACCTGTGTTGGCCCATAGAAAGCTCTCAACGACATTTCCGTTCTATCTACCGGAAGTATCATCCTTTTGGAAAGTTTTCGATGAAAAAAACATAGATCGATGAACTTCCTGCATTTTTCCTCGTCGTTTCAGATAGTAGATTATAAAATATGTGCATTTACCGGCGATTGCAGTCCTCCCAACCATCCGAAATCATTCCTTTGATCTCGAATTTTATAATACAGGGATGAGCAATGTATCAACCATGAGGTCCGCCCCTTGCAATAAAGGTAAGCATAATGAGAATAAGTTCACGTGTGGTGAAGGAAGAGGCATCCGAAATCTTTCCTTCAAGATGTGCGCCGAATGATGTGGAACATTTCCCGAAGAATACCCTTCCTAAAGGCTTTGAACGAACCCGAGATAAACATCATTTTTTTCCGATTTCTCTTCTGGCGGAACGCAATCGCCAACAGCGACGTTTATGGATTCTCTTCATCGGGTCAAATTCCGCCGTAATGCTCGCGCATTCATGCAAATAGGGCATATTTGCATTTACGTGGAATACGAAACAAGTAAGAGGTTCAGATATTAAGAGAATCGCCCCTTTCCCGAAAGATACGATTTTATCTCGGTGTTAAAAAATTCGATTTTAATAAGAACGGGAGAATTGTCTTTGCATATCTTTTGGTAATTACGATATTAGGGAGTACAGTAAGGAGCGCGGAATAGGAAATGAAAGTTTAATGAAGTTAATTTTGAAATTCAAATAACACCTATTTCTATTAAGAAAAAGAGGATGTATACATGACATTGAAAGTTTTATATTTTCCTAAGGAGAAACGGAAATGAAAAAAGTCTGACAGGATCGTAACTCTAACCCGGGTCTCCCAATTGCCGGTTGGTTGCTCTATCCATGGATCCCTCCATATCTTTCACTCATGCCATTCTGGAGACTTTGTAAAAAAGGATTTTCATGTCCGTCTCTCCTTGAACATTTTTGCACACGTTTATACGTGAAAAGTCGCACTATACCCTTTTCCTTGTTTTATATTCTGTTCAAATTCTTACAGATAGTGCTCCTGAACTTTAGGAACGCATGCTTAAATGTTCGGTGGTTTATAAACATATTGAAGAATCTTAACGATGCTCTTTACACAATAAATCTTGAGAAAATGTCGTGTCGGAAGATTATTTCAATAGTTATATGGTAAATCTATAAAAATGTCTAAACTTACAATTTATTTTATCAGAGTGGATGAGTAGGGAAGTGTAAGCAGAGAATTACACCTACTCGCAAATTACAGAATTCGTGAGTTTATTGGGAACGCATCCTTCGTGAATGTTGAGATGTTAGTGAACTGATAATGTTGGGAATCCTCTATCGGGTGGATTCTTGCTCAGTACCCGCGAAACTTTACGAGTATTCTGAACTTCCAAGCGTCTGCAATGCACGTCCCGCGTAGAGCTTTCATCTTTGCTTCCTCTCGGCTTTGTAACTGGTTGATACAGAGTTATATCTTCTATGACAGGCAGTGAGATGAAGCTCTAGTTTCAATTATGAAAATTAGGGTTTTTTGCGTTTTAAGGTTCGTTTGTATCATTTTCTGTGATAACTATTGGAGAATATTTAAACATAAACTATGTGTCGAAGACTTTACTTATTTAATTTTCTGAAACCTGCAGTAAAGATGATCAGAGATTTTTAGATGAACCATTCTGAAGAATAAACCATTTACTACCAATTACCTTTTTAACCAAGACATTTTCTCTAGTTACTCCCTTGATATATGTTGGGATAATGGATGCCAAAAGTGAATCTAAGTATTAAAATATATATGACTTACTTTTGTTTATTTGCCAATATTTTGTTAACGGGAAGGAATACAGAGGAAAAATTAAGATCGGATGATAAGTATCGTTACTGTCGCATGATTTTAGAATTATATCTGAGGTGAATGTGTTATTCTGAAGTGAGGATGCAGAACATGTCCGAAATTTCAGGTTGAATGTCAATGAGATATTTTATCCGTAATTGAAATACCATTAAATTAGGATTATAAAATTCAGTTTGTAAATTTGAAGATATAGAAGCAATCGACCACGTATCGAAGTTTATTTCTTCCATTAAGACCACATCCTAATCAGAACATGAAATTGAGCGGGAAACGAAATAATAGCGCATGGGTTTACCGCGGAGCATTCTCTTATTTTCCCAGTTGCATTTATCTCTGTTTGCCGTACGTAATTTCGCGGCGTGGCTGCTTATGCGTAAACATCTTCTCAGGCGTCCCTTGGCGTCTCCTCTGGAAATTAGGTCAGGGTCGTTAAATGCGAAAATTAACTCCATAGCATCTGCGGGAGCAGAATGCGTTATATATAAAATGAGGCCTTACGTGATCTGCTCGGAAAATTCTAACGAAGTAAATTCATGGCACGCTTCCATGTACTGTCTGGTCCGCAAAATATTCATTCCAAGATTAGTTATTTTGGTTTGGGTCGAAAAGAGAGGGAAGAGAAACCATAATAGATAAAGGAGTAAATTCAATGAAAGGAACCTGTAATGTTTAAAAGAATTGCTATTTTTTGCTATACACGTCTCAAAAGAAAAAACATGGAACCTATTCTTACAGTTTATTCTATTTAGTTTATTACAGTCAATTATATAATATATTATTTACATAATATACCGTTACCTCAAGTATATAATGGTAATTATGATGTAAATCATGTTGTTTTAGCGTTAAGCTCACCTCTGAAATGCTTTATACAGGTCTTATACGATAAAACTATCTTAAAATACTTTATACGTGAGAAACTCGAATGATATTTTTCATAGAAGATATAGATACATATATTAAGGTCTATATTGTAATTCTAACCTCTTTTCTGTAGGAAAACACTAACTAACTAACTTGGAATTGAATCTTTATTTATCATAAAGATGATGAATTCCAAATTATATTATTATAAAAATATTCCACTATTAGATGAAAAAGAAATGAATCTGTTATTATAACAGAAAAATGAGGCTAGAAAAACTTTTGAATAATTGAAATTGGTTCTATATCTTAGATATAATTTTGAAATGAGCCATAATATAGAAGGTTTTTGCAATTTTTATTCAAATCAGAACACAAATGTTTCGATTGCGCTGTTCCAGTTTTCATATGATAACATTGTGCTTGTATTACGTAATACGCCGGAATAATCAACTTAGGCGTTCCAAAGTTTGATTCTTTCAAATGTTTCGCAAAGCAGTTTAAATATATTTTTGGTGTTTTTACCATCTTCCTAACGCTCTTCTTCATCCACATCTACATAAATACCCTGTAAGCCGCCTTTTGGCGTGTGGCAGGCGGTGTGAACACCAAGAGTTGAAATCACCTCTTTAACTTATTGTTATTGCGTATCGTTCGCGGAAAGAATGAGTCTCTAAAACGACATGTCCTCGCATCTATTTCTCTTATTTTACACTCACTGTCGGATTAAATGTTAGATAGAATTAGAACCCGAAAATAAAGTGAGTTGCGAGGGTGTCTGAATTACTACTGATTGTCTACGTTGGAAATGAAATAGATTTTTATTTCATATAATCAGGGTTACCTCTACTCTGACAGAGTAAGGAAAAAAGGGGAAATGGTGATGATAATCTGGGATAACTCCTGAAAGGGAATCCTGAAGATTCATTTCGTTCGTTCGTGAAGATTCGTTACGTCGGTACGGCGGAATATATTAATTCACTCTGCGTTACTGTTCATTGTACTTAAAACTACCAAATTTCCTTTGGATTATCATTAATTAGATGAAAAATTGCACTCTTCTATAGATTGTTTTTGATGAGCCCTTCTTATTACATTGCAATGGATTAACCAGAATGCTTCTCATCAGTTGAGGCATACTTGGAGAATACTTAGGGGACGTTTGCTGCATCGTTTATCTTATGCGCAGTAGCACGTAATTTCTAGGTAAATGTCCTTTATTCATTCAGAATTGAAGCAATTAAAGGTTATAGGAATAATGCTGCTTATGATGGAGATTATTCTACAATAATACCTCTGTTGTTGCTTTTAATACATACGGATAGGTTTTTTCTTGGATGGTGGTCGGAAAATAGACATTCTGGTAAACGAAAATATGATTTCAAAGACGCTTATTTCATTTAGCAAAATTAATGAGAAAGGAGGAAACCTCTCAGTTCATAATATTTTACTAATATTACTCTAAAATTTTCTTAATAGGGCATCCGGATAGCCATGTGGGGAACGTGTTTGACTTCGGTAAAAGTGGTTCCGGGTTCGATTCCCGGTGGGGGATCACGTGCAAAATTACCTCAGCTGTCGAAGCACTTTAAACAATACCACTACTACTTGCTTTGGTCGGCTAAAACTGTAAGCTTATGTTTATACCAAATTTCAATACAGCAATGTAATTACTATTACATATTTTATAGTAGTTATACAGAAGTTCTGGTATATACTTCAAGTTAATCATCATTATCGGTCTACAATGCATTAATTAATTTACAACAAAGTTGTTACAAACGTAATAACCAAACTATTTCCGTCATTTAGTGGATGAAGATTTTAGAAATAGATAAAATCAACACTTTAAAATTACGTGGACCTTAGAATATAATTAATTTACAATTTAATCATATTTATGACTAATCATATTAGATCTCANTTAATTATCAGCTGCTTTTGATGAATATAACTAGTTTTTTCCTGGATAAAGGAAAGGAAGGTAACTTCCTTTAGTTTTTCCTCTTTTGGAATCAACAAAGTCATTTTTTCCATTGTTGTTAACTTCTTCTCCTACCCAAAATAGACTGTGTCAAAGGGATATTGGAAGTAAATGAAGTATAGTGTATCATATAAATTTGATACACATGCATACTTTATACTTTATCAACTTGGAATATCTTTGAAACAGTTTTGGGCGGTAAAATAATATTAGGATTACCTGAGGTCCAAAATAACTAAAAGGTAACTGAGAAGTATAGTTCGAAACAGAGACAGGAAGTTAGTAATTGCGTAACTGATCTTGAATACCTAAGGAACGCGAAAATTTCATTGTCCGATGGAATTTGATGGAAGGCCTCCTGACAAAAAAATCAATTTTTATAAAAAATAGCTCAGCTGGGAGAAACAAGCGTTACGCTTTCCGATAAAGATTTACGTTTGGAATTTTTTGTGACCAAAAGGTCCTTTTGGAAGGTCGAATCCTTTTATCTTCGAAAGCCCAAAGCTGGTTACATTCCTTCCGCGTAAAATAAAGCATTCTTTCATATCTCCTCTGCGATGACAACGTCCAAGGGTCCATTGATCAAATTTTTATTTTATTTCCTTCTGCAGGAATATAGCTCTCCAAAACAGATACAAAATACGAAGAAAACGGATTTTTATGAATTAATTTATCACAAGATATATATTCATTCTTACTGGTTTGCGGTAATAACAGCTCTCTTAATTGAAGCGTAGATCGGAATCGAAACGTTTCTCGAGACATCTGGTGGTATTTATCCGAGTGAAACACAAAGAAGGATATGAAGCGTGTTCTTTTCCTCATTTAGTGTGGAAAATGCACGTTTGGTGCTCTCATTTGTGTTTGATTTAGACCGTTAGATTTCTGTCGTCTCTGAGATATCTCCTTATGCATAAAAGTTTCTCATTCTTTGAATAAAGAGAAATGAGGAGTTGAAAACAGTACAAGTTGATCATCTCAGTGTGTATTTTTGTGCGTGTAAGTATACACATATTAATGCGTATGTTTATATGTGGTAAACGACACAGAATCAGGAGTGACTTTGTGGTGATGATTAACGTTAAAAACTCCATTTCAACTAAAACTTTTACTTAACCACAAGATTTATAAACGCACGACCATGGTTTTGCAGCATGGCTTCATCATCAGGTGACTGAAAGGGATAAAACACAGAATATATACAAAAACAGAGTGGGTGGAGGGGCAGTCCGAGGAACAAATCAGGAAACAGTCGAGGGGGAAAAAAGGGGGGGGAAGAAGGAATGGTGAGGTGGGGAGGAGAAAAGGGGTGGGGGAGCCAAAGACAGGAATGCACCGGCAAGGAGGTCAAAGGGGTAAGGTAGCATACAAAGGAAGTACAACACAAAACCAAAATCAAGGAACAGCATGAAAGGCACAGAGACAAAAGCTGGCACATTAGCATGAGGGTGTAGAAGTGGAGGAGGGGGCGAGGTGGGAAACGATGGTTTTCAAAATGGGAGAGGGATTGTGAAACAAGTATTCATTCAAAATATTCGAGGAAGAACCTCTCAATATTTCCACAGTCTCTAAAGCGTCAATCCTGGCACTACGGTCACACAAGTGTAAAACCGTCATATCAAATTCACTAGAATGTCCGTTTTCCAATAAATGTTTGCTAAAGTGGGAGACAGAGGTATTGCTATGGACGAAGGCGCGTTTGTGTTCCTTCTGTCTGGTCCAGAAGCACCTTGCAGTTTTCCCCACATAAAAACCATCACAATCGTTGCAGTTGAGACGATAAACGCCACATCTATTTAGTACATCAATGGAATCTTTGCATTTAACTACTGTCTTTGAGTTTGGGGCCTGCCTTGAAAGCGCACTTAAACTTATCTTTGAAACTATTGGCTACAGGATTTGATCACACGGAAAATATCCTTGAGGGCCGAATTCTTCTTTTACCTGGCTATTATCCTGTCTATCATGCTTGGGTCGAAACCGTTGCTAAGTGCTATCTGTTTTATAATATTAACTTCTTTTTTAAAATTGGCTATCGAAAGGGGTACACTTAATAATCGGTGAACCATGCTGTGATACGCTGCTAGCTTGTGGGAGAGGGGATGGAATGAATCACTACTAATAGTACAATCAGTATAGCATGGCTTCCTATAAATGGAAAATTCATGCAGCCCGTTGACGATAGAAATATTTAGATCCAAAAACGAGAGACTGCTATTACTGCTCTTTTCCACGGTGAACTTAATCGAATGATGGACCGAATTTAGGAAGTTGGAAAAAGTCTAAGGTGCGTTCAGTCCCAGTCCATAAGCAAATTATGTCATCAACATATCTAAACCAGTATAGGATTTGTTTCTTCCACACTGAATTAATATTCAAAATTTTCCTTTCGAGATAGTCCATAAAAATATCAGCCATTAAGGGAGAAAGAGGGGAACCCATCGCCAAACTGCGATTCACGATAAAATATTACCGATGATGATGACAAGCACTTCCCTTAATTTAAAATCAATGCCAGAGTATAACTTAGTTCGTATCAAAATTTCATTCTCACAAGTTAACTTAACTATTGTTATTATTAAATAAAGTATTCCGGAAGCATTTAAATCAGCAGTTATATTACCAATAGATGATAATTTTTTGTTTATATATCCCTCGAAAAGGCCGGAGAGATTTGAATATTAAGTGGTTTATTGATATAAAAGAACTGTAATTGAATGAGGTTAATTCCGGAAGATGAGAATCGGATGACATAGTTTGGTTCCTATAATGAAATTTCAGCCTAGCTGGAAGATAAAATAAATTTTTATTTACGGGCATATTTTCAGCGAGGCATCCAAAAACGAAGCTGGTGCACATCCATATCGAAATTGAATAATATACGGTAAGGAAGGAACGAAAAGGAAGAATCCTGTTATTTTTCTAGTCGAGCGTTCATTCCCAATCTGTTGATCCCACTAGGAGATATAAAACCATCGAAAAAGTAGCATTGCGGCAACATTCGTTATTTTTGTTTCCCCTTCCTGCGACTGGGGTCGCTTTCTCTTCCGCTGAGCCGTTATATGCCTTGCTACCGTTTCTGATCCAGTCTCGGTCGTTCAATTTTTTACGACCTCAGACCGAAGATCTCCTGCTTTCCTCCTCTAGCGGCGGGAAGAAAATAGATTGGACCGATGAATATGGAGAAACGAAGATACTTTATTGAAATAAAATGAACATATGAGAGGCTCAATGCTTCAGGATGAACATAATTCACTTGTTCCGAGAGGTACCGGAATTGCGCAATGTCCAGTTATTGAAGGCTTACGGTATTCTGAAATCTTTTCAACAAGTCTTTTCAAATAGGGAGATTTCTTAAGTGATTAGGTATATTGACGTAAGGAAGTTTATAAATTATTGAAAGGGCTTTATTCAAAATTAAAATTATCGGATAAAATCATTAATAACATTATTAAGATACGATTTCATTGCATAAAGGCCAACGATGGATATATTTTTTACAATAAGGTCATGAGTATATTTTTTCAGCTTATAATTATGACAAGTTATACGTAACAACAGGATTCAGAATTACTTGTCGATTGTAATTGTATAATAATCGTTAATTAAGTTGGCAATAATTTTAAGAATAGTTTTATTAATCTGGAAAATGCTGAATATAAATCGTTAGAAGATTTAATTAAGACTTAATTTGCTTGATAAATTCAGAGAAATACATTCTTAGAAGATTTACCGATTTTATGTGTCATTCCTGTTAAATAGGCCATTCATTACTCTAAAAAATCAAGGAAATAGATGGAAGAGTAATTCGCTTAAAATTTTTTTTCTCCTTTTCTTTTTCTATCTTCTCTGCATATTTTTCAACATGAGCCTAGTATTATGAATTTTACTTCAAACACTGAAAAGTATTTTTACATTTAGTATATTTTCGTGCTCTTTGATCATAGAAAATTTTTTGAGGAATAGCTTCGAGTGAACCACAGCTGGAAATTGGTACGTTCATCAACGCGTTATCTTTGTAAACCAACATGGTGTTCTTAACCTCTGAGTACGCGACTGTATTAATCTCCATGGCTAAATCACCTCCAGCGTGTGCTCGGAATAATAGAATTGCACGCCCTGTTGTGACGCCTTTCGATTACGATCAGAATGCCTTCCCAAGGTTCAATTATTCCTCTTCAATTGCTCGCCCAGGTTTCCCCTACGTCCAATGTTTAGAGCACCTTCGGATCAATTCTTCCATTAGCGTTTATTCCAGCTTTCGATTTCTCCCTACAGGTTTCTTTCCCCATCTGCTCCTTGAACAGCGTTTCTCAATGGCTCTCTTTTGTCATCTTCTCTGTCCCTTCCACTTCTAGCGCAGGATTCAATTTTACGATACGGTGCCTCCATTACGGCGCTCTTATGGTAGAATTCCCCGGTATAATTTCGATTTCTGATCCCAAAGTATTACAAGGATGATTCCAGGACCAGCCGTAATATCTTCAGAGTGTGATGTACCGTACTGTATTAAATATATATAGAGGATGCTGATGGAAGTTACGGCTCACCTTCTTCCTTTTAGATAGCAGAAGAAAGTGAGTACGACATTGGATTATTGGATATAAATTCGAATTTTGATGTAGTATACCTAGATAAATATGTTTAAATTGACTCTTGAGCGGAACAAAAATTACGAGTGCCTTTCCAGTCTCCAAAAGTAGCCTTCATCGTTAGAAAATTGAACTCGAATCATCGTAAAATTCGACTTTCGTTTATTTATGAAAAAAATAATTAGTGAGGCTATGATTTTCAACTAACAAGGATAACGAGACAAAATATATAATTTTTACAAACACCTTCAGGGGATAATTTTTCCATCAATTAAGTTCAATCCTCATTTTATCTCACACGGGGAACAACAGACTTGCGTAACAGGGATTTGCTGGAGACTTTCAGGCTGGGTTTCCTACTCTGAAATAATATATATTTCATTGAATTTTGACACCAACAATCCTTTGTTTATGCAAAATTGACATTTGTAAATCGGAGTAAGGCAACCACGTAATACACGCACATTACCATGGCTATCGCGAAATNAAATAATTAGTGAGGCTATGATTTTCAACTAACAAGGATAACGAGACAAAATATATAATTTTTACAAACACCTTCAGGGGATAATTTTTCCATCAATTAAGTTCAATCCTTATTTTATCTCACACGGGGAACACCAGACTTGCGTAACAGGGATTTGCTGGAGACTTTCAGGTTAGGTTTCCTGCTCTGAAATAATATATATTTCATTGACTTTTGACACCAACAATCCTTTGTTTATGCAAAATTGACATTTGTAAATCGGAGTAAGGCAACCACGCAATACACGGACATTACCATGGCTATCGCGAAATTTTTCAGGTAGGAAAATATCTTTTCTCATTTTTTTTGACAAATTATTCATATTTTTGCCATTAAATTTCACCTTCTAACCTTCGAGATGTTATTAACCGTTTTTGTTAGCATTTATTCAAATGTAAGTTAGTATGTAATACATAGGATAAACGATGCAAAAGTAAGTGAAATCAAAGAAGAAAAACATCTTCGAGAAATCTTTGTATTCTTGTATTAATATTGTTATCCTTGTTTTAAATCATTGATCTTTTAACTTATCACTTCTCTAATAGTATTTGTACCCGTCCACGATTATTGTAATATCTTTTCAATACTATCTCATCTCACCGTCCTCATTTGATTAATGTAATAGTTAGAAATAAGCATTCAACCTTATTTTCCTTCTCTGTAGTTCCTTATTTTACTGTAACAATTTGGGTGGTAGTTTTCATTTGAAAAACAAACTTGATTAAGATTAAGAAATGAGGGTCTAATTTTACATAACATGGAGGAAAACCATGCATACGGCAAAATATCATGGAATACAAGGGCCGATAGCTGGTCATGCACCAATCCATGAATACGGATTGCGTCTTTCCGTCTACTCAACTCCCTTTTTCTCATGTTTTCTGGGGCATTTTGTATTTATTAATGAATATTTTCACTTGCCGGAAAAATAAACATCACCCGGCTGACATATTGACGTACATTTTGGTGGTATTATTTTAGTGTACATGTAGAAAGGCATTGTTCATTTAAAAAGACTTCGTAATGAATCGCTGAATTCATTTGACCTCCCCAAGAGTGTACTATTAATAAAAATTAATTTTTTCGGGCATAATCATTGATAACCTTGCTCAACTCTTTATATATGTGTGATGTCAGCTTGCCAGACTTGGAGCATGTTCCATTAACATTTTTAATTAATTGAGTTAACCTTTTAACTTCCTCTTTAATCCTCGGGAGAAACGTGCCAGTACTCTCCTGGATATAAAGATACATATTCGGCAATAATTTTCCGGATAGTGTCTTTGCGTACTGCGCGGTATAGGAATGGGATATCCTATTGATACTTCCAAAAATACTTCTGTTCTTTTTTCCTCCCTGAAACGATAAGGTTCGACGCACATTGATACGGTATTCGCATCCTGTTTGATCTGTATTTATCACGTAATCTAGATCGAATCTTTCAATTAGCGTTGCTAATTCAATTCAATTCAATCATTAGCGTTGCTAATTCAAAAATTAAATTTCAATCAGCGTTGCCACCTGGCCAAATGGTCAAATTGCAGTGCAGATCTCAATAAATAAATAAATAGACTTGTATATTTTTGAAAGTTCTACGCTGCAAGAATTGCATCATTAATTGATATACAGTCCCTCTTTGCGACATAATTGGTGGCGAAGCGCTGCTTTATTCCTTGGTTCCTTTTAAAACAATCTATCCAAGACTGCGACGCGGAAATCTTTAATTCATCTGAAAGGAATTGAAAAGCAGCAACCATAGCCCACCGCTGCTGAGTCCTGGTTGTGACATTTTCGCGTTATGCCCCTGCTTCCAAAAATCTACCATTAGTCCATTTCTCAATTATTGAAAATTTTCCACTTAAGATCCACCTTGAATAATATCTCTTTCCCAACGATAATATTTCCCTCTCAGCATTAAGGAGCCCCTTCTCCTTCGCTATATCCTTGCAAAATAGCTTCTGATAACTCCTTTTGAAAGAGAAAGAACAAATACTCGGTTAACGTAAATATTATCCAGCTAACAAAATGTTTTCGCTGCTTTTTGTTGATACCCGCTCAGGTACACGATAAGTAAACATTCGAAGACGACCAAAAGAAATGGATGCTGCATATTATTTTGCGACAGTATTTACGAGTATTTAAGTATTGGGGGCTTATGCTTTGCCTAAAGCAATCGTCATATCAAGTGACAAACTTCTATCATATCTGAAACAATTTTTTAAATTTCTTAAATTATCCGCAATACATTACATATGGGAGAATTTCATATCGGCCTGGCGTCGACATGAAGACCATATTGTAAGAAATACAATTACTTTCCGTAATTTTGGAAATGCACAGCTACCAACAATAACTAGATTCTAAATTCTCTATTTACCCGGGTAGTACTCTAAAATATTTATGAAAATCCAAAAACTGCATTCTTAAGGAAAACATAGGGAGTTCTAGAATCGACCCTATAATAGCTGGGATCGAAATCTCACTTTTCCTAGGAATTCTCTGTTGAAGTCGATACGACATAAAAAAGGCTAAATCGAATGATGCTTGTGGTTTAGGACGCCAATGTGCTGTATGTGTACCTGAGTGCCGACTATACATAATAGATTACGGAGTACTTATCTAACTTACATTTAAATAAATGTTAACGAAAACGGTTAATAATATCTCGAAGGTTAGAAGGTGAAATTTAATGGCAAAAATATGAATAATTTGTCAAAAAATGAGAGAAGATATTTTCCTACATAAAAATTTTGCGATATCCATGGTAATGTACCTCTATTGCGTGTTGCGTAATGTACCTCTATTGCGTACTGATCGCGGAAAAAATGAAATTTTGAATCGATTCGTTCTAGCGTCTATCTCTCTGATTTTCCTCTCAGAATCAGAACGGCCTATGTAACAGGGATGACGAATAATATCGGCTACATCTCTACGAAAGTACATGTACCTTCTCTGAACACATTTAGTAAATTTCTCTTTCGTTTAAATCTTCTATCTTTTAGAGATTCTCATCCTGTGTCCTGAAGCATTCGAGTAACGCTCACTAATTTTTCGTAACATTTTTTTTACGAAACGTATCGCCTTTCGCGGTAATTCTACGAAACGTATCATCTTTTGCGGTTTCTAATTTTCGAATACAACACTTTTTCGCAGGATCCCATACACTACACGTATATTCCAGGTGAGGCCTGACCAATGCAACGCGACATCGCTCACGGACTTTTTCTTTGCTCCTTCCGACTATCTTCCTAATGAATCCGAGTTTCTTAAGAGCTCGTCCGCATACATTACGAATGTGGGTACCCTATGTTAAGTTATATGTGAGGGCTACTCTAAGATTTTTTACGATTCTACTGTTGATAAAGTTTTCCCTCAGAGACTCTACGAATAATAACGAAGTCGTGAATTACTTCCATGGGGACGGAATTGTGTCATCTCTTTTTTTGGCAGTATCGGAAGTGGTAAAACTGCATCTTAATTAGTAACTATTTCATTCATGGCGCTCTAGCAATTATGGGCAATGGTTATTCGTACAATCACGGCTGGCATTGACTATCATCTGAGCTCTTTTTGCTACACCTTTTTTTTGTTGATGAAATAACCACTCATACTCAATGTAAATATTAATGTAGAAGATATTTTATTATTTCTAATTATGTAAGTGTATCAGCTTCGTCAATTCATCTGTTGTATTCTGATTTTACCAACATCAAGAATTTTATTTTTCTACCATAATTTTCTAATTATCAAAAAATCATCTGCCAATTAGATTTTGATGACTCCTCTGTTTTTCCAACGTGTCATTCTCCTTGTTGATTTCATATGAGATGAGACTAAAAGAGCTGTTTATGTTCGATACGATTGTTTGCAAGCAGCATTTTATCTTGCCAACTTTGAACGTTATTTCGTTACTGTGTTGTCTTTACTACCAAGGACATTAGTGGAAGCTATTTACAGAACGAGGGGGAAATCTCTCATCTTTCGAGATAATCACTTTATCCGACGCAGCCGAAAAATATGCCGCTATGATGATTTCCATCAAACCTATTAGGTGTTATTCCGTGATGTGTCTCTTTACGTGAAATGTAGCCCTGCTGTTTCAATACCCATTAGTATTAAATTTTTCTGTGATGACCTATCGGAAATCAGTTTTTATTTTCTCATCATTTCGATTATGATGCGAAATTTTGTAGGACGTTCATTCTGCGGAGGACATTGAATTAACTTGCCGTTTTTTCATTCGAGTTAATCTTTTCCGAAGGAAAAATATGGACGTGGAACAAAAATTGCGTTCTTTTAATGGCGAATGTCAAAATGGCCAAACACACTCACATGCAAACGGTACTGTTTAATACAAGTAAATGTTTAGTTTTCAGAGTTAACCTTGAATAATGGAATTGATATGAAATAATAAAAATTATATCCTCGGAGAACATAAATAAGAGGTTGTTGAGTTTATCTTAGTTTAGTTCGAAGAGGAGAATTTGTAGTCTCAGTGTCGTCCGAATAAATACTCAGTTCATTTTTTTCAGAGAACTTTCGTTTTGAAAGAAAGCCGAAAGAAGTAGCAATTCGTCAGTATACTATTTAACACTGGAAAGTGAAAACATGGATTAGTTATCAAGTTTGTTCAAAGTCAATGACTTCGCAGAGGGCACTAGTGGTATCTATATCTGTAGGTTATAAACATGTTCAATTGCTTTGTCCGGATACTCCAAACATTCATCATTTCCCTTTATATGTGGATATGTATTCCTGAGCCTCCCCACATTTATAAGCCTTCCCCCAATTAAAATTTCGTTCAAATGTTTTTATGAATTTTTAGAGCCCTTATTTAGACGCTTAAATATTGGTGATCAAATACCTCCAATTCAAAGGAGCGAAATTGTAATACATTGTTTGTATAGACCAATTACGAAACTATAGAGCTTATTCCGTAACTTGAACTTTTTTACCTTCGGAGTAAATCTATAGAATCATCCGATCGATATAGGTGGATCAAACGTGGTCTTAATTCCCTTGAGGTCTTAGCAAGGACGTGTGATCAAACATATGGTAAAAAGCGCGCCGGATCAAAAGTAAACACGAAAATTTTCCCTCATCCATAGTCCACGGAGGATGTTTTCTTCCGAGTGAATCGGAACGTGCTTTCATTTCACATTGGCTACCAGCAAGAAATTCTTCTCATCTCTTCGGGATATAGTGTAGCTTTTCCTTTATTTTAAAGAAGATGATGCTGTCACGTGGATCTACATGTGATTCTACGGAGGAAAAAAAAGAGTTGAGTGGGGTGATCTACGCATGCGCAGCGTATCTTTCATATCGGCTGTCGCGCAATACCACAAGGAACTTTCTCGGTGACTTCCTATGCTTTGATTGAAATTCAGGGTCAGTGACTGACTAATAATTGGGTCTCACCTATCTTAAAATATTTACTACACTTCTCTAGTTATTTGTTAATGGTTTACAAGTCGTAGTTGTATTACCTTTTAAAACGCAGTACCAGGGTAAAAAATAACAAAATATAATTTGTTTAATAGTTTTAGCGTCGTGAAAAGTTAACTAATTAGTTTCTATTTTAACCTTAAAAATAGTTTTGGACACCAAGTAAGACTGCGGTAGTTTAAAAAATAAGATTTTGTTTAGAAAACCCACGCCATCATCATAGCATGCGAATATCGAAAGGGAGAAATCTGGGTCCTTTGTTGCGCAACTGCTCCAATGTTTCCATCCTGTGACTGACGCATGTACCTGACAGTCCTGAATAAGGTTCGACTAGGAGTTCATTTGAATGACGGAAGCTGTTTTGAACCACCATTTCTGCAGATGCAGGGTTCAACGACCACGGATTCACGTACTTACCTTACGAAGACCGATTGTAAATAATAGATGAAAAATGTATTCGCTTTTCATTGAAGCAGGTCGTTCATCCATAAGATTCGAGTTGTTTAATTTCTTCGTCCAGTTGGGATTTTGTATATCTATTCTTTATAATACTTTCGTTAATTATTGAATCTCTATTGACCTAGTCTTTTGATGATAACTTCTCAATATTGCGAGAATCGATTAATTCTTGAGTATTTTCAGTGTCAATACGAAGAACCTTTTATGATGTATGCCACTCATGTATCTAAGAAATCATTTCGAATCTTTAAGAATTTTCCAAAATCCACTTTTTTGTTAAGATCCGGAAGATAAGTTTCGTAAATTTAAAGTAAAGTTTGCTTCGGAAAATGCGACAGAGTTTGTAAACCCTTAAATCATTTGAAAATTTGAAGTTAAATTTAACGAATTCAAACTTTAAGGGATTTTAGTTTTGTAGTTTTAAAAACATTTCAATGTGATGCCAACCTCAAATTATGAAAGTTTTGTCGTTAAAAAAATAATCTTTCATTCTGACAAGGGTAAAAGGTTTTTCTAAGAAATAGCTGTATACATTTAAATAGAAATAGATTAGATGCGAGTTAAAAAAATTTAAGTCCCATATTCTTTAGCAGAACTTTAATTTTCCACGCGCAGCAAAAGGGCCAAAATATTTTCCTCTAATTTCGTGCGATATGTTTTCCTTTATCCCGTGTGACACATTTATATAGCCTCAAATGGGGTGATATAGAACTTCTTATTGAGAATATAATAACAAGAGCAGAGGAAATAGCCACGAATAGAACATAAAATGTTTAATTTAAATGAGTTTGCATTGCAAAGGGGATTAGGGCTATCCAGATATTGAGCGCTTTAAGCAACAATGTTTTAACTAAATGGATTTTGGCGCTTGAGGAGCTGTTTAATTTTTACTGTAGTTTAGACCAGTCTTCCTACTTTTACGTTTTATGAAATTTCAATGGTGATTTAGATTTGCTGATTGAAGTTGAAGCTTGACATTAGATTATTATTTCAATAAATTATTTTCCTCGCCTATTTTTCACCTTTCTACACAATTTTCCATTATATGCGTCATTTATTAAAAATATCAGGGTGAACTGTCCCAATACACCTTAAAATATTCATACATGCGCAGAATACAGCTCCAAACTAGGAAAAACTTCTGGCTTATTCATTTATTTCCCTCCGCTTGCGAAAATGCCTGCATGTTTTTAGTCATGCATATTTCAGTTTTCACCTTTGTAATTTTCTACCTCTTTTGGCATTTTTACCTCGCCTATTACAGTGTTCCTCTTCACTAATCTCTTCTTTCGTTCTACGATACCAGTTTTTCTTTTTCCTCTTCTCCATACCGCATCTCCCCGCTTTGACCCTAATCCTTCCCCCTGCGTCACACATCCCTCTTCCTCTTTTCCCCGTCTCTATTCCCATAATCTCTCCATCGCCTTCTCACACCGGAATCTCTTTCCGACCCTTCACGAATTCTATCCTTGACTCTCTCTCCCACTCCAATGCTATCTCCCCCGTGCACACTCAGCATCTCATGAAACTTCCTACTTTATGCGGTAAATACGCCGTACAACATTCAGAGGAACCCTTCACCGGCACTCGACCTCATAACCTTATCCGTTGGGAATCAATTCTGGGCCTTTTTTACGAAAGCGCAAGATAAAATATCACCTATATAGTTTATTTAAAATAAAATGCGGTCGCTTTTGAATAGCTAATGAATGGTCTGGCTATATTTTTACTTTAGGATGCTCGTGATGCTGGGCCATATACTTTTATTTGCTCAAAAGTTAGGGTAAACTATCGGCTATAATTTTAGGAACTGCTTAATTTTGTTATAAGGTTTAAAATAAATGAAGGTTAGAATGAATTTTATGGAACGCAATATTTCAAAATTTGTCTTCTCATTCCGCTGTTTTGCTTCGTCGAGAGTACTGTTTCTCTTGTTGAAAATAATAACATTCTCCTTAAATTCTCTATTTCTTTTCACCTACACACAAGTCTTCATGTACATAAAATCATTGACTCAAGGTTAGATGGAAGAAGAGACTTTTCAGTCTCAATCTCGCCTTTAATAAAGACCTTATTATTATTATTATCCATCACGTCTAACCGATGAGAAAAGAATACAAAGGAGAACACATAGATATGCAACCTTAACCNCCACTCCTTCTAAAGTTTTCCTCTCTATTTCTTTTCACCTACACACAAGTCTTCATGTACATAAAATCATTGACTCAAGGTTAGATGGAAGAAGAGACTTTTCAGTCTCAATCTCGCCTTTAATAAAGACCTTATTATTATTATTAAATATATAATATTATAAGACCGCACATTCAACATATGTGATCTTTTAAGTTTGTTTAGAGTTACATTTTACATTGAATTTCAGACATAATTGTACGTCAATGAATAATGTTTAGCACAACATTCTCTTAATTGTCTCTTAAATTTATTTATGACGAAGAAAAATAATTTTTTCTTAACTGAAAGCAAATTCGACAATTTTGCGATCAATGTAAAAATATTTCATTCAAAGTAAACATGCCACTCAAAGCTAAAAAATAACTTTTTTCAAAGTTTTAATAAATCCCAACCGTTTTAACAGAACGAGTGTTTCAGGAAAAATGTGGAAAAGTTACTCTTCTGCCAAATTACTTTGTCAGAATCCTTTTCTATAATGTTGACAACAGTTTGTTTTCGTCGTATATTTCAGATCATACTTTCTGACAAATGTGCGTTCTTTTAGAGGTGTACCATCAGAAATGGTATTCGTTCCGAAGATTTTTTTCTGTTGCGACTTGCCTCGTTATATTTCCACCTTTCTCTTCTCCCTTTCAAAGCAAATTAGTAAGCTATACTTCAACGTCCGAGTTTTTCTTATCCTCAACTTTTAATTTTTCTAGCATGCTCTAAGATATTAATTGGTTTTAAATTTGAAGTAAGCCGCACTTTCTTATCTTAACTTTGGTAAAATCATAAGATTTTTTTCGGATTAGTTAGAATTTCTTTAGCAGATAGATAATTTAAAAATGATTTTGAGTTTATATGACTTGAGTCAATCAGCTCTACAGAAATAGAGCGGGGAATTTTGATAACCTATTCCTATCCAAGCTCTATTTATTTACCCATCTAAAAATAGGCTCCATCGTCACCATTCATTAAAATTTGCGAACAGAACATGTGCTTTAAACTTGCGTGATTGCTAGCTCATTGTAAGATTACTTATGCCAGGGAAGAGTTATATTATCGGAGGTAATATTAAAATTTTGCATTTTTTCTGAATTGTTGAAGTTTGTCCAGTTCTTGGCCAATTTGGCAAACGGGAAAGTTATTGTTACAAATATTTGCGAATGCATGAAAGCTTTGAACAAAAACGCTTGTAGTTTGATGAGAGTAAATATGTCCGACATGAGCGGAGATATTGGTGTTATGCAATGACCGCGAAGGGGAAGGTTTCTCCTTCTCGGAGAAAGGGTAAACCATCGCCCCTTCCTCTATCCCCTTCGAAGATTCTCTGTATGGAGCAGGATTGAACTTACTGAAATATTTGATGCTTAACGTTTCCCTTTTAAAATGTTCAACTAATCAATAATAATGGAAATCCATGGAATAATATGTAATATCTGGTACTTTTATCTTTTCATCATCTTAAACAATTTGTTTTGGTCATTTAAGTCTTCTGAAGACCTAAGAATCATCAATATAGTTCGGTGACCGTTTCAATTTTCGCTCGTTTACTTTTCGGAAATCCAATTCAGTAATCATTTACTTACAAATTTGTTTAAATTTTCGTAAATTAAATATAATCTGCTTGTAAATCGTCATAAATTTTATCTCGTTTTCACAGTTTTTATGATTTTTAAGTTTATCTTAGACAATGTAATTCGTTCCGTTTTTCCAGAACAGTTTCTGCACCAAATGTCTATTTTATCATTTACTATTATTCAATCGCACATTGCACTCATCTGCTCACTTTTTTGTCTTATGTGTTTTCTCTTTCCTTATTTGCGGCTTGATGTATTTGTTTCGATTACTGAGCTGGTTTTACAAAACCAGAGGTTTCTTGTAGATTAATTTTTTATTGAGGACTTTTCTCTATAATTCGCATTTAATTTTCGACGTCTGAATCGTCAAAAGTTACATGTAATGAGATTTGGCAAGTAATCGCCGTAAAACTGTAAAATTACTTCAAAATGAAATATCAGTGGAATATTACTTGAAATTATTCGGTTGGAATGATGTTCTGGTAGAAATCTGAGTATCTCTAAGAAGGCAAAATGAACTTTGTTTAATCCTTTATGTATACTTTCCTATATGGAAGGAAATATTTATTTAATGTATGGGTTTCTCTAATAATGAAAGCAATGATTCCCGTAATGTCATGGCCCTCTGATGCTGCATTACGCTCGACCTCTTCTTGACCTGTTAAACATTTGGCATTCAACCGTGTCATAATTTGAGGAAGTATGTCTCCTCGAAGGTTTAAGTTTTTAGACCCTTAAAATAAAGTAACAGCGCCGTTAAAAAATGGAAAATGAAATAGGTAACTTTCCCGAAACTTCCAAATGCACATCCGTCTTTCAGCCTTCTCTATCTAATCTATTCTGATATACTCCTCTCTCATTCCGACTCTCGTAAAATAAATTATACTTTCTTAAGACACCGTAACCCTTGAGAGCCGTAGTTCGCAGGCGTTCTCCTCGG
The DNA here is from genome assembly GCA_000376725.2 of Ladona fulva. NCBI lineage: Eukaryota > Metazoa > Arthropoda > Insecta > Odonata > Libellulidae > Ladona > Ladona fulva. The sequence continues at coordinate 1,780,863 of KZ308179.1, read as the reverse complement.
GGACTTTCCAAGCCGTTCGACTACCTTAGACCGCTTTTAGCCCGCTGGTCTTATCCTATGTTAGGCTTTGGCTTTCTCCTCCACCCTTGTATCTCATCCTCACTCTTCATTCTACTTCCGAAGAAACGGCTTTCAGTTGGCGTAGCTCAAACCCTTTCCTCCCTCTCAAAGGGGAAGTCTCTCCAGAAAGAGTACAAGATTGAGGTCCGTTTAATCTCACGCTACTACTTTTTATTTATTTTTCTCTTTTCTCAGTAGCAGTCGAAGTTTCCTACGTGTTTCTCTTTGCGGATTTAATTCGCCCTGGTGTACGCTTGTGAGCTGTGATTTAATTGGAGAGTTGTTTATTGGGGGAGTGATTTAACAGGAGGATGGCGTTAAAGAAATGAAAGGCTTGACTTTCTGAAAGGGGTGCACAACCGGAGCGGATCTCAGGAATCAAAGAGATAGTCATTTTTTGTTCCCCGTTCTTTTTTACACAAAAAGTAATGATGCAGGAGATCTTGAGTTTTGTTTCGTGAATTTGGTGGGTGGTTCGCTTATAGAATGATATAATTGTGCAGCCGTCTGTGACAATCGTTATTTCTCTTTTCAGTGCTCTTAAGTAAACCTTATCCAAAGAATTTTTCGACACGTACGATCATTTTCTTCTTAGTTTGGTCGGAAAACTTCAAAATCATTCAATAATTTAAAGTTTCTATTCACCAATTTAAAACAATTCTACGAGCCATACGACTTGAGGCGTGCTAACTACTTGGTGACAGATTTTTGACGCTGGTAGACAATACATTAAACCGTATATTCTCAAGTATAAGCAGCACCCGAATCAAGGAAGTACCAAAGTTTTGAATGTCATTTTCGGGGAATAAATAACGCGATTGTAAGACGCGTGCAAGGTACGTGTCTCAACAGGTCTAGACAGAATTAATGATTACATAATGTACGATAAGTACGTTAACTATCCCAAGGAAGGCTGAATCATAGCTTTAAACGCTAACGTTAATTTTTATCACAGATATACGTGGTTTACGATAACGCACTTTACATCGCGTTTCTAAGACGCATTCGATTTTGGAAGTTCTAATAAAAAGTCGTCTTAGTTAAACAAGGATATATGCTAAATTAGACAATTTCCTTATCGAAGTTCAGGTTGTTTACACTTTATTCCTAAAGACGATGAACATTTTGCCGAAATATAAAATACATACAAAAAACCACACGTACGTATAAAGAAGATCGTATTTCTGGATGTGGTTATGAAGGGAAATAATCTACTCGCGTTTTACGGCTAGGAATGATAAAGATTCCTCCACCATGATATAGCACGTGTTTCGAAGCATGATTTTCAGCGGGAGTGAAGCCAAAACATTTGGATGTCCACTGAATAATTTTAGCCTGAAATTTGCCGTTGAACAGCTTTCACCGCTTGTCATGCCCTCCCTTAAATCGCACCGCTGACCTAAATTCATAGTGCAAACTATAAAGATAGGATTTGTAGTAAAAATTGATCGAAGGAAGATTTTCAGCTCAACTTTTAATCTTCGCATCATTACAAAATACATTACTGCGCTGTAGAATTTTAGATCTGCAATATATTCAGGTATAAGGAATTTTAAAAGTATAATTGCATTATTAGTAATGTGATTCAATCTTCCTCTATAGTTATTTAAATAAGTCATCTCGTTATTTTCTAAGTTCTTAGGTTTTCCGAAGAATCTTGTTCTCTCGAAAACACGATTTACCTTTAATGAAGTTTCTTCTTATACCAATAGAAACCTAAAAAGTCGGTCTTTGTGAGTATAGCTTGTACTATAAACAAAAATATCCATCTACATATAAACTAAACTCTACCAAACTTTGAGTAAATTTCCGATCGTAATCTTTTTGTAGAGTAAATTGGGAATTATATTCATGCGTGAAAATCATGCGATTTTTTTCATACGAAAAAAATTTTTTTTTTCCGCAACGCATGCACATTTTGTATATGATGGTTGTCTCAGCTCAGGTTAACCTAAGAGACAACCTAAAGCTTTCATTTCTTGGCTGTTATTCATTTTTAAGCTTTAGTTTGTTCGGGTTTTGTTCGGGTTTGGAGAATTCCCGCATACTTTGCCATGTCCACTCATTTTAGTTCTTTAACTATTGTGATAGTTCGTAAATATAACATAAGCCACAATATCACAGAAAACTGGATAAGGTTGGCTTTCTTGATCACGTTACAGGATATTTACCGCTCCGTTATGTAAATGCCTTGTCGTGTATTCCTCTCTACAAGAGCAACACAAGTTTCGCATTATGATAATTTTTGACGAACCGGAACGCTTTTTGGCTCTCGTTAGCTACCTTAAGGGCTTTTAGCTGTTTTCCTGATGTCGTAATGTGTTCATTCAGAAAGGATTTCGACGTCCTGATGCAGGGAAATAGATTTCGTCGAAAAGATATCTTTAAGGAGATGCATGATAGTTATTTCGCTAATGGCTACATGGCGTAACTACCTTTTTAACTTATTTCAATTCCATTATTACTTGCGGCTTATACGTGTGTGGAGTTGCATATGGATAGCTGATGTACGTAGTACGTTAGCATTTTATTCATTTTCAGAAACGGTTTATATGTTATCCTGGGAAATTTTTATGTATGATTAAATTAAAGTTATATTTATAAACTTTAATTTAATCATACATAAAAATTTCCCAGGATAACATATAAACCGTTTCTGAAAATGAATAAAATGCTAACGTACTACGTACATCAGCTATCCATATGCAACTCCACACACGTATAAGCCGCAAGTAATAATGGAATTGAAATAAGTTAAAAAGGTAGTTACGCCATGTAGCCATTAGCGAAATAACTATCATGCATCTCCTTAAAGATATCTTTTCGACGAAATCTATTTCCCTGCATCAGGACGTCGAAATCCTTTCTGAATGAACACATTACGACATCAGGAAAACAGCTAAAAGCCCTTAAGGTAGCTAACGAGAGCCAAAAAGCGTTCCGGTTCGTCAAAAATTATCATAATGCGAAACTTGTGTTGCTCTTGTAGAGAGGAATACACGACAAGGCATTTACATAACGGAGCGGTAAATATCCTGTAACGTGATCAAGAAAGCCATTCTTATCCAGTTTTCTGTGATATTGTGGCTTATGTTATATTTACGAACTATCACAATAGTTAAAGAACTAAAATGAGTGGACATGGCAAAGTATGCGGGAATTCTCCAAACCCGAACAAAACCCGAACAAACTAAAGCTTAAAAATGAATAACAGCCAAGAAATGAAAGCTTTAGGTTGTCTCTTAGGTTAACCTGAGCTGAGACAACCATCATATACAAAATATGCATGCGTTGCGGAAAAAAAAATTTTTTTCGTATGAAAAAAATCGCATGATTTTCACGCATGAATATAATTCCCAATTTACTCTANGACAATAGCGTTTCTAGGAAAGTTCCCAATCCGCACAAAAATAATGATCGATAATAATATAATAGAACTGGTATCGCACTTTAATTATTTAGGATGCAATATTACCTATGAAGAAGATAAAGATATTTTAAATAAAATAACCAACTATCAAAGAATGTGTGGGGCCATAAGAAGAACTTTGAAAGGAAAAACTCCAAAAGAAACACAAATAAAATTTTACAAAGTAATGGCTGTCCCCACATTGCTATATGGATCAGAAGCTTGGACTCCTAGAGAAGAAAGATTACAAACAGATAGAAACCTCAGAAATGAAATTTCTTAGATCTGTAAAAGGTCATACGCCTGGACCACATAAAAACGAAGAAATTAGAGAAGAATTAAGAGTTCAACCAGTGAATGAGGTAGCAACAAATTATAAAGAAAGATGGAGAGAGCATGTTAATCGCATGCCTCTAGAAAGATTTTAGAATATAAGGCATTAGGAAAAAGAAGTATAGAACGACCAAGACTACGTTGGTGAAGTCGGAACAGGCAGAATGCCTAATCCTTGAAAGGAAGATGATGGTGATGAAATATTTTTATTGCTGATCCGACCATCCAAAGCAGTATTTGTTTTTTAAATCTAGAAAAATTATTAGTATAAACAAAGAAAAATTACTCAAAAAGATAGCATGCAAATGAAGCAAAATAGTAATGAACGACATATTAATTGCTTAACGCGCATAACAGTAAGAAGGTATTTTGAAATCTTCCGTATTAGTATGGTGAAATCGTTATCCTCCAGTAATTGTTATCGATTGGTTCCCATAAATTGGCATTTTTAACAAAATCAATCACATCGGCCTTCACTTCGTGGAACAACATCATAACACAAGATTAAAAACAAACTCTTTTTAGTTGCAACCGGTAGTGTCATTATTTCGTGTGGAATAAAGACATAGTTTGTATTTAATCTTGTGTTGGCATTTTTAATTCAGGAAAACTCATGAATGAAAGAATTCATGTGTTTTTGGGAAAGTGGTAAGAACGGAAGACTATGAACTGAGACTATGTAAAAGTGCATAAAGGTACTAATAAATGAGAAGTTTACGAAGAACGATCTTAAGAATTAGTGTACTTTATAGTATGTTTTGTAGTCAAGAGGGAAAGATGCTCAGAAATTTTGTAAGCATACAGCAAATAAATGTATTCTAGAAGAGATTAAAAGGATTAGTAGTATATTTATGGTTTGATACTGTTTTAATATCTGCGAAAGTATGTCAAATTTTCTAGTTGCTTACCTAGTTATACAGTTACTGATGTCTGTATTGATAATACTAATTATTATGTCGATTAATTATTTTCATGACAAGCTGTGTAAGAGAAATGTGACTTTCTAGGTATTAAAGGAAAAATTTGTTTCTTGATTCGGCTGATGGGCAGTTTCTTTGAATGAGTATGATTAGTAAACTGTCAGCATTTATAGGGGATTATGTAAAAATACGAGCGTTCATATTTCTTTTTGATAACTCTGAATTTATCGATTAATTTCCGTTCCTCCATATGTACAGAATAGGTTTTCTTTCTATCATATTTTCCAATAAAACTAAGACATAACATCTACAATGAATGGGAAAACATTCAAGATAATACCATCTTCTGGTGTGAAGGCTTTCTTTGTATGAGAATTTCACTACGCGATGATTTTCAAGAGTACGCAGTGGTTATCAAAACAAATGACGACGTTTCGCCAACGATGCAGCTGGCTCCTGTAGGAAGTTCTTCTGAGACTATTTTAAAATATACTTTCAGTACTTATTCGCATTTAATTAGTCTCAGGAAACGTTTCTTTCCTGACTTTTATTATATTTTTTTATCACTTTCTCAGAAAACCTTGAGTTCCTTCATTCATGAGTTTTTCTGAATCAAGAGTACCAAACTATGGGAAACAACTGATTACCTTCTCAGATTCTGAAGCCAGCTGCACTGTTGAAGAAGACCTGACATGAGGAAGCCAGTTTCATCGTTGGCGAAACGTCGTTATTTTTATTGACATTCACAGCTTATTTCCGAACATCATCGCACCATGGAATAATACTACCTTACAGTATTTGAGATGGCGTGCTGGTATTCCCATTGGAGATAGCCCCATATAGGGTGATAGTACAGAAGAAAAAAAGCCTAATTTTTATGCATGAACGAAAAGATTTTTTCATTGAAAAGTTGAAGGTAAAATATATGACTTCGTTTTTAAATTGAGTATATTAATTTAATATTTTCCCTTCAGTGGATGATTTAAGCAATTACTTATTGAAAATCTATGATACTCTTTGTACCTTCCGTATTTTTCTCCTTCATGGAGCTCAAAATTTTCGATTCCGTTTAGATTATTCCAGTCGACAGTGAATTTATGAACGGCAGTGCCCATTTACGCCATAGATTTTGTTGTTTGATTTCTGAAAATATCTTATATCACATTGGCATTTTTGTTCACCTATTTTTAAATCATATGACTGAAACAACATGGATTATTTCTGATATAAAATGGAAAAAAATCTCGTATCTTAGACATCCTTCTCCTAAATTTCCATTCTATTCCGAATCCAATAATTAGTTTAATTTTTATTTGGAAATAAAATTTAAAATATTAACTCTTAAACTGTGCGCTGAATTTATTCATGTAGCCACACCCAAATGATGAATAAGAAAGTAGTAGGGTAACATAAATATAAGATACCTTAAAGTGTAGGTTGATCTACTATCCTCTAGTAATTACGGGGTTGGTTAGAATACTAATAACCGTAAGACAGGTACAATTGAAACATACCATTAATGCCCTGGAGTCATTAAATAATTCATAAATTCATAATTGAAACGATCATATTTGGTACAAGCGCTTGAAAAAAGAAGCGGATGTTTATTAATTTCATTAGAAATGGAACGAACCTTAATTTCTTTCTAGATATATAAGAATGTTTAATATTAGAATAATTCCATCAGCACTGGATTTAAAGTTCCATTATCTCTTAAAAGTTAATTTTTACCTTTCTTTTCGAGAAAAATTATTTTCTTGCTAAGCGTTGTCATAATTAGGTTAGCCTTCGCGCATTTCATTTTGTGATCAATGTAAATTTATTTCTTAATAATCACCGCGTATAACCTATGCAAATCGATAAGTTCTAATTTGCGTACTACAACAGAAACAGCATAACTGACATACTTGAAATTCTAATTGAGGCGTTCATTAGGGCTGTTAAAATATTGAATCCGAACGAATAGTAGCATTGCTGAATATTCATCGGGATATTCCTCCCACTGATTGATCGAGCGTAATGATTCGCCGTTTTTCCGAGTAAGTTATTCGTCAGCCTCTCCACGGGCGTGCGATGTTGTGACACTGTGGATGAGAATCGAGAGAAGAAAGGGAGAGGGATAAAGGAAGATTTAACGTAGGAAAGGGAAAAGTATGTTGCGCGGGTGAGGGTAGGAATAAAGTTTGGTAGATGGATGATCATTAACGGCGCATACGGTGCTACGTGGGCGGGTTGACGAGTGGAGAGCTGGAGGGGATGAGAAAGAGGGCCTCATGTCACGTGACGTCTTTGTTTCCCGTACGTCATCAATCACGCTTACATCCACTCTCTTATACCGCAGGAAAGCGGACGAAACCTGGTTTTACGATACCTAAAAGAGGGATTCATTTAAACACTGATACGGAGCCTTTTACCCTCTGCTCGCTTTAATGAAAAATGTATTTATTTGCCCGTTTCAAATGCTTTCTCGACCTGTTTGCTTTAGAATTGAAAGTAGTGGATGTTTATATTCTTCTCTGCTTGTTTTTGTTGGCTCAATTGTGAATATTTTTCACAATAATTCATGATTTTATTGAATAATTTCAAGAATGACTAAGCATTTGTGGGCATGAAATACTCTACTTCGGTTGTTTTTTCAAATTCTACAACCTCGATGAAATTCTATCACAATGCTTCAATTCAATAAGAGCTTCCTTTTGATCGAATTTGCGATTTTCCGGTGATGAGCTTGTATAATAAAATGATAAATACGAAGAACGAATATTTTGGTTAAATGTGAATAAATTAACACGAAATTCTAACTGGCCATTTAAAATGTAATTTAATAGTTTATCTAATACCTATAATTTATTCTTATGATAAAGTTGCACGTATTAAATTTTGCTTTTGTACATGTATAGCAGAAAATCATTAGCAATGGTATAATAATGACACTTAAGATTTATATTTCAAGTATAACATAGACCAATTCTAGATTGTATTGCGTTGAATGTTTGGCTCATTTGCTAGTAAGCGTTTTTTCCAAGACTAGCCCGCGCTCCTAAATGTCGTTTCAGTAACAAATAAGAAAGAAAAAATCTCTAATCGTGTTACTTTTTATATGAAACAACGGGTTTAGTATTTACAAATTTATAATAAATAATAATAAAATATAAAATAGGAATAATATAATAACTCACTGTGAGTGTGTGTATTTATTGTATGGTATTGTATAAATTACAATGTTAGTATTCGGAAAAAATGCAGGCATTCAGATTTTTCATGCACTTCTAAATATTCAATAGGAATGATCAATAAACTCTTCACGGATGTGACTTGATGAATTAAAATTGTCGTACATTTTCTGTTTGATTTAATGTGAATTTTCTAATCCAGAAATGTCTGCTTGGATGACAAATTAGAAACTGTTCAAACAAGCTTTTAGGGTAATTGTGTTCCCTCTCCAATTTCCTCTGTGAATACTGCATTTTGAGAACGAGTCTGAGGTTAAAGGAAAACTTTCACGAAGGCCTGTACAGTCGAAATGCAAATGCTTTTCTGCATAGTAACTTAATCGAATTAGAAAGAAATTTTGTATTATTTTCTTGTTAGATACAATGGTTTTATGATAAAACGGAAGGCCTAAATGGATTCCTCATGAGTAATTTAGGGTATTGTAGGTTAAGTTCCATTACTTTGCTTAAGAATCAAATACGTGAATCATAATTTTTACGTTTCCATTTGTGCATTTTCTTGAATTTTTATTCTGTTAAAATCTTACGATAAACAAGTTAGCTCTGATTTGAGTTAATATCGAAGTTACTCCGTCGTTGAGAAGCTTCTTTATTAATTTAATATACTCCCTGGTTTAACACAAGGAAAAGGGTTTAGGGAACTTGGCACGATAAGGCGTGCATCTAGGAAAATTCCCAAGGAGAAACGGACATGAAAAAGTATGACGGAACCGGGACTCGAACCCGGGTCATCCAATATTTCCGGTTATTGGGAGACCTGGGTTCGAGTCCCGGTTCTGTCAGACTTTTCTTATGTCCATTTCTCCTTGGGAATTTCCCTGGTTTAAATTACTTTCCCAATGACAGGTTGGTGATGTATGTGTTAAACAGGGGATGGTCTGAGAATTAAATTGACTGTAATAAAGCTTTTGTTTGTGCGCACAAAAATACCACTCGTATTGAAATTTTCATGAAGTATCGAAAGAGACATATATCAACCGCTTCTCCCTTATTAGGATGGAGATAGGAATTTATTACAGATTCGTCAACGACGAAACGAAAGAAAATTTTGCTAAAAGAGAATTTCTTAAGGAACGATGTTTATATATGGTTAACAGATGTTTTTCCTGCACACCATTCTTCGAAATAATATATTCGTCGCGTTGTGTTGCTATGATTTATACATATAAATGTACAAAATACAGTGTGCTAGATTACTGGCAACCAATACCGACATATCTCATTTGGATTGAAGAAAGGGTCTATTTGGAACAGTTATCCGTTTTGCGAATTCAGAAGAGGCAGTATAATGTTTTAGGTGGAATTCAAAGGAGAAAATATTTTAGCTCTAGTAAATAATGCATGGGGATATCGGTAGAAAGAAAGGAAAAATAATCTTCACCATCACAACATCTAAAGTACACCACGAATGATATCAGTAACAAATGCAAACATTTTGAAAAACGCAATGGTGGATATTGTATATTGAAGCTTGCCTCAAATTGGATAAAATTACATTGCATATGCAGGAGATTCCCTTATCACTATGCTCTCCCTACAATTATCAACACAGGAAAACGGGTAAGGGTGACTTTGCGCAAGATGGTGCGCACCCAGGAAAAATCCCAAGGAAGAATGGACTTGAATTTCCCAGGAATTTGAAGCTTAAGCGCGCAGAGAGAAACGTCACGATGTCATTTTGCTCATGGATTTGGTATAGAGCGCTACATGCTGTGCGCATAAAGGTTGCTTTAACGCAATTTGGTGTAACAAAGGATACCCTGGTTGACGAAAATTAAGCTGTTTCGTTTTTTTTCTAAATTTCCTTTAAAATGTGAAACACATTTGCACCCAGCCCGATAGCGGAAAAAGGGATACGTTAAAAGTATTTAGTCGCGTCAAAGATTAGACACAAATTTTACTCTCTCTTTTCCAATTAATATTCGAAAATAGAATCAATCATGCTCGTTGCGTCATCAAAGGAATTGCTGGTGATGAGGGTTCAAATGTTTTCCTTTCTATCGCCTCCCCTAATCCGCCCCATTAATCTCGACTTGGGGCAGTCGGAAGGGGATTATGAGACCAAGCACACTTGAGTCGGAGTTAGCGCGCACTCCTACAATCGCTTAACGAGAATGGGCAAATAGCAAAATGAACAAAAGTACGCCATCATGTAGGTCTCATTTCTGGTGATCGCGAGAGCGGTCGCATCCGATCCTCCCTTCGTCTGCCCAGAATTCGGATCGCTCATCAACGTATCTCTCCATTACTCAGCGAACGAAATTGTTTTCGACAGTCTCTTTGATCTCCGGCCGAATTCTCCCCCACCCCTCTCTCCTATGACGTAGGATTCAATAGCGTTTTGAAGATCTAAAAATCTTCTCTAATCTTTCGCTCGCAGGCAAATGTCATATAGTAAGCTTAATTAAACTTTTTAAAAAAGGGACCGCACGATTGATGGTCACGAGAATCGGGAATAAATCTATGAAATGAGAGGGAAAATGTGGAAAAAAATTAATTATTTGCCCGTATATCGGATTATAAACTGATTGAAAAATATTGAAGGATAAAAGCATGGTTTGTAGTTACTTTTGTGGTTCGAATGTCGTGATTTGGTCTGCAAAAATGAAAAATAAATAATTTATTAAGAAAATTAAGATAGATAATGTTAATTTATCAGAGTTATTGAACAATTAAAAAATATTTTGGCGTAACATTTCTTTATCAAATCAGTGTCGTTAAGCTAGGTCGTAGCAGTTGACGGAGTGACTACATATGAGAGAAATCGGTGTTAAGTCCATCAGGTAGGTGAAGTAAGGGGAAAATAGTATTTATACATCGAAAGAGAGGTTTCAATCATAAATATTTGATGAGAAGAAAAAGAAAAACGAATATTAGTAGAGGGTGAAATACACATTGTGGTATTGAAATACGAAAATATCAGTTAGAGACGAAGCTGAATTACCGGAACGGTCTTAGGTTCGTAAACATTAGGTAATAATTACTTCCATTTTCAAAATGTTCTCACTCAATTAGTCGGAGATACGGATATCATAGCAAAGTTATTCAGATATGAAGCTAGTCTTCGTCAAAAGAGAGATTCTTTTCTTATTTAAGTAGAAAAGAGCTTGGAGAACCTTATAAGTAAATATGTAGTTTGAAAAATATTTTATTGATTTTATTTATGAATTTCCAAGTTATATAATTGGCTTTCTGAGAAATAATATAATTTATCAGTATTATTCACTAGAAAGGAATGAACTGTAAATTATGGAAATACCATATTTCTCCAGAGATTACTGCTTTCACCGAAGTAGGATGCCTAAATAACTCAATCTATAGAGTTTCAGTTGTAACACTCCCTGGTATCCGGTAATAATTATCGAAAATATTTAAGAATACACATGTATTAAGCAATATGGAAAAACTTTGTGGTAAAAAAGAATGTAAACTGATTATGTTTTAGATCTTTTGAAGGCTGTCGTAAAAAATTGAATTCATCCGCAATATTTAATCTGATCTAAAATGTAGGCGATACACAAATATTTCCCAATGACGTAGCACTGCTTCATTTTATTACTGCGTTTGGTAGGGATTTCGATGGTGCAATGCACGAGCCAAGGGCTGCTCCCGGGTTTGCATGGTCGCAGAATGTTTCATTTTGTAATTAAATGAAGTGGAAGGAATGGTAAAAAGTTGCGTGAATCTTTGACGGCTAAAATTTTAAAAGAATAGCTAGAAAATTTGACTATTTAAAGGGCGAAAATTATTTATAGAAATATCTGTATGGGAATTTTTGGTTCATTTTAACCTTCAATCAGCATTTGCTGTAATTTCTTCTCTTTATGATTTTTGACATTTTGAGCTTTAATAACATTCGAATTTTAAATCTTGCGAATTATTTTCTTAGTCAAATCATTCGAGTCTATCAGTCTTTTTATTCGCAAAATTATATTATCATTGTTTTCTCCTCGACGGAAAATATTTTAATTTGGGTGAGAATGTCGCGTGGAATTCATAGTCTGTTGCAAGAATAATTTTGTCGTAAAAATTGTATGTTTATAAACATTGTTTATTTTTATTAAATATTTATGATAATCCTAAATACTAATCTTATATATGTTCCTTATGTAACAAGGCATTGCTGGGTATTCGTTTCTCAAAAGAAAATGGCTTTTCTTACTTTTCAGCGTTAGTTTTGGAGGAACTTTAAGAATTTAAGGTGAATTGTTCGAAATAGTTTGATACTACTGGCATTTATTACAGCTGTCTTATAATCTTTGGGCCAAGCGGTTTATTGTCTTCAGATGGGTTCCGTAGCTTGGATTAGATCAAATGCGAGGCTTGGAAAACGGAGAGAGATCGGAAAGATCGTAGGATTAAGAAAGTTATAACGACTTAAACGAGGGACGAGCTGGGCATTGATTGGCTTTAAAAAAATCAGACTTCCAGGTTGATGGAGAAGGGTAGCACCATACTGTGGCACAGACTGAGAAGAGAAAAAAGCAGATTTAGGAGGAAATTTCGAGGAAAAGACAAGTTTCTCTTTTGAGCAAACCTTGATGTTCCTAAAGGAATTGTACTAATCCAACAGCGAAGCAGGGAGCAAACTAAAATGGCAGATGTCTTCAACCGAGAGATTCCTACGGGCGATACTCCTTTACTTTTGAGAGATTAGTGGAGAAGCGGATGTTCAGGGAGGCAAAAAAGTTTTCAGTACGAGATACGTAAGCTGCTAAATTAGTTGGGAATAGCGGCTCCTCGGGGATCGACAATTCCTCGTCAATCTCGTTCAGATATCACCACGGGAATTTCTTTCGCCTGAAACTCGTCGGCATGAATCGTTAATGAGAAGGTAATTATTTTGCTTTCATTTGAACGTTCTTGCGGTTTATTTTGTTAATGGAATTTCAAATCCATCTGCTGTATACGAAAATAAAACAAAAAATTTCGGCTGAAGGTGTATGTTCTCATTAAGGTACATTTTTATGGTATTTTCTTAACTTTCCAGCCGATGATTGCAATTAGCTTTCTACACACAGGGGCTATATTTTTGACATCAAAAGGTCTGAACGAATTGAAGGTATAGCTAATTTTATTGCGCTATTGTATTGAATACTGTAATTGGATTTATATTAAGCGTAAGAAAGGATAGTGAACATTAATCTGCATTCCTGTTTATTTGCTACCTTCATTATTTGATGATTTGACTTTATCAATTTACCATCTATAAATTAAAATCTGATGAATCAAAGGCGGAATGCGGTACTATGGAATTTAATTTGTAACAAACAGAAATAGTAAGTCATATTTTTTGAAAGTAGACTATAATCTAACAATAATCCAGAGGTGTACACAAGCTTTGATCCATGCTGTGGGCTATAAATAGAAAGTCGGATCATTATTATATACCATAATATCAAAAGGATTTTCTAGTTTCATCAGTAAATATGAGAGGGACAGTGGGCAAAGAAAAAGTTGTAACCGACAGCCGAATAAGTCTTCAGCTTATCATGCGATGATTGTACAAAGTCTCCCGAACGCCATGGAGAAATGTTCTGGTGGAATAGCTCAATGGATAGAGCAACCGACCGGCAATTGGGAGACCCGGGTTCGTGTCCCGGTCAGACTTTATTCATGTCCGTTTCTCCTTGGTCAAAGCCTGAGTCTTAAAATTGTTCTAAACCATTTATCGGTTTTCTCATAAATTTATTATGATACATTTCTAAAAACTATCTCCATGGAACAAAGGCATTATTAATTTTTACAGTGTTAGTGAACCTTAAGGAAGGAGGCAGGTTTATGACCTAATTTTTACCTCAAAGAAATTTGTAATTGCTCAGTACTATTAATCTTGAATTAATCGTTTGAGCAGTATAATTATTATGTGGGCTGCCTTTCCTTAGAAAATGTACCAATGATTATGCCTTTCACATTCTGTTCACCGGTAGAGAGAAACTGCGTCGTAGCCGTAATAAGCTCTTTTTACTTGATTTAGTCTTAAG
>KZ308179.1:1719833-1741013 GCA_000376725.2 Ladona fulva | reverse complement strand
TCTACGAGCGTCATTTTGACTTTATATGAAAGGATAATAAATATGCTATAAATTCGTTCCTTATAAATTTCCTGTGCAATGAGTATTTCTCAAGTTATTTGGCAAGATACAAGACTAAAACGAAAATTTTTCATTTTTTGTAAAAAATGGCCAATATTTGAAGAGTCATATCTCGGAAAGTTCTGGACGTACGGAGTTGAATGTGAACTTAAAATGTAGGATATTTTATGTACGTTAATACACAATTGATTAACTTTTTCTATAGGACGCATATTTTAGGAGATATTGAGAAAAAACGGAAAAAAGTGCAAAAAAAGTTGTTTTTTTTGGAATAGCGTAAATTGCACAAATCTTTCGATCTTGCAAAATTGGTATGTTAGTACCCACATGGGTCCTAACAACATATTAAAAAATCAGAACTACTTGACCTTTTGCAAGGTCGAGCCCTTTTTTGTGTCTAATTTGACTGGACTATTAATCTGATAATATCAGTTGACTCACCAAAGGCACATACAGGATAGTGGAGAAATTTAGAACTACGTAATATCTGGAGTGTTATTAGTGATTTTATGTGGTAGAATATTCATCTTAACCTTTTAAAATACCGCTGCAGATATTTAATTTGCTGCTATGGTAAAATGGGGTACGAATCAATTTATATACTCAAGTGACCTCACATACATAAATGCTCAAAAAGTTCGACTTCATAAGGTAGTAGAGTGAATTTCCGGAATTTCGTCTTAATAAGAAATTCACATTCCAGATTTGAAAGGGTAATAGATTTCATTGTCCTTCCTGTTAGAGATTCTTTCCTCTATTACCAAGTTTATCGAGATTCGGATGTCTATGAATTGAATCCCTGAAAAGGTTCTGGCTCAGCTTTCTCTGTTTCGAAAGATGAGTATGAAAGTATCTGCTTCTCTTCTTGAATATGATGCGAAATTTGTAGGGTATTCTTTTGGGGTATTTACTTGAAACGTGTTGAAATGTCCTCGGTATGAGTACTTAAACTATATCTGAAAGGAGTTTTAACCTTCAAAAATTTATTTTTTGTCCGTTGCTTATTTGCTTACGCTCAGTTACTATGCAAATTTTCATTATATCGGTCTTCTTTCTTTTCCTTAGCAAAGATATTTAATAAAAATGCTAATTTAAATTTTGTAATAACCCCCGTATCGTTGTGCGTATAGAAACAGGAATGACTATAACTCGTGGACTTTTTCTCCTCCCGACTTCATTCAACTTGTTGGGGCGTATAATAGACTAGTGCATTTTACGTACGGAGTAACATTGGCGATCCTTTATTATACGGGTGAGAAAACGCCACCCTAGTTGATATAAGGAAGCGGGGACACAGAGTGCTTGGGAGTGCGTGAGGTCGGGGAAGGTTCTGCATACGAATTTGCCTGCTTAGCTCCTGATCGCACCCAAAGAGGACTGCTTTCTAGAAAAGGGAAAGCTTTATGGAAGCAAGCTGCCTGCGCAATAATGCGTGAGAGCGAGCGAGCGTGTTATGTTTGTGTTACAGAAAGTTTGGGAGTAAGAATCCGAGCGAAGCGTCGAGTGAAATTCCATGGAAATTGGTGAGATGCGTTGATACTAATGTAATGTTTTCCTCGGGAGAATATTGTTTTCGTTCTCGCAACCGAACTCAAGTAAAGTAAAATACATTGGAAGAACGGCTAATGGGATATTCTGTTTCTTGTTTCCTCGTATACCATTCCATCCCACATCCCTAATTTTTGACTTCAATATCGGAAGCTTATATGCATTAAATCTACGTTTGCTGCCTGGTAGGGTATTTCGGCGTCTTTCAGAGTGAGTATTTCGCCAGCTACCTTCCTAATCATTCGCTGATAGATGAATTTTTCAATGTTTAGGTTGTTTTGAGATTTGAATGTTTTTGTCGTTTTTAATTTTTGCTCGTTTTCTTAGTAGCTGTATACCTGATGATGTTTTAGGTGTATCTAACGGCCTATGCTTCAGGGTGAACGTATTTAACAATTTTAGGCGACTAGTTTCGCTAAATAGCTCTCCATGATTCTATTTTCTTAAGCACATTTTATCGTTTCATCACGTTTATTCTCTTGAATCTGAGTAGGTATTCTGAAAAAATATAATACGAAAGAGCTTACGAGCCGACACGGGCTGATAATGTCTTTGATGTTCTGTTTGTCGGTGTATGATCGCATGCTGAAATTTTATGTTGATGTTAAATCAGGCTGGCTCTAGTGCATGAAATATACCCTCCATTGATTTTGAGTATTCGATTTCAAGTGATCACTCTTTATGCCTTAATACGAATGTGAGCAGGAATAGCCGAGGAAAAATATTTACTGTAAAGAAATGGTGGTAGTAGCGATGAGGATAAGGAAAATACGAAGTCTTGATAAATCGCACGAAAGTGATTGAGTAATGTTAGGTTAGGGAGACGTTCGCAAGAGTGTGAAAGAGTAGGAGATTGGGAGTTATTTTCCGATAGGGCGTTAGTTTTTATTATATGTGAGAAATGGTGTATTGGAAAAGAAATGTTAATAAAGATACATAATATCCTTGAATGTTGAGGCGTTTAAACGGCGCAATCAAATATTATTCTTATATAAATTCGGGGAGAAACGTAAGAAACTCCAATAGTGAATTGTTATATATGATGAAGACCAGTGAAATTAATTTAGTTTATTATTTTAATTGACGGAGGATAAGATTATTACGAATCTGAGGTAATACGAGAAAATCAGAAAAAATAAAATATGAAATTGCTTTAAGTGTAGCTTTAACGTGTAACTTAACAAACGAGAGGATAAATGAGATAGTAGCGAAGACTGTCGTAACGATGGGTAAATTACAGTCCTTCCGATTGACTTGCCCTTTCCGATTGCGATGCTTTCCAAATGGGGTTGGATCTGGTGACCACAGATGATAGTGCTTTTCTCTGATCACCCTCATTACGTATTCATTCGACTCATGTCCAACTTAATTTTTTGTAAGGATAGGTTGTCCATCTATTTCTACTAAAAGCCTAGTTTCAACACGTTATTTTAAGTTTGATTTAAGATAACCTTATTATCAGATGTAGGTTATTAAATCCAGTTTTTATATTTTAAAGTGCTAATGGTAGATTTAAAATTATATTCCAGTAGGTAGCATTTGTCTTACGTACATGCATGCAGTAATATTATTACGCAATGATGTCCACATACCTACAAATCTTTACATAATAGAATTTTAATACCCATATTAAGTACCTAATAACTATATATATATTATTTAACTTTTATTCTCTGGATTGAAAGATTATTTACAAAATATTGCTGTTTTTAAGATGATTATTATTTTCAGACGGAATTTTTTGTGGGGAAATCAATTTTTAGAGTGAACTTAGATCATTACATGCTGTTGGAAAATTTGAATTAAGACAATTTTTGCACAGATATTAGCCAAGGGCTTAGATAAAATTCTTGACTGCGTTAATATTTCCTTTTTTTATTGTGATAGACTGTTACTATTTCTGTTATTTGTAACAATGAGAGGAAGTACCTTGAACGCAGTTTTAAGTCAAATAAATTATTTCAACCATAAATTTATTCTAATTTTAAGTTTCCTCGCGATACATGATGCACATCGTATTGCAAGTCAAATAATAGTGCAGTATTAACATCGAGCGTGCATACATAGGTACAAGATGGTTGGAGTGTTTACTCTATAATCATCACTGATTGTGAGACACTGCACGATAGGAAAAACCTGTATCTTTCCTCTAGAGATCTAAATGTTCAAAGCTTCTCTTTAGGCTTTCACACCTTTTGTAGTTGTAGTGTACTCTTCCATTACCAATTCAAAGTTAAACTCTTAGCCTTACGTTGGATAAAGGCGATTACTTACTTCGCCGAAGCTTTGCATACCTTAGTTTACCGAAACGAACTTCGGAGAAAGTTATCTTATTGAGATAGTAAAAGAACAAACATAATCTAAAACGTCCAGCGTTATTTATACTTATTTCTATTTTTTATTTGCTACCAGTACGGAAACAAAGGCACTTAGATACACATTATGCCCTGTAAATTTCCTAGAGGATAATGATTAATTTGTTACTCTGTGTTCGACATTTGCTTCTGAGAACTCCGTAAAGTCTAGCCTTTTGTGTTCCTGAAAGAGTTTGTACGTGAAAAAAAAAATGAATATGGATAAGCCCCTGGCTTGAGTTTTCTTATACATTTTTGCCTATTTTTTCAACCTCAAATTCACTCTCGAGAATTATTTTGTACAATTCTGTCTGCTTTTGAGATGCTTTTTCAAAGGAGAGCTCATTTCTTTGATAATGGCTTATTTATTCAATTTACATTTATTCATCCTCATTTTACAAGTATCTATCTTAAAATCATATTTTTTGTATTAAACTCAACTAAATCAGAGGAAGTTTTGTGGAATTCCGTGATAAAATTAATGAATAGGAATATTAATATTACTTATTATTTATTTTAAGTAAATTTGCGATAGTTCATGGGATAAAAATTTTCAATTTTATCAATTGGTATACGTCGTTCTCAAATGTTTAATGTTTTGATTTAGTTTCCTATATAAAATTCATTTATTGTCCGTTATCATCATTATTTATAGTTATTGACTGATATGACAAATTTTGCTGATTGTAAGGAATCTATATCTCAGAGGTGAATAATGTGGTCGTGAGATCGAACTCCGTTTTTTACTCACCAATGTTTTGCAGAGGATGCAGGTTTTAACTATAATAAGGGTGCCTTGCAATTTTTTGAAACGATATGATTTGGGATCATGTATGGGTTGTAAATTTAGAAATCATTTGGTTATTTTACGTGATTGTCAGTCGGCTTTGTACACCGTGTTGGTTTTATTTGCACTTCTGGAACTATTTTCTCCATCTCTGTGACTAATGAGTCTGTCGCACTTTTAATGTGCCGCGATCGGAATGGAGTCGCCTAAATGGGATTAAAAGATTGCCTATTAATGCCACGTGAGTAACGACTTGTTGCTCAGCCTGCCTTTTATTTTGAAATTATCGACGAAAAGTTTTACCGAACTTTTTTTGCTATCGTGTGTGGCTTCAAATTTGATTGATGCTCACGATTTGTTGAACTGCGGTGGCAGATTTGAAACCGTTCTAGGTAATCCCATCAAAGCACGAAATGCCTGTTTTGAGTCACGGCTTTAGCTCGCAGCCAGTCGTGTCACAAAGGGACCCTTTCAAACAAGAAGCGTTTGACGCGATTAGGAATTAAAAAAATAAATATTTAGCAGCTTACGAGAATGTGGATATGGATTATAAAGAAATATTATTAGAATCAGTTATAAGTTACCAAATTAGGCAAAAAAATTTCAAGAAATAACAGGTGCAAAAATTAGCGATATAACTGGGACTCGAACCTAGGTCTCCAACTTTTGGGACAGGTATTTATTTTTTTAAACCTGCCCGGGAAATGGAATACCTCGGTTAGTGTCCAAGTCATGTCGCTATTTTTCACTCCTGTTATTCTTTGGGATTCAGCCGTACGGCTCTTCCGTATTTAAAAATTTACAAAAGAATTTTAGTTTTAAGACTCAATTGATTTAAAAGATAGTTTATCCCACACAAAAACAAAGATATCGATGTCTAATGAATCTAAATTTCATACAATTTACCGAACTCTAATTGGGTTAACTTTAATTGGTTAATATTTGACTTTTTGTTGCAATATGAATGAAGGAATAGCTATGTGAACAGGAGTGTTACTAAGTTAGCCCACGACCAATTTGAAGAACAAAATTTTAACTTTATCGGGTTAAAAGAAATAAGTGGTTAAAGATGAAAACATTTGATACGATTGAAATGATCCTTAAAAAATGGAATAATAAATGAAATGTGATCATGTTTGAGATAAACGAGATACAAGAAGATATACTTTTTCCTTCAAGATTTTTGAAGATATAGGTTTCGGAATCCCAAACTTCAATTGCATTTCTTCTTCTGCCCACCATCCAAGAATACTGCGTTTATTTTATAAATCCAGATAAAAAAAGTGGAAAAATAACGTTCGTTTTATTATATAAGTTTTTTATCTTTCTATAGGATATCGGTTGCTTATATATTTTAATTTAAATGCGTAATCAATCATTATTTCTGTCGTATTTTCTTACTTTCCCATTTTACACTTTGTAAATAGATCTATTAATTTCTCCTTCGAAATACTACTTACTCATTCCACGGGGTAGGGCCTCTTTCAATTAACACATTATAAAAGGAAGAAAAAATTGCAACTTGTTACTAATCCCCTAGTTCCTTCTTCTCGTGGGCCAACTTCTGAAGGACAACGGCTAACCGTAGAGAGTCCGGGAAGGCTACGGTAGATGGCTGCATGGTCGGAATTACTCCAACTCATTTTTGCTCGGGACTTGGCTCGGACATTTGGGAATGTAAAGAGGATCGGTCACATTATTAAACTACAAGATTTTGACTCTGCCCTCGAGAAATGGGTCGCTAGCCACAATCTCTAGCATTCTGTTCCGTACTCTTCATTTTGAGCCCTCGGGAAATTTGCAATCATGTCCTCAACCGTGGGTTTAAGATAATGGAGTCGTCTTCGCTAAGTTTTCACATTTTTTGGAGTAACTATTACAGTGTCAAAATAAAGAAGCAGGCAGGCCTTTATGCGAATTCGCAATTATTTCCGATTCTGTGGGGCATGTCATCTTAAGCAGATAATACATTACTTGCCCGTACTTATATTAGGGCGAGGCATTTAAGTGACATTTTTGTCTGCGAAATGAGGTATTGTCCTCCGCTGGTATTGGAAGGAAAATCGCCTGAAGGAGCTTAGAAAGGAGAGCGTTCTAAGGAGAAGGGAAATATATAAGTTCCAAAAATATTTGAATCTATCGTCTCAAATGACTCACTTGTGCTCATAATTTAACATAAAAATATTAAGAAGTTAAGCTTAATGTGGTAAGTGCATTTAGCCGTGAATGTGCAGTGGTGTGGTGGTGGAACAATTACATTTTTCGGAAAAGCAGAGAGCCAACTGAAGACAAAGACAACCTGTCATTTCTCCTCCAAAACAAGAAACAGTAAGATGTTTATCTCCTATTTCTATCTTTCGACTTTTCTAGCTTCTTAATCCACTCCATAGAAACCTCTCGAATCCTTCCTCTACTTTTTCCCGATAGAATAACAACTCGGACCAAAGAAACAGCCCAAAGACAATCGAATTGCCAATGCGGCCTCCGAAAGGAAATCGAAGAAAAACATAGGGCTTCTGTCAAATATTATATCAAATTATGTATCAATAGAAATTGCATACAATCTTCATCATCCTTTCTTCCATTTAACTCAAACTCGTTCACTTAAGACCATCAGATTACCCCTTCTTTCGAACCATCAGATTCCCCCCCATTCCATGGAAAAAAACCACTCATTGTCAGTCCTAATGACAATTGCTAATGTACCCGAAAGAAACACAAGAGGAAAGATAATATGTATTGTAAACCAGAATTATGTACGAACAAAGGTTTAACATTTACTTTTATTTTGTGATTATTACTTAATAATGCTGGAATGCCTTATGGAAGCTTGTATGAAGGATTTAAATAAACAAAAGATGTATTCGGTATAAAAATCTAATATTGATATTTTCAATTAAGTGCAGTAGCACTTTCTATATTTTTTTATATATAGATATTTGTGTAAGATGAGTTGATTTAAATGGCTTTCTGACCTGGATGCTTTTCCTAAGTTCAAGGATTGAATAACAACTGATGCTAGTTGCATACAAGTAAATATTTAAAGTAGATTATAAGAAAATTATTTAAAACATTTCAAGGATTGCATAATTTTGTTTTTTATTGTTTATAATAATTTTCCATCATAAGCATAATTTATATTATCTAATAGAGGTATTATAATTTGTTTGTATTATTGTTGAAAATAGTGTGATATTTTCGCGGAATCTTAATATTTTATTTTTTCAATTATGTATTCCAATATGATATAAAGAAAACGGAGGTTTTCCCTCGATTCAATTTAATTAGAAGTAATAAGTGTTTAAAGAAAACTTAGGAAGATGTGACTTCAAAGGCTTAAAATTGTTTTATAATACTTGGTAGATATTTTAAAATCTTTTAAGATTTTTATTGACAGAGCGGAGTCTATTTCCGATAAATAATGAACATTTTTTTCTTATTTCCCATTGTAAGTCGTTAAATTAAAATAGCCCAAATCTATGTCCTGAGATTGCAGACGATGAATAAATATTTTGAAAGTTGTTCACATATTGCTAAGCCCAACTGTTCAGCCAGCCGTCTCTTAGGTAATAGGAAGGGCACTTGATGAGGTAATAGGGATGCTACAGTAATTCTATTGAAGGTTCCAAGAGTGATCCATGTGTAAGCTTAAATTACCATCTTCGTTCTCTTCTCGTACGTTCATTTCTTCACTGCGAGTCCGGGAAATCGAGAAGACAAGTCTGAATCGTGAACAAATGGCTGGATTGATGTCTCTCTTCCCTCACGGTGGCCATGTTCGATTTATCAACAGTAACACCTTCGCTTCGAAGAGGGCGGAGAATTTTGCGATTATTCAGAGTGATGAATGAGAGAGGGATTTCACGTTGGTTTCGGCTTTCACCTCTGAGTTGAAATTTCCACGCAGAGCATTCGGATGAATCTGTGCGGAGGAATTTTTTTTCGCGCTACAGATTGAATGAATCCATCGAAAATTTTCGCGAGGTTGTTAGGAAGTTTTACTTTGGTCAGTATATCCTTCGAAAACATAATTGTTGATTTGTCGCATTCATCCACCATTTATTAAGCATTATAATGATATACAAGTGAAATGAGTTGTTCGGACGACTTAATGAGGATTATTGAAAGGAGGCTATAAATTTTATCTTCTAATATTATATATACTATTGTGAATTTGCATAATTAGACTAACGCAATTAGCTAGCGTTTCTAAAGCCAGGTGTAATATTTGCCAATGCATCTAAATGGTAGAGTCATGTTATTGTTGATAAAATTTATAGTTGATTTTCATATCTCACCCCACTGAGAAGTCCAGTATGATGAAAGTAATTCGTTAAATCATGAAAGTAGCTTTTTTTATCATATTCAAAGTTAGACGTTTATTTTAATGCAGATCGAGAATATTTGAGAGTCTGGTATAAATTGATTTCCTATCTTGTTTTAAGTCAGAAGCAATTAAATTGAGAAAATTGTGCAATTAAAACAAATTATTATAGATTTTGTACTTATATATTTTTAATCTACCTTTAAGTTCTTAATATTTACTTTGACACAATGAAATAATTTTTTGCTGACCGCGGCTGTCGAATTAGGAAATATGATGCCATTCGGCGCATGGTTTTATAATTATCATAAATAATTTTGCAGCATATGGGTATTTCTTGGGTAAAATTTAAAGTGCTACTGCAGTAAACTTTGCGCAACGCGTCGTAATTTTCTACTTCGTCATTTTGCTGCTTTTAAATTCGCTGCGGCGTCGTATTCCACTCATTATTTTTTTGCCATATAAAGTCATATCCGATGCAACATGGTTCTCAACTATCACACGTTAGTTACTCTGCAGATGCGTGCCGATTTTTGATGTCTTTGATGTCGTAAGAGAGTGGATCTTCACGGTAGAGTTAAGAGGGTGTATTAAAATTTCTTTCTGTCCATAAACCACGAGTGGCCAACGAACAGTTAGTAGAGCTTCTTTATTCATAAAACGGCGTTTAAAAGGGCATTTTCGTACCTCTCTTTAGTATGTCTTCCATTATATTTTAAAACTGGTTTTGGCTAGTCATTTTCAAGTACTAGATATAACTTATCGTTAATTTTCCTAATTTTTAAAGTTTTTCACTATGTTTTTCGCATACGCGGGATTTGGCTTCAATTTTTACTCCTTCAACCTGGTTTATATTCTTAAAATGCCCATACGAATATATCTAAAATTAAGGTTTAATAACACTTTTATCCTTTTTCAACCGCCGTGGTTTCGTTCCTTAAAACTTCTACGGTCGTTGACACTATATATATAACAAGGGCTTTGATGAATACTCGCATGAACCTATGAAACAGTTTCTAGAATCCTTAAATATGTCTTAAGAAGATGTAGATTATATTAGCTGATTAGGTATAACTATGTGGGGTTAATTTAGGGAATCAAAAACTTAAATCGAATCATTTTCCATTTTATTGAAATTAGTTTACAACATTTCTGACGTTTCACTTCCGATTCGTTCATTCGTTCTATAATATTGCTGAGTTACGTAACAGTAACTTTCTACTTTCTTTGGCGCTAAAAATATAGGTAAATATCGCGGCGTTTGAGTGAACGTGGTGTCGATTAGGGTGTTTATGTTTATTTGCAAACCATTGGAATTCTATTTTATATTAGATCGTTCATTGTCCGACATTAAAATTTTCGCTCTCATTAAATGACATTGAACATCAAATACATTAAATACGTTGCCCTTAATACATACCATGTAAACTAATGAAAAAAATTGTAATATTGAATTTGGTATTCTAATTTCTGTCGTCAGTCTTAGGAATAGAATTCTAATACGCGAGTTATAATGATGTGACGTAATAGTTATAATTTTAACATCCATTTTCTTGTACATGTATCCGGAATCATAGCGCAGGTTGGTAATCATTGAGGAAAAGAAGATTAAAAGCTACTTGCAATTGCTATATGAATCAGATAAAGTACATTTGCGGAAAATGTAATAATTATTATGTGACCCACCTACTGCTTTGGCCGATCCGAAAACGGGCATAAAATATGAGAATTAGATGTTAGGAAAAGGCGTTTTAAGGACTCATTCTTTCGGCGAATGATACACGATAGCAATTTGTTAGAGAAGTAGCTCAAATCCTTTGTTTTTACACCCCCTAACACCCACAAAAAGCGACTTGGAGGGTATTAATGTAGATATAATAGTAGAAGGCTACTTTGAATGTGCGTTTTCTGGATGCTTTTTTAATGAACATCCTAACATAATTTCTACATTATTCGACCTTATTATATTTAGTATTCATTCTTTCTGCATCAGTTTGTAAATAAATTTCATTTGAAAATTAGGACCAATACATTAATCAAATAGGTTTTTGTGATATATTGAAGAAATAGTCTGTGGACCCCCTCAACGCAACAGGATGTAGATTGCAGAACTACGCATTTAAACGGAAATGAGCGTGTCAGTTCCAATGCTTGCCATGTCTCACCACTCGCATTACTCTTCCATCCTCTCTTGATGGGCTTTTACTGATACGTTGCCATCGTACGAAGAAGTAATTCCCAATATGGCATAACTTGTTGTCCCGTGATGGAAACTGTGCAGAATATTATCAAAGAACCAGAGTTTGTTTAAGCCAGATTGACATGTAATTTATTATAACTGAAGAATCCGTTCCAGTAATCGATAAAAAAGATTTCAAAAGGTCTGTAGTAATCATCGATGTTTGCTTATTGATTCGCTTCCGATATATTTTGGAACGGTTAACATTTTTATTTATTTTTTAACAATCCCCGCAAAGGTCCATTGGACACAGGAAGTGAAGGAAGCAAAAATCGATGAAAACTAATATCCATCCCAAATTAGAAAAACTGGGTTTAGGCGGTACTTGGATTCAGAGTCTTGGCGTTGGGAGGCTACTGTGCTAACCGTTCCGCCACTGAAGAGGTAGATCAGACTATTTTATAATAATTATTGATAGCCTAATGCGTGTTTTTTAGTGCATACGTCATTAATGACCTTCCCGATTACGTTATGTTAGATTATTATTNGTTCCAATGCTTGCCATGTCTCACCACTCGCATTACTCTTCCATCCTCTCTTGATGGGCTTTTACTGATACGTTGCCATCGTACGAAGAAGTAATTCCCAATATGGCATAACTTGTTGTCCCGTGATGGAAATTGTGCAGGATATTATCAAAGAACCAGAGTTTGTTTAAGCCAGATTGACATGTAATTTATTATAACTGAAGAATCCGTTCCAGTAATCGATAAAAAATATTTCAAAAGGTCTGTAGTAATCATCGATGTTTGCTTATTGATTCGCTTCCGATATATTTTGGAACGGTTAACATTTTTATTTATTTTTTAACAAACCCCGCAAAGGTCCATTTGACACAGGAAGTGAAGGAAGCAAAAATCGATGAAAACTAATATCCATCCCAAATTAGAAAAACTGGGTTTAGGCGGTACTTGAATTCAGAGTCTTGGCGTTGGGAGGGTACTGTGCTAACCGTTCCGCCATTGAAGAGGTAGATCAGACTATTTTATAATAAGTATTGATAGCCTAATGCGTGCTTTTTATTGCATACGTCATTAATGATCTTCCCGATTACGTTATGTTAGATTATTATTTATTAATATATTATATTGTAAAGGCATAAAAAATGTTGGGATCCATTTAAAGGCTAATGAAATATTACATATTACTTTTTATACCAAATGCATCCATGGTTCGTCTCCAGATGGCTAGAAACCATTCCATAAGTAGTGCAATTCATTTTGATCGATTTGATTTGCCTCAAAGTCGAGAAAAGTAAAAAAAAAGCAAAATTGATAGAAGATTTTTATGTTTATCGTGGTATGTCGATTTAGATTGGAAATTGCAAGAATTAGGACAAAAGAGATGATACTTTCGTAGAATTCTGTGGTTATAAACCAGCAATCCTCTTGTCCTAGGTGATTATTATAGCCGAGATCATAGGTTTTGCCTTAAGTGTAAATGGAGAATTCAGGTCCATATGGAATGAACGGTAAGAAAATGATAGCCTTTATGAAGAGAAAACGATCTTTAATGTTTTGAGAATTTACAGTTATCGAAAAAAGATTTCAGGGGTACACTAACAAGTACAACCGTTATTTAATCAGCAGTATGTTGAAAAGGAGACTGAATTTTCTGCTATTTTGTCGTGGTAAACTCATCGTATTATCCTCCATGTATATATACGCAGGGAATTTTTGCCGAAATACAATCAGAGAGAGAAGATTATTTCTTTTCATTTAATTAATCTTCTGATTTTATTGTAAAAACTGAATAATTTAAAAGTTTTATGGATAATTGAATTGGATTTATAATTATAAATATACCTATATGTATGTATGATGTAGTGTATGAGAAGTTTCATTGGAAATATATCCAGCGCCTCTCAAAGCTTCTAGCGAATAATATTTTATTAGTATTATAAATGAGGTATATGTTAAATTTTACTAAAATTACAACCCAGGAATTCTCGCGTAGAAGAATAAGATGTATGTACATACAATAAGAAGCACTGAATCCGCTTTGAAGGCATTGATGTGGAGTACGGCTTCCCTATTTATCCTACCCAATATGATACGTCTGAGGACGGTCTAGTTAGCTAGAAATATTAATTGGTCTGCGAAAATGTGTTTGGTTGTTGAGTACTCGTAATGTAGGCAATTACTATCACAATTATTATATAAGTCATTCTCAGACTTGTTATACTCAAATTCCAACCATATTCACGAATGAAAATCGAAATTCTTTGATTGAATGGAAACTAAATCTGACTCACAGAAAATATATTTGAGTAAAACACTGTTTGTTGTTTTTCACTGAAATATATTTTCTGAGGGCGGAAACAAATTTTGTTTTCTTTAAATTAAATATGAATAAATTCCACGAATTATTACCAGTATTAATTAATAATAACGTGATGCTTTGATTATTCATATACTTTGATTGACGTCTCCTTTATTATAGGATTTGCATCGATAATGATCATTGAGTGATCACAATTTAGAGGAAGAGTTTAGTAACTTAACACTCAAAAAGTTCTGGAGTTAGTTTCGCGCTCGATTTGAGATAAAAACTAATGTAAGTGAGAGGTGTATTTAAGGAAGAGAGGAAGAGGTTAAGAAGATAACGTCTCCCACCTTTGCGAAGTCAAGTTCCCCTTAGAATTTTTAAACTTCTCTCCTACTTCCTCTCAAAGCACTCGTCCCGACCAGCGAGTCTCCCGGAGTCCGAAAGTACCCTTGGCGATGAGATAGGCATGCAAATGAGGGGCGAAGAAAATGGATCTTGCGAGGCTGTGTGTTTTTGAGGGTGTGAGGAGACAACTGGAGAAGGTTCAGAGTAGAATAAAGGTGTAGGGGAAGGAAGAAGGTCCACAGGGAAGGTCCGCTTTTGCGATCATCTCGACCTGTGGACAGGTGGTGCTACCCTTGGACCTTTTCTCTTCTGGTCCCTTCTTCTGCCGCCTTTCCGGATGCTGAAATTTTTATGTACGCCAATCTCGAAAACACGCGTATTTTGCTCGTGAGGGAGAGAAAAGAATGTTTTTAAAGCTTTAATGTTGCTTAAGGACTCCGATTTGATCATTTACCGCAGCATAAGATGGTGAGGTCGAAGGCTTTAGCATTGCTGTTCTTATTCCCCCCTTAAAGAAGTCATATGTTATGTTGGAATGCAGAAAAAGACGTACACTATGCTATGCAGCAATCTCGTCGTCTGTTAAATATATAAATGATGATTCATAAATTAAATCTCTAAATTATCTTTGAAGATGTCAATTACGCAATCGAATCTCCAACATTTAATTCCTTTTTTAATTTAATTTCCTCACAAGGATAGTGATAAGAAGAATCACAATCATTACTTACCATAGTAATTTAGCTCTTACCTTCATCTTCTTCTTAGCTTATTCGTTAACATAATAGTGCTCAATGAAGTTTCTGTAATTATTCCACGTGATATTTGTTCTTATTTGATGAACTTCTTTCAGGAATTATTTCAATTACGTAATATATTGGCTAAGTAGCTAAGAATTACGCAGCTAAGAATTTGACTCACCAGAATAATCATTTAAGAGATTCTATAATTTAATTCCCTATCCGAATGACGGTCTGAATACACAAAGTATAGGATTTTCTTTAATTTCTCCGTTATCTGTTATAATCTGAAAAAATATAATTTTATAACAATAACATACAAAAGTAACAATAAGGCGACCCTTTGGAAAAACACGCAGAAGTGCGGTCTAAATTTTAAATTCTCCTCAGATTTATATTTATTTACGAATTTATAGGAAATTAAAAAGTTGAGCACTATGATTTCCATTGCGAAAATGAAATCTGAGTATAGATTATGAAAGGATAGTATTTTGTGAATTAAAAGACATCGAAATTCAGCTAATTCGTAAATTAGCTTAATGAAAATTCTTCTCTAGAAATTATTAATAACGCGAACATATTATAAGTGATTTTTCATCTTATTTTATTAATTTTATTTGTTTATTTTACCGGCGCCCATCATTTATTGAACAAATACAGAGAAAGGAGTAGGAATATAGGAATAAATAGCGGTAAAAGTATAAGAACAAACATAATCATTCCCTAATTAGAAACATTCGATTACCTGGGATTCGGTTAAAGTAGCACAAGGAGAATGAAAGACACTCAGAACATAACGATCGAAACATATCTGTGTGTGTGATTGAAGTTAGATGGAAGATCAGATATTCGAATGGAATTGGAAATTATTTCCTCTTTCAGCTTGGTTAGTTTTGGCAATATTTTCTAGCGAATTTAAAGTGATGAGGAAATCGTTATTTATATTCATCATTAATTGTCAGGAAATACTTTTCCCTAATATTTTGGTTACAGTTTGTTTAACGCGAGCGTTGTGGATCGGTTTTAAGTGTTGTAATCGTTTTTACCGAAAAGATGAAATAAATTGCTCTAAAACACTAAGAAAAATTATGGTACAGTGTAACGTAATCGTGACGTGAACGTGATCCACTACTTTAAGTGTAACATTTCATCTTAACAGTAAAATATATAGATATTTAATTTCTTTCTATAACCGAGCACAAATAATGAAACAGAATTATTTTGTTTGAACGGCCTAGTGATTTTTAATTGCGTTTTTGTTTCATTAGCAGTATATCTATCATAATTCTGATCGTTTTCTCTTTCTTTATGAATAACAGCTACTTTCACTAGTTTAAATAGATATTAATTAAAAATTGCTGTGTATTCAATGGTCCATCTTGAAAATCGTTACAGGACTCATAATGGCAAAATTGGTCGGTATATTCTGTGAATCATTCAAGGAAACAATTCTGCTTTGCCTTGAATAAAGGCTAATCTAATTAATGTTAATAGAAAAAAATCAGTAAGTATGTTGTAAGCTTATGTCGCGAATTTTCTCACACTACATTTTAAACCTTATCGCCATAGACTGCAGGGAATGGAACTCCGAGCATCCTCTTGTACGAGGAATGAAAAAAATTAAAATATGAACAAGATTTTGAGCGATGCTATTTCACCTTGGTCAGACCCCATCTTGAATATGCGGCAAGTATATGGGATCCGACGGATGAAACGTACACCCGCGAATTCGAGAAAGTGCAGCGCAAGGCAATACGTTTTGTGAAAAAATACTACCGCCGAAAGGCGGCTTGTAGGGTATTGATGTAGATATAGATGAACAAAATATTCAGTGCCGCATTAAAAAGATCTTAGTAAGAATGCTATAATATATTCGAAAGAATGGAAGTTAATTTGCATTTTATGAGTGTGTATCATAGTTATAAGAGTAAGAATTAATTTTTTGATGAAGTGCTATCTTAAGTTTCACTCTACCTTCGTTCGGAGGAAGAAAGGGGTGTTTCTCCTCTCCTCTCCATATATACTCACGTACTTCCTTTTTCGATGTGCCTGAAGATGTCGATTTGACGAAACTAGTCGCCTCTGTGAAATAAAATATATCTGTGGAAGTTACTAAGTGTTCTTACCTTATTTAGTATGGCTCCCTTCCACAAAGTTGAGCTTGATCATATCAGATTTAGTTGTTATGACGTTACTGCTATTTGTAATACTCTGGAGGAGTTGATGGGGATAGGCATAACACCTATGCAGAATAAGAGGAAAGAAAAGAGATACTGTAGTCAAGTATGAC
Organism: Ladona fulva; assembly: GCA_000376725.2. Taxonomy (NCBI): domain Eukaryota; kingdom Metazoa; phylum Arthropoda; class Insecta; order Odonata; family Libellulidae; genus Ladona; species Ladona fulva. The sequence goes on along the minus strand of KZ308179.1, from coordinate 1,724,058 downwards.
AAACAGAGAGGATTTAAGGGAAATATATAGCATATAGAAAAAAGGTGAAGAGGGACTGCAAAAATGGGAGCAAAGTGTGAAAAGACGAAGGTGAGATATTTTTACGGATTTTCTTTTTGGAGGGATATAGTCACCAGGACGTGGTTGAAATGCGGCATTCGCGTGTGGAAATAAGAGCCGAAAAAGTGAAAGTATAAAGGGAGAAATGCCGGGGAAAATCCGAAAGAGAATGAACGTGGATGAGATATTCAGAGTGTGTGATAAAGGAAAAGAGGAAAAATATGGAGGATTTCGTTCGGCGAAAATTGGCGATATTTCTTGCTTTTCTTCCGCGAGTACCACCTTTATCCCTCTTTTCCCCGGCGTCATTTGCAAACATTTTTATTTTTTCTTCGACCTCTCAGATCGCATCTGCAATATGACGATCCCGTTCTTTCTTCTTTGTTGCTCGAAATACTGCACGTTGTCCGCATGCGTTCCCATAAATGTACACGAAAAGCTTCAACAGATTCCGCTTTTCAATATGTTTCAAGGGAAGGTTTTGGAGGATTAATAAATTGCTGAGGAGCGCTGAGATAGTCTTTGCAGCGTTGAAACTTAAGAGAGATTCCCTTTATTATGTATTTCTTATTATATGGTATATACGGACAAGGAGAATTTTTGATGAAACTTTAATTTGTTCATGAAAGTGGGCTAACTTCATGTGATCTTTCCATTTTTACCTTCGGCTAATTACTCTGAGCATTACAGCTCCTCTGAAAATTAAAATTGCAAACAAATTATTCGCTGATTCATACATCTACGCTTTTATTACAACTTATGTAAAAGTAGAATCATAGAGGGCTCATCAGGAGTTCCTGATTTTCCAATAAAATTAACTTTCAGTTTTATATATTAAATCATATTATGCAAAATGCGATATAATATACTACAACACAAAATATATATCATATGAATGTTAATATATGCTCATATGCATTCAAATACAAGGGTATTTAAGCAATAAATAAAGAAATCATAACAAAATTAAAAGCAAATAAAATTTGTGGAGGAGATTCTTAAAGTTATTCAGAATTTAATTCTTTAAGTATTTAGAATCAGCACAAAAGCTAATTTTATTATCACAGCATTATATTAGAACGCATTGGTCGTCATGGTCGTTAAAGCATTATTTATTTATTTATTTATTTAGGAATTACCCGTCGCGATTAGGTCGTGGGACCCGGTGGCAACGGTTGAGGGGGTGCAAAAACAATGTACTAACTGTCCGGCATTCGCCCAAAGACGGGAGGAAAACCCCTCCAAAAACCTCCCGCAGACAGTACACATTCAATACAACCAATTAATATATACATACAATACATCTGAATAAACATACATACATAATTATCATTACTGCTTTCTAATGAAGGGTTTCAATATTTTGAAACGATTCAAATTGTTTCTATTAAAAGCCAGCCAATGTTGTTACAAGGTTAATCTGGTGAGAGATTACACGATCATACATGCATTTCCTCAACGTATTCAGTAATACTTCTTGCTTTTCTCAAATCACTAACACAAATTTTTTTATAATATATACATTTTTCTTCTGTGATTTCTATGAAATTTTGCAATGAGTTTTTAGTATGTATTAGAAGTAGTACATACCCTCACCACGCAAAATACCTACCCATACCTCAGCAACAGGCCGAAAGGCGGCTTGCAGAGTACACCCAGGGTACTTACTTAGACATACTTATATAGACATAATCATTCAGTCTCAAATTAGGAGCTGCTCCATACCGAGAACATTTCGTACTAGCGATGCTCTCATTAGTGATTTCCCTACATTATCATTAAGAAAATATTTCCTGTGAATAAAAATCATAATATTCTCGAAATTCTTTATCTTTGGCCTGCCTCCCCTGATAACTTTTCACTATTATTAGGATTAAAGTAAAGGAAGGTGTCTTTGTAGATTGAAAACCTACGGAAAATCCCAAAGGAATAACAAGTGTGAAAAATAGCGACACGACTGGGACTCGAACCCAGGTCTCCCACTTTCCGGGCAGGTATTCTAACCACTGAACTACCGTGCCGCGTCTCTCTCACACTGTTAAGGGAATGCTTTGTGAGCAAGACGGACAGTCTCCACATAGTGGCACAACCTGCCGCCCGAGGTCCTCACAGAGGCAGCCAACTCACAAAGCAGGTATTATTGAGGTTTTTCCCCCAAGGAAATCACAAGGATTAAAGGAAAGGAAGGTGTCATAGTAGATTGAAAACCTACGGAAAATCCCAAAGGAATAACAAGTGTGAAAAATAGCGACACGACTGGGACTCGAACCCAGGCTTCTCACCTGGGTTCGAGTCCCAGTCGTGTCGCTATTTTTCACACTTGTTATTCCTTTTCACTATTATATTTATCATGGCTCACGATAAAGCTGGGCCACTGTTATAGAGTACTAAGAATTTTCTCTTTGATTCTCCCGCAATGAGCATCAACCGCTGCTTCAGTTGGACTTCACAGCGTATCGGCCTATAAAAGAAATATGCAAATTAAGTATTAATATATGCGGCAAAAACGTATGCTCGAAAGTATACACAAAGTTCATACAAATATTTTGTCAACCAAACTTATACAACAAGGTTTTTCGAGAAATACGGAAATATCCGTAATTCTCGAAATTCTTTATGAACAACTTATCCAAGCACTAATTGAAGAATACTCAGTTAATCACTAGCGACAGATTAGATGAATTTCGATTAGTAATGAAATTCATCTTTTGAATTTATCAAAATGACTGCGGATTAATCTTCCTCGGGAAATTAATTTCGGGTGCTTCATCCACAAAACAGAATAGAAGAGATAGAGGGAAGTTGCAAATTACGAGTAACTCCATTTTCCTCGTTTCCATAGGAAATAACGAAATGAAACTTTGAAGAGATCTACAAATGATTATTTGTTTACGAAATTGTCATCTAATATCCTTAACCTTCATTATCCATCCACACAAAAACGGACCTCTCCGTGGGATTGAATAAGAATTATCGGGTGAAAGAGGCTTCTGTCGGATATAGATTGAGTCGGATGATCAAAATAAACGGCTGGTTCATTCGGGAAACGAAGCGTAGGCAGGTAGAACACAGCATCTGGAAATAGGTGAAATATGAAGCGAGTAGATGGTGGACGAGGAAAGATAAAAAAGTGAGAGATGACGTTTCGAGAACTACAGAGATGAAGGAGAGAAAATAAAGAGAGTTCGTGGAAGATTATGCATAAAGAGATAGCGGAATAAGGGTCCGAAAGGCCAAAAACTGGGGACAATAATGAAAAAATGGGAAAAAGGGACAAAGTTGGCAAAGAAGAGGATCGTGGTTATGTGTAGCGGTGGAGAGAAAATTTAAGAAAGAGTTCGCATTTATCTGCTGGCAAAGTATCAATAGCAGCCTTGCTAAAATAATGGAATAATAAATATTCAGAAAAGAATACGAAATCGTTTGTGGTTTGTTCCATCGAAAGAAATGTGCTTAACGTAATTTATAGGTAATTTCATTTTTGTGCTTATGGCCGTAAACATGTTCGAAACAGGACTTTTTCCTTTTTTTTATCTGTCGTATTCCGTTTCAGTTGTTCTTCTAAAAATAAGTATAGTTATAAGGGTATGTAGTCCTGATAAGTTTACAGTATGGCAGACCAATCAGTTTTGTTGCGACAAGGGTCTGTTTAAACGTTCATCACAGTAGTAGAGTGTATATGGCAATGCGATCTCTTTTTTGAAAGAAATATTTAAAATTAAAGATTGTGTATTTATAAAAATTGTAATACCGTTTCGAAATATTGTAAAATCTTCCATTCCCATGATAAACATATAAAAGTGTTTTAATCATGAAGGAATATGGATAAAATGTAGTGGTTAAATATTGAATAGCTCATTAATTAGAAGCTGAACATAATATAGTCTCAAGGAAGAATGGACTTGAAAAAAGTCTGACGGGACTGGGGATCGAACCCGGGTCTCCCAATTGCCGTTAGGGTGCTCTGTCTGTTGAGCTATCCCGGCAGAACATTTCTCCAAACTATTCGGGATACTTTGTGGGCAAGGACGTTGCGAGTTCGTCCGCATGGCGGCATCGTTCGCGGTCTAGCTTCATTGAAGTATCGACCACACAAAGTGATGGAAAGGAAACCCCCTTCTGGTTGTAAACAAACGAAAATGGGTATGGGTGACTTTGCGCAAGA
>KZ308179.1:1686662-1716579 GCA_000376725.2 Ladona fulva | reverse complement strand
CATAAGAAGGACGAGAGTGTTAGTAAAATGTTAGATCAGTTGGGATGGGAATCGTTAGAGTCAAGGAGGAGGACTTTCAGATTGACGGGTATATTTAACGTGCGGAACCATATAGGTGGTTGGGACGAACTACACCAGAGGTTTCAAACTCCAACTTATATCGGACGCGGCGACCACAATTTAAAAATAAAAGAGCGAGAACAAAAGACTGATTTGGCCAAATTTTCTTTTATAAATAGAGGAATAAGGGAATGGAATGCATTACCTGGAGAACTTCTCATTCCAATGCCAGAAAATTCCAAAAAATTTAAATCTAAGATAAAAAGTATGCATAAGTAAAGTATTTGGCTCACTTTTAGTTGTATATATTTGGCTTACTTTTAGTGGTATTTAATATGTATAAGTTGTGTATATGTATGTTAAGTATATGTATGTTATGTATATGTTTAAGTTATGCTTATGAATAACTTGATGTATACTTTTAGTATTTGTTAATTTTTTTTCTAGTAAATGTACTAGATATGTAAGATATAACCCCTTTACATGTTTTTGTTTTGATTTTTGCAATCATGAATTGAATGTGCTCATTTATTCTATACAATTATCTATTGTTTTAATGTAATTATTGTGTCATTGAAAAGATTTGTAATGTCCACTGGAGGTTTTTGGAAGGGTTTTCCTCCCGTCTTTGGGCAAATGCTGGACATATTACAGCAATTTTTATTTATTACCCTGACCGTTGCCACCTGGTATATACCAAATTGCAACGATAATGTAAATAAATAAATAAATAACCAGCTAGTCGGCATTCTTTCCGTTTTAATTTATTTTAACAGTCCGAAGCTGTTTATTTGAACACCATCTCTCCTCAAACTTGGTTCGTTAACTCTTTTATCTGCTTTGTAATTTGTACTTCAATAACCGAACTTCTAGCTCTTCAAAATTTCCTCAGGAACAATCCAGTTAATTTTCACCTCCACTTTTTGATTCGTTAATGAGGAGTCAACCTTTCCTACAGTTCTTGACAAGCTTTAATCTAATTTTTATCAGAAGAATTTATTTAGCAGAAGTGCTTAATTAAATCCTTTTTTCGGGATTAATTAATATTATTTGATTCATAGCATTCGAATGTCTTTATTTTTTTCCTTATAATCTATAGCGAGATCACCAATTTACAGAATTTATCAATTGAATTTCCTCCAATCTGACTTTCAGAATTCATATTGGATATGAACGCACTTTTACCAGTATGTGTTTTCTGTTTGAGTTACTGACGCAGTTTGAGATTAATGCGTTAGAGGTAGATAAATATTTCTCTTATGAATAATTCATTGTGATGAAGTGGCCAAACTGCAGTCATCAAAAGCAGTGTGGCTTCCGTTTCGTTGCGCTTGCGGCCGCCAAGCGGAGACATGTTGATGCCGCAGACTTTCCGTAGACTTTGAATTACGACATTTAAATTAGAATTCCATATAAGCCTGAATGTAGATGTGTACTTCCAGATAGTTTCAGTCACCTTGCCGTTTTTCTTAGTCGGAGAATCATATGGAAAATTGAAAAGTTTGTTTTATATATTGGCTTATGTTGAAGCTAAGAGGTTACATTTTTGTGAGCTAATGTTTATGAATATGGTTCAACTTACGTCCTCATAAGGTAATGCATTAAGCCTCATAAAATGAGTTCAATTTGCATTTTTTATTGAACTTCCCAGAAGTATTTACTGAAATTTAAGTTTTTTCCTTTCTTTCTACCCAATGGATAAAGTGATTTCCTGGAGCAAATTTGTGATAAAGCAGTAATAAGATATATATATTTGTTACCAAAGAATGTTGCGTTTCTAGAAAACTGTTGGTGAAATACGTATCAAATGCAAATGTTATTCAATATGTTGTTAAAAATAAAGTCATATGTTTAAAATAATTATATTTTTAAAGACAGTGAACCATGAGAAATTACGACGTTCTATTTTCCGTAGAGGCAAATTTATTTATTTAAAAGCGGAAATAATAGTGGAAATAGAGATATTGCTGTCTCTGGGACTCTGATTGGTTGCTTATCTCTCTTTAGATTTTTCCTCTATGACGATCCTATGAAGTTTCCGTTGCGCTTCAAGATCGTCCCTTACTCCTTTTCTTTTGACATATATGTATGAATGAAATGAAATTTCCCCTTCATCTGTTATTGTAACTCTCTTCCCTTATTCGGTAAATTTTATTTTCAAAGATCTTTGTTCTTCATCGGTTTCATTATCAAACGTTTGATCCATAGAGGGCAAATACCCTAGCAAATTTTTTTCACACTATTTTCTCTGAGGACATATCTTCTTTGAGTAAAGCAATAATCTTTCTAACATGAATTTCTCTTAGCCGGAGGTATTCTGCGTTTGATGTCTGTCGAACTTTGTTATACTGTCTCTGCCGGAGATGGAATGTTCCATCCTCTTTTTATTGCTGCCCATTTCCTTAGGCTCACTTTCTTTAATATTTAAGTGGAATTCTTTCATGAGTTATTTTTGAGATCCCTCTACATTGCATATACTTTCTGCTGGCCTGGATATATCGTCTTTGTAATTGTTATTATAATTATAAAATTTTCCCATTAACGTTATTTTATTTCGACAAAATTTTTAGCATTGCTTTATTCGGTTTAACGAAATAAATATTGAACAAACCTTGTGAGAAACTATTCACTTTCTCTCGCTATGCCCTTGTCATTAGCTTCGAGGACGTCAAATAATTTGAGTTCACTAAGCTTTTACTTTGTTACTTTTATTTACACTATATATTTTCATTTTATTGTTCACATTATTTTATCCGATGTTAATTTAATAAATTAGCACAAATATAATGAAACAATTTTTTGACATTAGTATGGCTTGTAATCATGAAGGTTTAGTTTTAAGAAGTGTAGTAAGTTAAAGTAAAAAGGGAAGTTTCTTCTCAATAGGAGTTTATTGTAATTTTATATTTATCTCCGATTGAGAAGTAACTTCGCTTTTTAACTTAACTTTCTGAAAAATTAAAAAGGTCAAACTGTATTTCAGTAAATTAAGCAGATAGAAATATGTCAGTTGCCAAGTCTGTCATTGGCAGTTACGCATCAAGCTACCTCAGTGTGCAAAACAGGGTTACCTTTATTCAAATTTCAACTTTTTTTACTTCGTATTTTAGAAACATTTTAGTTAAGGATTTAAAAAATACTATTTCTGGATATGAAATGCAGAGAAAAAAATTATATATAACTTTTATTTTAATATGATTTTTACATGGTTATCATCACAATCGATATCTCGGAAGCATTTCGCAATATTCCAGTATGCTATAAAAAGGGAGTAAGTATTTATATTTTAATAATGCCCTCCAGAGTATATATAGTTACTTCTAAACTTAGATATCGTTCATCAACACAATCTTATATCTAATGTTAGATATAAGCAATTCTCTTTTTCAATTTTTTTCTCTATTTCATTGGTTTTCTTATGAAGTATAACATAACATCATAATGTTTACTCCAACTTATATCGGACGCGGCGACCACAGTTTAAAAATAAAAGAGCGAGAATAAAAGACTGATTTGGCCAAATTTTCTTTCGTAAATAGAGGAATAAGGGAATGGAATGCATTACCTGGAGAACTTCTCATTCCAATGCCAGAAAATTCCAAAAAATTTAAATCTAAGACAAAAAGTATGCATAAGTAAAGTATTTGGTTCACTTTTAGTTGTATATATTTGGCTTACTTTTAGTGGTATTTAATATGTATAAGTTGTGTATATGTATGTTAAGTATATGTATGTTATGTATATGTTTAAGTTATGCTTATGAATAACTTGATGTATACTTTTAGTATTTGTTAATTTTTTTTCTAGTAAATGTACTAGATATGTAAGATATAACCCCTTTACATGTTTTTGTTTTGATTTTTGCAATCATGAATTGAATGTGCTCATTTATTCTATACAATTATCTATTGTTTTAATGTAATTATTGTGTCATTGAAAAGATTTGTAATGTCCACTGGAGGTTTTTGGAAGGGTTTTCCTCCCGTCTTTGGGCAAATGCTGGACATATTACAGCAATTTTTATTTATTACCCTGACCGTTGCCACCTGGTATATACCAAATTGCAACGATAATGTAAATAAATAAATAAATAACCAGCTAGTCGGCATTCTTTCCGTTTTAATTTATTTTAACAGTCCGAAGCTGTTTATTTGAACACCATCTCTCCTCAAACTTGGTTCGTTAACTCTTTTATCTGCTTTGTAATTTGTACTTCAATAACCGAACTTCTAGCTCTTCAAAATTTCCTCAGGAACAATCCAGTTAATTTTCACCTCCACTTTTTGATTCGTTAATGAGGAGTCAACCTTTCCTACAGTTCTTGACAAGCTTTAATCTAATTTTTATCAGAAGAATTTATTTAGCAGAAGTGCTTAATTAAATCCTTTTTTCGGGATTAATTAATATTATTTGATTCATAGCATTCGAATTTCTTTATTTTTGTCCTTATAATCTATAGCGAGATCACCAATTTACAGAATTTATCAATTGAATTTCCTCCAATCTGACTTTCAGAATTCATATTGGATATGAACGCACTTTTACCAGTATGTGTTTTCTGTTTGAGTTACTGACGCAGTTTGAGATTAATGCGTTAGAGGTAGATAAATATTTCTCTTATGAATAATTCATTGTGATGAAGTGGCCAAACTGCAGTCATCAAAAGCAGTGTGGCTTCCGTTTCGTTGCGCTTGCGGCCGCCAAGCGGAGACATTTTGATGCCGCAGACTTTCCGTAGACTTTGAATTACGACATTTAAATTAGAATTCCATATAAGCCTGAATGTAGATGTGTACTTCCAGATAGTTTCAGTCACCTTGCCGTTTTTCTTAGTCGGAGAATCATATGGAAAATTGAAAAGTTTGTTTTATATATTGGCTTATGTTGAAGCTAAGAGGTTACATTTTTGTGAGCTAATGTTTATGAATATGGTTCAACTTACGTCCTCATAAGGTAATGCATTAAGCCTCATAAAATGAGTTCAATTTGCATTTTTTATTGAACTTCCCAGAAGTATTTACTGAAATTTAAGTTTTTTCCTTTCTTTCTACCCAATGGATAAAGTGATTTCCTGGAGCAAATTTGTGATAAAGCAGTAATAAGAATGAAAGGGCTTTGTATTTCCTAAGCTTTCCTCCTTTTTCACTGCGAATAGATTGAAAAACTAATTTTATTTCAAAGGAATAACGAGTATGAAAAATAGCGACTCGAACCCAGGTCTCCCACTTTCCAGGCTGGTATTCTAACCACTGAACTACCATGCCACGTAATGTCATGTCGCTATTTTTCAATCTTGTTATGCCTCTGGGATCAGCTGCACGACTTCATCGAGCGAAGAAGTTCACCTTTCCTTAAATCCTGAATTTTATTTCCCTACTTTCTCAATTATCATTCTTTTGTCTCACAATCAGTCAGTAATTATTTGTAATTTTGATGTTTTTACATTTTCCTATATTTTAGCTTTGTTATTAAATTCCGTGTTAAAGTTATTTTAGCAGTCAGAGTTTAATACACTCCTTATGTAAACAAATTAATTCGATAATATTACACGCCAAAGCTGGGTTGAATTCGGTTTTTTAATGCGAATTTATCTCCTCTAAGTATATATACTTATACTATTACTTATAATATCCCATGGGCTTCTCGGGTTGAATGCTACTGGAGTTCAATTTTTCGTTAAGAGTTGGCGACGTAGATGACATACTACTGTAAATCTGAATGCCAAAATCAAATTCTTCATCATCAGCCGAACCCATTAGGAATGGGAAGAGTAAGACTAATAAAGTTTTTATCAGAGTTTACTTTGATATTTTAAGTATCCTACTTAGTAAGCGACAAACATCAAATTACCTTAGATTTAATCTACCATTTATGAGATCTGCAAAAACTATGTTATTGAACATGAGAAACTTTTCTCTACATTTTGCCATTGTATTTCAGGCTTCCTATGAACTCAAACGGTATGGAATGCTCCGCCTTACCTAGAACCTTAGCCACGACCTTGCTGGTCCGGGAGACAATTGACACAGCCGTCGATCGATTCCTGAGATATCCAGAACGACTCGTCCTGATCTATTCTCTTGTAAATCGTTACTTGTGAGTACAACAAATTATGCCCTCTTTCACATATTACATAAACCATTTAACAATCTATATTATTCATTAAAGCCATCATTTTTATGCATAACGTTTCTTGTTATAATGAGGAAAGTGGTTCTGGATAAAATTTGCCCGATACAAATCCGAAAAGTCTTACTCTTATCCTTACAAATGTGCCTGACAATTGATTTTATCTTTTCCATTTAATCCTTAAGTTGTGTTTCAATTTCATCTTGGAACTTATTTTGTAGAAATAGATGGAAATAATATGAATACCATGCTAAGTATTTTCTCTACATTACTACATAGGACAAAGGAATGTAGCTTAAGCTTATATTCCTTAGTTATTGGCTCGTTTCTCCTCTGTAAGTCCTGTCAACAAGGTTAGAATAAGTGATACGGAGACGAAGACAAATAGTTGAATGAAAATATTTCTCCGCGCAAGACCTATTTTAGTAATATAGAAGAAAATGGGTCTATTGAATAGTGTTTACTACCACACGCAGATAAATGGCTGGCAGAGTCGGAGTTTAAATACATTTTTATATTAAACTAGAAAAAAAACCTTACGTTCGATATCTTTTTCTTCTTGTTGCTTAAACCACAGTCACAATCATTAATACCATCCATTAACCATCTATTTAATTAATTTAAACGACGAAAGAGGAATAAGAACAATTTATATTCGTTACCACAGGATTTAATTCATACGATCTAAGTTTCGACGCATAGCGTCATCACCTTGTCATCACGTCACCACATCACCTTGCGTCGAAACCTATGTCGTATGAATTAAGTCCTGTGGTTACGTGTACAAGTTGATCCTATTCCTCTTTCATCATGAAGAACTACAGCAAAGTTGAGGCCGAAATAGTAGATTTGAATGGAAACGATATTCCTCTTAAATCTTAATTTGTTAAATCTTAGTTTGTTTCCGTGAAATTTTAAAACTTTTAGAATTATATGTCTTTATTTAGAATCGTTTAAATGGCACAATTCATATTTGTCTTCCTCAGAATAATTAAACGAAAATTACGTATATCATAATCTAAGTTAGGATAATTTTTAAGGCAGGCTCATAGTAGGATTCAGGTATAAATCTTAGACGTCGGAGTATGTCTTTTGGACGTTGAAAAGTTATGATTTTCTGTGAGGCTAATTTTAATCGAAATATTGGGTATAACTAGCCAGCGGAAATGTCAACCTTAACATCTTAGTATATCACATTTTATACATAATCAATAGTGAAATCTCCATAGCGACTTTTCAGGTATTTGATTTTTTTTCGTTGTAATTTTCTTTGTTTTCTGGAGGCGAGACAATTTTCACTGATCTTAATTGCTATCTTCAGGTGAATGGGTTGTGTCGCTTATCATTCAAACCTATTTTATAATAGAAGATTTTAAGCCTTCCTAATTTAACTTTTTACATTTTGAAGTAGGACACAGTAGATTGAATGCTAGATCTTCGATCTTTAGCCTTCCGCTTGATTTTAGTCAAATGCGGGTAAAATTTCTGTTCTAAACTAGAATTTGCTCTTCAATCGGTAATTCTGTTTGAAAGGCAAACGGAATCACTGTAGACTGACAACGTATTCCTAATCACTCTTAAACACCCTCGGCGCTCTCCTGTTAGCTTGAAAAATAAGGAACTGAGAGAACATGGAAGGAGAAGGTACACGCTGTAACGGGGCCAGAATAAATAGCGGAAGCAGAAAATGAGGAATACAGCACGCGGAAAATCGACTCCTTCCACCCGTGGAAAATTTATTTTTCTCGTGCCAGTTTTGATGGAGCTTAGGCGCGTAAAATGAATGGTCCGCAGCAACGCCCATCCATTCGCCTTCTTCCTTTACTTTTCCCTCTTTCATCCTTCTTCGGTGTTCTCGAAGGTCGGGGCTCTACACTATCCTTCTCTCTATGATCTCTCATCTTTTTAGAAGCATGGGTGAGACGCCCATGGAAAGACGTATGCGCAGGTGAAAGTGGTCACGAAGAGAAAGTGGGTAAAGAGAAAGGAGGGAGAGCGGGAGACGCAAACTTCCGCTCCTTCCCGTCTTTACGCTGTGCCTCTAAGGTCCCCGTGACAAAGACATGAATAAGTCAACGGATAAGGGAGAATGGCTCTGCGAAGGGCAGGAATGGCTAAAGTGAGGAGGAGGCAGTATTAAAAAGATCAATAGTAGAGGTGGGGAGAGATAAGGATATGGAAGGGGAAATTAAGGAAATGGAAGTACTGCAAAAGAGAGAGAGATTTACTATCACTCTATTAGGTTTTACTCAAATTTTGTTCACGAGCCAACCTTATATGCTGTTTTCTGTGTATTGATCATGTTTTTTTATTACTAGATACAAGTGACATACATAATTACATACAAACGTCTGAAATGGGTAGAATCGGGACTTAAAAGTCTTATTTATTATTCAGCCTATCGTCATATGACGATAGGCTTAATAAAATGTCTTAGTTAATAACAAGTCTTAGCAGGAAAAAACGGTGAAAAAACAGGAGAAACGAGATATAGAAAAAATCTGCAAGTAAATCACGCTAACTTTTTACGTCCTTAGTATGATACGTCCCTAATATGATATACACATACATTCATGTTTCTTATTTCTTCAAATTCAAAAATCTATTTATTATGACAATGGGTTAGATGGAAGAGGAGACTTTCAGTCTCAATCTCGCCCAAATAAAGGCATTTATTATTATTATTATTATATTTTAGGAGATCAGACCATTTAATTAGCACGAACAAGTTCGTTCCTAATATACCGTTTTATTTCTTTGCATTGATAAGGAAAATAGGATTACAATGGTACCTCGAATTACGAACTTAATTCGTTCCAGACTGGAGTTCTTATCTCCAAAAGTTCGTATCTCGAAACCCAGTTTTCCATTGTATCTTATGGTATATCAGGTAATCCGTTCTGACTTGAAAAGTTCGAAAAAAAAAGTTTGTATACAATAACACAATTATTTTTATTCGTCAGATTTTTAATTTTACACGGTTTGAAAGGAATATTAAAAATATATATTTATAAATTCCTTTTGTCCTTACGGTGGAGAGGATTTAAAGGAACTGTCCAAGGTTGAGTCTGTCGCTTTGTCTACTTTCTTTCAAAGTGATTATTGACGTTATGTTAAAAAATATAACTGGCTCTATATACGACATCTTGGTTTGGATGCCACTTTCTTACCATCTTTCTTAATTCATTCCAGTGATACGAGATCTTTTTTACTTCATTTGTTTTAACGACTTCGTTCCGGTTGCTATCTTCTTCGGCCTCTGATGACATTCAGTAGTCGGGATTATAATAGCACCTCGGCTCGTATGTCGAAATTAAGTTCGTTTCTTGAGGTCATATTGGAGAACGAAAAAAGTTTGCATGTCGAAAATTTCGTATGTTGAGTGGTTCGTAAGTCGAGGTACCACTGTATACACTTGAGTCCAACTAGCTGCAAAGGATCTGGAGACGGATAATTTTACAATAACGAGGAAATAGAATCTAAAGGGATGCTAAATCCCTCTTTTGAGAGAATAAAGGCCCATTTTTGATGGTTTCTGAAACATTTGCGTGGGTGCTATACTGCGAAGCTCTCAGAGAAAGTGGCAAGGCTTAAAATATCGCGGATGGGAGAAATAAGATGAATAAATGAACTCAGCTACCCTTCCGTAGAACAAAGGAAACAGACAAAAGGAAGGAGTAAATGGGGAAAAGACCTCAATATTCCGACCAGGAGACCATTTTGTTGGAAATAAGTTGTCTCACGGGCTAGAAAGGAAACGCCGAATAACTTTCACGTTTTATTTGGAGAATTGGGAAAACCCTGGGCTTTTCGTTTGCTCCGCACTCGGAGGAGGTGAAATAAGACACGGAGACAAAACTTGAGTTTGGAAAGAGATAATATGGGGAAGGCAAGTGGAGAAATAGAAAACACATTAGAAAGAATAGGGAATGAGCTTCCCGTTGCAGGGAAAGTGAGGATTTGAGATATCAATGAACGAAGTAAGTTTGAAACACTTAGGTAAGAGAGGAAGAAGATGCCAAAGTAGAGGAGGAGAAGAATAATGAGATTAGGTGGAATCGAAAAAAGTAAGATCTAAAATAAAACAGCAGAATCTCCCTCTCGAATTGGTATCCAGTCAATGATTTCAAAATGTCGTATTGCTTACGATATCCCATCTACTTGAAACCGGGACATTTTCTACCAGTGAAACGGGACCAATATTTTCGATAGATTTTCTCGAGCGATGTTTTTTTTTGCATCAATACAGGTTTTGTATGAAAGAATTCTTGGCCATTTTGTAGATGTAAATTTTATCTTAACCAGACACGAAGTACCCCTAGTTTCTGCGTGCAAATGAACTATAAAGCACAGAGGGTTAATAACGTTTGAAGATAGATAGACTTTATTGGCGAGGTTAGGCCCATATGGGCCTCTCTTCCACCTAACCTCGTATGTCATTATAATAAGTACAGAATATAATTATAACTAAAAGAAAGAATGCGGTGTGGGAAAAAGCATTGCAACTGAAGGTTGCCAAAGAAAAAAACCCACGTTGCGGGAAAACACCCACAGAGAAGGGGGGTGAAAAAAACCCGCGAAAACGAGAAAAATCGAAATGTTTGGAAGCTAAAATTTATTACTGCACCTCATAGAGTTTTCGCAAAAGTTGAAAATTATAGTAGCAAAATTTACTACTAAAATGTTCGAATATTTGTTACATTTTAATTTGTCAAATCAATAATATATCAATTAAGTTAATCAAAAAATCACCATTTCTGTGGATTTTTTAAAAATTGAAAGTACAGTTTAGTAATCGAAATGTATGGTCAGCTGTTGTCATTACTGTCAATCTTTTCCTCTTTCTATAGTAATTATCATAATCAAAGCTTAAAGGACTAATTTTAAAGACTACAGCATCGGATTACAAGATGTTGGGATCTTATTTATCCAATTTGCGATTTTCATCAACATCCTTTACTCTCGACGTGTTCTGTGAAAGTTGAATTAGTTTATAAAATATGTTTACGCAATTCACATTTAAAATAGCGTATGACAGCAATCGAGACTTTACCAAATATCATTTCATGGAATTCACCTTCATTCTATTGCTGTGAAATAATAACGAGTCAAATTAAATTGAAAGTCAAACTATCTTCCAGGAATAATCCAGACAAAGGTGCTATAACATATCTTGAGATTGAATTTCTATTGATATTCTTTAACTTTTCTGAAATCGAGATCTCCAAAATAGAAAGGAAAGGTTTACTTTATCTTCGCTAATTTGAAATATTTTCATATTCTGAATATCATAAACATGATTTTCACTTCCCCTTCACTTTCGAAGTTTTGGGGGAAAAGTGCGAAAGAATTTAAACGGGAGGCTTTTATTCCGGAGATATCGGAAATTTAGCCAAAGTTGAATACTCTCTCTGTCTCACTTATGTATATAAATTCAAGAAGCTGAGGACTCCATTCCAATTTTCCTCAGTGAAATATCTTCCTCCATTTTCCCCTTAAAAATTCTTATCTTCTTACTTGCTAAATTTAGATGGAATAAACTCTCTTCATTCTACAACTTTGGAATTCTCAAGTAAATGATTCTTAACCGGATTCCATGTTAAGTCGATGAGAATAAGCTAGGGTTTTCTGATGTTTCGCATGGTACGAGTACACGACTAACTTATTTCCATTGTAGTGTTTGAAATATGCGATAAATGATGTCATCGAGATTGTCAACGATTATAGCGCTAGTACTTAATGGCGTTGAAGGCTTTTACTATGGGTCATAAGTACTAAGGGTATCTGCCTACCCATTTTATTCATGGGTTAGTTGACCTTTCATTACAAATTTAAAATAAATTATCTTCCAAGTCTTAAAAATGTTAGCAATCAATGGCAATAAATGTAGGTCATTTAATTATTATTTTTTACATAAGTTACAACTGGCCGAAAGCTAGGTGACAAAATTGTCATACCATTTGCGAAAATAAATCTCTTCTATTTCTATCACAACTATTATTACTTATGTAAATTGAGCTACACAACATGCTGTAATTTACACACATATACATAAAAAATGTAGTTATCTCTTTTTTAGTAAACTCATTGTTATACACCTCTCCATATACTGTACATTTTTGTAGCATAAAATATGCCTTAAAGATACACATTGTCCTAAATATTCATCCTCTATTCTAAATCTATCAAAGGCACCATATTTTTCTTTCAATTTCAATTCCCATAAAGTAAAGTAACAATCAAAATTGACGAAACCCAATTAAAGCGCGCAACACAACGCAAAAGCACTCAGATAAACCTTATTTTGAGTACCATCCAACAACTATGAGACTAGAATAAAATATTAAACGTTGAAAGAATTTAGGCGCTATTCTGTTTACTTCCACTTTTTATCAAATAATTTTTGTCATATTTCTCTTAAAAAATAAGAAATATCTTCTGGAAATGGATACAATTTTCTTGGGTCATTCCGATTAACTGCTGTTACATTTGCGAACAATTTATTTAAAATATTTGCGCAAATTCTTGTTTTCTCGTTCTGTTTCTGAATCGCATAGCGTTATTCGAAAGTTTTTTATTTCATATTTGAAAGATTTTGGTTTTCGTTAGTATTCATAATGATTTACTCAATACTTGAACTTAAATAACAATAACTTGTAATTCCTTGTAATGTAGAATTTTTGGTTATCTTATGCCTGAAATATGATTTTTATTATATCGACGAGCTATTTCTCTTGTGATCTAAACATAAAAATATAGCAATATATAGCTCAAGTTGGGCGTTAATCGAGCACACTTAAGGCTAGAGTAAAAGAGGTTGGTAAACGCCAAGCGAGAGGAGGAAAAGAATAGCAAGAGATTGGAAGGAAAGTGTCCAGAAAGGGTACAAGGAGAAAAGAAGGAAGTGCTTCCTCGGGGTAGGGATGCTGAAGTTAGGAAAAATATGGTGTTTGGGTGGGGTTAAAGGGGGTATCCTGTCACTTGAGTCACCGAAACGCAGCCGAAATTCCTACCCGTCGACCCATTTAATACTCTCTTTCCTGCGCTACCTACACACCCATTTCTCACTTTCGCTATCTCCTTTTCCTCTCATCCTCTATATATTTCTCTCTTTTTTTACACGACTCTACTGTGTTCTCGCATATGCCAAAGCCTTTTGCTCTTTTTTGTCTAAACTAAGGATGTGGGTGAGAAGGCGAGAAAATTTTAGTGCAGAAGTTGTTACTACGTAACAACCTATTCCACATTTCACCTAGTAATCTCTCCGTGAATAATACTCTCACTAGATGAGTCATCTCTTTCGTATATCGCGTAGTTTTTACTTTCTAGATACTTTTCAGTGATCATTTCCAATGGTTTCTGTTTGCTTTATTCTTCACCTGAATAATGCTCAAAGGTTTCAGTAACTTGATATTAACGTCGAAGTTCAATGGGATTAAAATAAAGTTATTGATATATTGTTTAGATTGGTTATAAATAGTGTAGGTAGTATAGTTTATAGCCTTTAAGATAAGGAAGCGGTAGGATTGTTATTAGATTATTTAAATGTTTGTTTGTGACCCTTGTTACATTTTGCCACCAGCGGCACTCCTCTTATTCATTTGTTTGTGAGATAGATTTTCTGAGAGGTTATTCCTGTGGTAGACCTCTCATACAGAGGTGCAGTGATAAGTCACGTGGACTCACTTCTCAAAGTCTGCGTTTGTTTAGGAGAAGATCCGCTTTGATGAAGGACATTAAATTGCAAATGGGTTGAAACCGCACAAGTAACGTCCTGAAGAAGAAAAGATGAGGACTCTGTCGAGGTATCTGTGAATATCGAGAATTCAAGGACCCATGCCACTCGCCGTGGTCACCACGACTTGCAGGGCACGTTAGTAATGCAAATGTGCTATAACATGCATCAACGATACTTGAATGTAACTTGAATAATAAGTGAAGATTTAAAGTTTTAGAGATATGCATTCTTCCCCGAAACAGTGAATATTTTGATCACTTAAATAGGTTATCTTCTTTCCAATAAAACTCTTTTAGCACTTTTAATCGTAATTCATTCCAGTAAAGCAGAAAATATTGAGTGGCAAAAGAAAATATTATGTGTGGTTATTGCGGACCCTATTGAGCCATAAAATATCCTGCAAATTTTAAAGACTGTTTACAGATTATGTGAGATTACAGGCATAATGAACTGTCTCACATTGTGAAAAAGTTTAAAAGAATTTATTTCATATGCACTAAACTTCTATAGCAGTGATATCCTCTGTTGATATCTAATTCATAAAACATCATGGCTGCATTTGCAGAGTTGCAATACTTCGAAATAAAATCATTTAATCTCTCTCCCTGTAAAACCTTACCGAAAAGTTTAAAAGAATTTAATTTCATATGCACTAAACTTCTATAGCAGTGATATCCTCTGTTGATATCTAATTCATAAAACATCATGGCTGCATTTGCAGAGTTGCAATACTTCGAAATAAAATCATTTAATCTCTCTCCCTGTAAAACCTTACCGATAATTCTAAGGCATTTTTTTTATTTTCGTCGAAAGGAAATGCGATTTGAGAAATAATAGCCTTCATTTTCTACTCACAAAATCAGTTTTTGTTATAAATTGACTTTTTATTGTCTCTAACGGCATTTCAGCGACCATTAAAACCAAGATTAAACTATGTATACAGCGTTTCAGTTCTTAAATTTGTATTTGAAAGCTTCCAATGTAAACAGTTAACCGTTTTATTTCGGTCCGATCGAAGAACTCCGCACACGGGACAATCTGGCACGAGGCTGTTTTCGCCGTAGAGGGAAAAATATGTAGTATCGAATCTCTCATAAGCCACCATTACTGTCGAGAAACCTGGAACACTATATAGAATAAAAATTGTTGACATTCGTTGGTTTTTAAACACCTCGTACATCTTGGATTCATTATTGATTTTAAATTTTAATTAAATTGGAGCACTAATTTACTCGTCGTAAATTGTTGTAGTTGCAAATATGTGCGTTTAGAAAATGTTTCTACCGTACGATACGGCTACAAGGACAAGGAGAATCAGAAAACATGTTAGATACTAGCTATTTCACGATCTCCATATCTCCTTCTTTGAAAAAGAAGAAATTCTCTCCGTCAGAACATCGCGCCCCAATATTTTATTTCCAAGTATCTCTATTTCATTTTGATCATATCTTTCTATCAGATCTAACAGACCATCTCATTCATTCACATTTTTTCAAGTTCTTTTTTACGCTCAGCCTGCTTCATCCGTTTATCGCCTTTCAGATTTCCCGTTATATTTTCTTGAATAAAAAGATAATCTAACCCTCTATTCGTTATGCTTCAGGATTTAAAATACTTCCTCACCATAGCGAGTTTATTCATCCTCAAAAGGAATTGATTGCAGACGGTTCTCATGGCTGTTGTCACGTTTATAATCTACGGTTCAATTTCTGAAAGAATTCTGCCTTGCTCTAGGGATAAATGTTTTCAGAACTTCGGCTAAGCGTAAATTTACCCACGCCTCAATGAGACTTGTGTTACCTCTTAAATTGAAGGGACTCAGAGAGAAATGGTACATCATTTTCGAAACATAATCTCGTCTTAAAGAGCCAGGATCTACTCATCTTTCCCGACAAAGATTCATCTCCGCCATTTCTCTTTCTCGATCTCACACCCAAATCCTTATACAGATTCCCTCTCTTTCTTCCATTATTCCACCTATTCCTCTTCCGTCCTTTATCCGACAGTCGCACAATCTATCTACCCCGTAACTCCTTTTTTCCTTAACTTTCAGACCCTATCGCTGTCTCAATCTTCTCCTGTACCCCACTATCCTCATCAGTCACTCATATGAATGACCCGAGGAACTCGCATACTGTCTCATTTTGCTCTCCTCTTTCATAGCTCAAACTTACAAAATGTTTACAGTCTCTCGTCGTCCCGAGGGTGCTCCGTCTCTACTTAATGGCATATGCACTGGACAGTTATTTGTTTTTATTTGTCATATATTTTCGTCGTAGCAACGTTAACTTACGCAACGTTTGTGCATCAACTCAAACAATTTTCCAAACGTTATGCACATATGCAGACTCGATATTAGTTGGTAAACAAAACCGTTAACTACCATAATTTTCTAATATCGCTGTTAAACAGCTATAATTTACTTATGAGTATACAGTTGCATTGAAACAGCATCTACACAAATTGTCGATATAAATTGTTACGATGCTACGGTTTTTGGGTTCAGTTACAGATACGACAGCTACCGTTTTAAATATTCACATATTAATTTGTGGAACATACGTTGTTCAACATTTATTATTAGGCAACTAAAAGATCCAAACAATTAATATTTTACATTATTCAGGTTTACTGCTTGATATTAGTGCTAGACATAATACCAATAATAAAACTAATTGTTTTGTAAACAACGTGTATCAATTAAATACATTAAAGATTGATTATATTTTTCCAGACAATATGGCTTTAATTAGTTCACATAGATCCTGAAAGAGAAAATTTCACCAACTAGCAACGTTAGTTTTATGTAGCATATTTCTATTTTAAAAGCATATTTTTATTTCTAAAACACAAAACTAGCGATTAAACTCGTCTTTTACTGCATAATATAAACTGTGAAATAGCTGCGTGAAATCAGATTCGGTACGAGAAAGTTATTTCATTATATGGTAAAAGATGAGATTAATTAGTTTAGAATATGAAAGAAGGGTACTATTTCTATAGAAATAAGTAGACTTGAAATATTAGAGTGGACAATGATTTTGGAATGATTTGCTTTGCCCTTCACTCTTCCCCCTTTCCTCCGATTTCTATTCATTGTTCATCTATTACTCACCTCTTTTGTTTTCTGCCTCTAAAATATTTTTGACTACATAAAGGAGCTATTTGACTTTTACTTGCCTGATGATGGAGCTACGCTCTGAAACCTGTAGTGCGAGCATAAATAAATCTGTCATTTTTTATTCATTCAATATGGAATACAACATATTGTATTGTATCTGTAGTAGACGTAAACCAGAGCATCATCTCATAATGCTCAGGCACTCAAGTAAATTAAGTCGATCAATTAGTCTGCTGGAGGCTCTATGCCATGAGACGAAATCTAATGCTTGAATGCTTCAAAAACGAAAGTCATAGAAACCGTTTCACTTATTTTTGGAAAATAAAAAATAGAGTATTATCTCATTCTTCAATGTCTTCATGGACCTTATGGTAAATTGCATGTTTCGTGTTCACTTCAGTGACCTAGGATACGAATTCCATCCATGGAATGAATATTCCTCAGTCATACTCGATAGAACTGTATTTTAATAATTANATGTTTACATTTTACAATTGGCTTGAAAGTTTGGAACTTTCTTAGCAATACAAGATATTAGGAAGCTGTGGACGAATAAAAGTATTTTACCTTTAGTTTATTTTCAGAACTATGCCTAATAAGAATTTGATTTAATTTTTCGCAGATTTAGCCTAATATTTCATCATTAGAGAAATATTCAATGAGAATAAACGATTAACCAAGGTCGTGTATTTAATTTTACCGTATTCACTCTTACCTAAATCTGCGGACGATTTGCGGATCACCTCAAAGGGTTCTGGAAGGAAATTGATTATGCGCTGGCTTAGTAATCCAATTAACTCACATTTCCGGCACTCCTATCAAGTAAAATGTTGACTTAAATAATTTATGTACTTGGATTAATGTAATTAATTATTCTGGAAATTTTGTCGATTTTATAGACTTAACGTTGTGTCATTCGATTCGTCTTTAACGAATTAATATGCGGCTTCTTGTTCCTAAATTTAGTTTCTACAAAATCAGGTGTTTTACTTTCATGAGATTATTTACATGAAGTTAAAGCTTAATCTTATAGTCAATTTAACGCTCTTCTCAAGTTTAATTAACTCCAACATGCAATTTTCCTCCAAAATAATCTAACCTGATTGTCCTTGGAAACTTCAATTTTCCTGTATCTGCCACTCGTTTTTCACTCGACTGTGAAGCAAAAACCTGTTAGGATTGGTTTTCAAGAGATTGAGAGAGGTGTGATCTCGCACAAGGGAGGTGCAAAATCTGCGAGGTGAAGAGAGAAGCTTAAGGAGTCTGAATGCGGAAAGTGGATTTCTATAAAAAGGCATCGAAAAACAGGTCTTTCTGCTAAAGGCGGGGAGTTTTAATCGAGAGGCCGTAGAGAACCTTTTCAAAGAAGTGTTTTTTAGTTGAATGAGAGAGCTTACCGTCTGATGATGAAAGACTCTAAGTAGAGAAGCCGCAGAGTCTTTATGAGATGCGAGATGTTTTCTGAAGGATTTGCTTGGCGTCGTTTGGAGAGAAGGAACCCGAGGAAACGCGGCAAAGAAGCGAAGATTTCTTTTGAATGCAAAAGGTCTCAAAGATTTATCTCACTATCATAAAAAGCTAATGTGATGTATGTGGGACATTGGTATGGATCCATACGTAATACGCTGTTGCAACTCCACGGCGGCAATCCCCGGAAAATTTTGGCAAAAATTACTTTCTGCGAAAACTGCGGAATGTGACTCTGAAAGAAATTGCATTTACTGCTTGAGTATAAACATTTATACTTAAGTTCTCATTCGGCTAACTATATTTTTATTAGCTAAAGATTCATTAACAACGTTTAACTACTTCATCTACCATTAACTCCTCCCTGTGTGTGGCAAGAGGTGCATGTGCCGTAGAGTCAATATCCATGAATTACTCGTACATGACCCTGTGCCTTTTGAATTTACTATAAGCCTTGTGTACGGTTCGTAATAGTAGCTCTTACTTCAAATTCATGAATTATATGGTTTTCCTTGAGGCATATTTTCGTTAGTTTAGATTGGGACTGTATCATTGGAGAAGAAATACTCGAACCAAAGTAATTATTATTATTAATATTCCGCGCCTTTTGAGAGTCGTAGCTTTCACACGATATATAGAATTTAGTTGTCAAGAAACGGAACAATTTACGGCGAAACCAATTCATTTTGAGAAGCGTATAAGCAGTTTTAGTGCGATGGGTCTTCTAAATTTGCGGACATTTATTATATTTACTATATTCTCGAGAATTATTATATTTGTTCTATCATTATATAAATGCCATCCAAATCCTTGGAGCAATAATTTATCCTCATTTATCGGCCTAAATATTTGAAAGGTACCTAGTTTTGCTTTTAGACATACATTGAAGATTTATGCAGAACCTGAGTTCTGCATAAACCTGAGAATCTCATATATTTTGGATGGTAGAAAATTTGAATAATATGATGAGTAAGAAGTTACAACTGAAAATTCAACAATAACGTTCGTGAGATTTCTGTCTACTCATACCGCATTATAAAGCCAAGCTTCTTAACTGCTTTTGCCACATTTTTTTTTCGTGTATGGGTGTCCGATGTTAAACTATTCGCTCCGAGATATTTCATTGAGTATTCTGTTACTAAATTACTTCTTTGGAGATCGTTGGAATGTTTATCATCCAAAGGATTTCTAACAGAAACGTTAACGGAGGAATATTTGTCTACTTTAAGGTCATATTCTTATTCCTTTGTCATATTCTCAGTAATTTCACAATTACAAAATTCTATCGAAATCCTTGGGCCATTAATTTATCGCCACTACATTCTATTTCCTTGTAAATGATCCTATCGTCCGCAATAAGCCTATCTTTATTATCAATCTCATTAATAATTTATTATTAGTTTTTTATTGAAAATAAAGCGTAGAAAATCATTACGGCGAAAAGGATAACTGAACCAAATATTCTTAAATTGTTTAGTATACGTTCCTGTTACTTAAAGTAGTAGTAGTATTGTTAAAAGTGCTTCGACAGCTTAGGTCATTTCGCACGTAGGCCCCCACCGGGAATCGAACCCGGGACCGCTTTCATTGAAGTCGAACGCGTTGCCCACTTGGCTATCGGGAGCCCCCTGTTACTTAAAATAAAAATGTCAGGTAAATGGGAATTATTATAGATATTTATATAAAAATATGTGGAATGCTGGCAATGATGTAATGCATGTTATGAGTTTAAAGAAGATGTCAGAAATTCGATGTAAAACTTTCTTACGGGTATCTTTTCTGACCGACTTTTCAACAATCCATCGCTAAAGCAAAAAGAAAAAGTAGGCTTACAACTAAGTAGCGTTTAGGACTTTTCCTGAAATAGGGAATGCTTCATTGTTTTCCTCATTCAAATAGGTATGTTTACATTTTACAATTGGCTTGAAAGTTTGGAACTTTCTTAGCAATACAAGATATTAGGAAGCTGTGGACGAATAAAAGTATTTTACCTTTAGTTTATTTTCAGAACTATGCCTAATAAGAATTTGATTTAATTTTTCGCAGATTTAGCCTAATATTTCATCATTAGAGAAATATTCAATGAGAATAAACGATTAACCAAGGTCGTGTATTTAATTTTACCGTATTCACTCTTACCTAAATCTGCGGACGATTTGCGGATCACCTCAAAGGGTTCTGGAAAGAAATTGATTATGCGCTGGCTTAGTAATCCAATTAACTCACATTTCCGGCACTCCTATCAAGTAAAAACTTTCTTGGCCCATCTGCGCCCAGGAGGTGATAATTAATTTTCCAAGACACCGCTCTTAGGAGTTGCAATTACTTCGGTATTGCATCTTCTCAAGCATGTTTTAAAGCAGCATCGGTTTCCAGGCGCCCGCGGGTGCGTTTAGGGAAAGGGAAACACACGGTCCTCTTGACATCTCGGGGAATGCATCTGTTGCGCTGCGTCTCATAGACGCTACCAACAGGCCCTAGTGCATGCATCTGTGAGGATGCATCCGTTCATTTGGCTCTATTTGCAGATCAAAGGGGATAGCGAACAGCCTTTACTGCCTTCGGAGCGAGAGAATGCTATCGAATCATGAATGCCCCGTATACGTACCAGCAAAGGCCGATCAAATGCGACTAAATTCCGGTGCCACTTGAACCGAGTTACCTGCCTGAAAATCATTTCCCATTGCTTCCGGTGAGGATTGACTGAAATTTCTCTCATTTTACATATTTTGGAAGCATCTATTCCAGTCTATTAATAGAATCCCTTGCAGAAATTTTCGCGAAGGGAAATCGGCAATCCATATTCATTCCGCCAGTTTGATCGTTTTTTACAATGTAAAATGATCGTTTGAGCCAGTACGAATTTCCGTTTTCATCTTATTGATTCTGCTGATATATTATATATTGATTGATCTGATATCTTTTTATAGATACGTATGTAACCTTGTAAGTAGTAGCGGCAGAAAAGTATTAGTGAGTCATATCGTAGTTAGTAGCATCGATTCCGAAGTTACCCCTGAGGCAGACGATTTTGTACCTGAACAGCGTATACCAAAATATTTTATTGTCTGTTCGTGCTTTATCTACAGTTTGTAAAGAGCAGTTTTGAAGTTATGATTCTATACACGAAATTTTTCGTTTCAACTGAAATTTTTCGAATTTATGATCATTGCCAATTTTTGAAATCATAGTTTAGCTCTGGGTGTTTTAATTTATGTATCTCTTGCAATAAAAAAGCAGCTCACAGAAAACAAAAAAGTGACGAAATGCGTTGCGTTAGTAATTTTAATGTTTGTATCGGCTCTATTAGATTTAATTAGTACCAGAATTTGCGGACTTAATGGAGCGGAGTGTTGCGAGGGATCCATGGGAAGACGAACTTACATTTCTGCTTTGAATCGCTCCAAACCAAAGGCGACTTTACCCCAACTGTGTGTAATCTTAGGCATCGTGCCGTTTGAGGAATCGTAGTCAGAATTTGAGTAAGGCTATTTATATTCCATAATTTTAATCACGTGATATACGCTATATTATAGAAATTTTAAATAATCTACATCAAGCTGTCGCTATAGGAAAAACTACTGTTCTTAGTAGAACACCTAATATATATTTCAAGAGTCATCATTTTCCCGGGTTGGAAGAATAAAAATTGATAGATATATGTATTCTCCATCCCA
Source organism: Ladona fulva (assembly GCA_000376725.2). Taxonomy (NCBI): domain Eukaryota; kingdom Metazoa; phylum Arthropoda; class Insecta; order Odonata; family Libellulidae; genus Ladona; species Ladona fulva. Next base: position 1,694,387 of record KZ308179.1, on the reverse strand, counting down.
TCATTGACAACTTATCTATTGAAATACACATTGGTCGTTCCTTACAGAACTGTGATATTTCATATAGTGACGATTTCTTTCCTCTAGTTACCGCGTGCGCTGTGCCCCCATATAGCCTAAGAAGTAATTTAAATCTCTAATTTAACAAAGCCGAGTAAAATTTTCTATCTTACTGCATTTCAAGTTACTAAATAAATCTGACATGACTAGAAATCAAACCGAGACTTTCTAATTTCTGTGCAGCATCTGGGAGTATTTGAGCAATCGCACATTGAGTCACATCATTCCGTTTTTCGTAATTTCAATAATTTATCCTCATTTATCGGCCTAAATATTTGAAAGGTACCTAGTTTTGCTTTTAGACATACATTGAAGATTTATGCAGAACCTGAGTTCTGCATAAACCTGAGAATCTCATATATTTTGGATGGTAGAAAATTTGAATAATATGATGAGTAAGAAGTTACAACTGAAAATTCAACAATAACGTTCGTGAGATTTCTGTCTACTCATACCGCATTATAAAGCCAAGCTTCTTAACTGCTTTTGCCACATTTTTTTTTCGTGTATGGGTGTCCGATGTTAAACTATTCGCTCCGAGATATTTCATTGAGTATTCTGTTACTAAATTACTTCTTTGGAGATCGTTGGAATGTTTATCATCCAAAGGATTTCTAACAGAAACGTTAACGGAGGAATATTTGTCTACTTTAAGGTCATATTCTTATTCCTTTGTCATATTCTCAGTAATTTCACAATTACAAAATTCTATCGAAATCCTTGGGCCATTAATTTATCGCCACTACATTCTATTTCCTTGTAAATGATCCTATCGTCCGCAATAAGCCTATCTTTATTATCAATCTCATTTGTAAACAACGTGTATCAATTAAATACATTAAAGATTGATTATATTTTTCCAGACAATATGGCTTTAATTAGTTCACATAGATCCTGAAAGAGAAAATTTCANTTTTTCCTTAACTTTCAGACCCTATCGCTGTCTCAATCTTCTCCTGTACCCCACTATCCTCATCAGTCACTCATATGAATGACCCGAGGAACTCGCATACTGTCTCATTTTGCTCTCCTCTTTCATAGCTCAAACTTACAAAATGTTTACAGTCTCTCGTCGTCCCGAGGGTGCTCCGTCTCTACTTAATGGCATATGCACTGGACAGTTATTTGTTTTTATTTGTCATATATTTTCGTCGTAGCAACGTTAACTTACGCAACGTTTGTGCATCAACTCAAACAATTTTCCAAACGTTATGCACATATGCAGACTCGATATTAGTTGGTAAACAAAATCGTTAACTACCATAATTTTCTAATATCGCTGTTAAACAGCTATAATTTACTTATGAGTATACAGTTGCATTGAAACAGCATCTACACAAATTGTCGATATAAATTGTTACGATGCTACGGTTTTTGGGTTCAGTTACAGATACGACAGCTACCGTTTTAAATATTCACATAAAATTGTGAATCAGATCCTACTCAATCCCAAAATTAATTATCCTATCATTCCCAATAATTATGCCTGACCTCTCTATTAAAAATTCCCTTTGGGTTGAGAAACAAAGGGAGTAGTATTGTTACTTTGAAAGAGCAATGAATAATAATCTAGTTTTAAGTGGAAATTAGATGAAAACTTAGCTTTAAGGATCTTTGACTCACAGAGGCCAGGATTGTATTTGGTCTCATTTTAATAGTTCCATAGGAATCGTTTACTATCATCTCGAGACAATTAACCTTATCATTGAAGTTTTTTCGTGATACTAACGTAGTCTCACTCACACCCCGAGAAACAAGTGGCTTACCTCACGTACTATTATTTGTCGTGAAAGCTCTCTGCATTAGTTCAGTTATATTCCCGTATCGCTCCCAATGTCGTTTGTTTCGTTAATGGACTCGCGCACTTAGTCATTTTTGTGTGCTCGTATCGCATCGCTCGCTTCACATTTCCCACCGATTCTTATCCTTCCAATATCTCGCCCCGTATCGCTTTCCTCCCTCTTTCACTCGCAACATTCCACCGATCCCACAACTCTCTCGACCCGATCACTCACCCAAACCACCCCCGCGACTGCCTCCCTGTATCCCTCCAATATTCACCCTCACCCGCTCTTATATCTCCCCCATTGCAACCTCTCTCTCCGCTGCCATACTTCAGGGTGTGCAGAATCGTTTTGATCGACCCCAAACGCCGCCAGTGTCCGCATCGATCTTCCGTCCCTCCAGACCCAAACTCCCTCCTCTTCAACCATAAATACGACTCGGTATTCTGCTTTGTCAACCACTCCACTTCCGACACGATACGAAATGTCGGTTAATGCAAAGAGTTGTCCAAAAATAGAGCGAAGCTGGTCGACGGTAGGAAGAAGGCGGGAGAAAAGGGCGGGAAAAGACGAGTGGGGATGTTTTTGTCCTCGCGGATACATGACTCCCGTGTGGTGCATCAGATTCTATTTGCCATGGATTGTGAGGATGAGAGATGGACGTCACGGGAGTTGCGGTTAGCAGAAGAGGAAGATGTGGATGGGGAGATGTCGCTCGACGTTTTGAAAGTTTCAGGAATGGGTGACGAGAACTCAGCGAACATTTTTGAGAATTTCCGAAATCATGATTTTGTAATTCATTTTCGTCGGTCTTATATCAAAGTTCCATAATAGTACTTGTTTGCTGATGGCAATCTGGGAATAAGGGCGGGCGCATTTCCAGGACATAGTATGTTGATGCTCCTAAAATATCATGATGTAAAATTGAGCAAGAAGTTTCTTAATTGTGGCCGAATGGGATCTCTAGGATATAGCGCGCCTATTGCTCAAGGACACTTCAGTAATGAAGTATTGTATCGTTTTCGTTTGAGTTTCATGTACGTGCTCCTCAAATTACTAATATTAAGATTAAAACTAAAAATGTAGTTTAACCCCGGTAGTCCGTGTAGGCTATTGTCAGGAAAAAGTTTTTTATAATAAATTATTGCAATCAGAAATTGATATGCTTCCAAGACTGCTCATCTCAACAAATAGTACAAAATTAAGATTTCTATTCCATTACGTAGAGAAAAATTGAAGATAAATTCAAAGGAAAAGGCGGAGTCCTCCTGAGGCTTTCTCAGCTCATTAAAATGTTAATTGATCGTTCAGTTCACCATTTTACTGATAAAAACATTTTCTTTCTTCCTCGAAGAAAACTTAGTACATATTTGAGTAAACTTTTCATAATTAATGGAAAAACTTTACATTCAGTGTATGATTGAAACAAGGTTTCTGCAATAATTCATATCTAACATACTCAGCAGAAATACGTACACATAACCAAATTGATAAACGTAATTTGAAGGTTCGTAGACCTTAATCATTTCAAAAAGACAACTTATTGTATCCTAATTATTTATTATCTCTTCTCCAACTAGGTTTTTAAGATCATGTAAACTAACAGTTAAACTGATTTGTCGTAATTAATTTTTTCATATCGTTGGGGTACTCCTAGTTTCTATTAGTGACATTTCATATTTCGATATTAGGATTCGGGAACGATAATGCCTTAAAAATTCCGGACGAGAACAGAAGATGAAACTTTAGTAGAATCTCCAAACGGAGAAACAAGACAGAGCGTGAGTGACGAGAGTTGGCGGTCGAAGCGAAACGGATGACTACCTTGCTTCCGTCGAGTGAGGAAGGACATAAAACGAGGGAAATCAAAGAAATCCCGATCGAGAACCATCCGCTAGATTAAAAGGACCCCTGGTTCGATCCTCTGAGAACAATTACAGCCCATGATTCTCTAGGTTAATTTTGTCTATCGCCCTCTTCCGAAGGGTCTCGAAGTTCAGTCTGCTCGTCAGGAATCCTGCACGCTTTAATTGCTCTCGATTGAAGTCGAGGGAAAGAATTCGCTTCGTTAGTGAAAAGGTAGCCATAGAAGCCGCTTGATCCGCGTCGTAGATAAAGTTTTAATTACGGGTTTTTCCGGAGTTTCAAAATCCTGGAACCAAGACGATATTCCCTGTCGATGTTTTTTGAATTTGAACTCATCAGTATTTTCGACGTAAGAGTATTTCCCATTATGAAATAATTTTTAGTAAAAATGGAAAAATTCACTCAAGTATCTATCAGGAATACGGGCAATTTTGAAATCGTGCTATTGAAAATATTTTTAGAGCTACTTAACCTGTTCTAATTATTTTCATAAAATATTTTACACCAAGAGCTCCGAAGTTCCTTTATATTGGGCATTACCACTTGAAATTATTTTGGGGGATACTGAGCACCCATTTCATTTTTATATTCTAAAGTTTCAAGCTTAATTGTTGCTGATTTGTGTGTAGTTATACATAAACATTCTATATTACTTATTTGTTTTGATTCGAGCAGTATCGATAGGAATACGTTATTTCCGCATAAGTAAGCTATTTAAATGGAACACGTATGTAAAAAGCTGAGATAAGAATTGATTTCTCGAAAGGGCTACAAAAATTGATGGTTAGGCCACTTATGGCTACTGGCTTGCTGGTTTCAGTCTCTTTTATACCTTAGTAATTACTAGTTCATCTTTTTCTCATAACGCACTTGTTATAATACAATAACTATGATATTTATATTTTAACTATATTTAATGTAATCATAATTGTCGTCATCTTTAACTCGGCTTTTATTGTTACTTAAAAAGTTTTGATAGTATAATTGTAAGTGATGATGATGATTTTTTCTTTCTTACCATCCGACATCTTACGCATTTTCTTTCTTTAGATTTACGTACTTCTGTAGAATCAGAGGAAATCAGTTTTATTTAAAGAAAAAAATGCTAACGCAAATGGCAATAGCTTAGGAATTGATTTTTCCAGGAAAGAAGCAAAACTATTCAGCAAGGCATTGTTTTAATCAAATTATATTTCCGTTATCTTAATATAATTCGTGATTATCATAATGTAAATTTTCCGATTTGAAAGATACTTCTACAGCTAGAATTCTTTACATTCTAGAATTTCTTCTAGGATTTTCGTTTTATTAAATATTTCCTAAATATGAAATGTCTCATTCAAATGCTGTTAATAGTACTTGCGGAACGAATACAATGAGTTTGACAAGTACATGAAATCTTATATAAATACGTACGTTCAGAATAGTGTGCAATCACAATAAATTTATTTAAAATACTTTCCGCTGTAACAATTTTCTACCTTGATTGTCATGACTTGCAGATTTTTAGTGCATTTTCGTGAAAATTTTCATCACTAGGAGATAGGTTTTTTTATATAATTTCCCGATTAAATGTTTACTGGACGAGTATATATTTGGCCGCCCCGCAGCTGAGTCGGCTCATGGTAAAAAGGGATTCTTTATGCTATTCTTGGAGATGACATCGATGTTTGCGATATGCTGTATGAAAATTGGACAGCGTCGGAAATTAATGGTAGCGGATCCATTGCGGTCTAGGAGAGTCAAGTACACCTCATGGGAATTGATTCGCTGACGATGTTCACCCCACGGAAATAGCGCTTGGATTAGCCATAGCCATACTGGGGCCATTGACTCCTGGGAATTAATTTTAAATTTTGTTGTATAAACTAACTCTCGGATGTATGTCCCGCCATCTTTAACGAGGTTTACACCTTATATTTAAAATGAGTTTTATCCCTGAAGCACATCTAGTATTTGTGTGTTAAGGTATTACATGCAGTTTTCTTGATCTGAATAGAGAATAACATTCAGACTTAATCGAAGTAAACCTTGTATTACTGTGGCTAGGATAATGATCACCCGTTGCCTCTAATCAGCCTGTTCTCGGGGTAGGAATCGCACGGGTATTTCCCTGCGATTGCTTTGGTCTCTCCCTAGAATGGTGGGCAAAGTCATCGGAGCGTACGCCTTTTGCGAGCTGGCATGAGATGGCGAACGTGACTTAGTGAACGGCGGCTTTCTCTCGGATGGGGTCAAAGTGAAAGGGAGGGCTTTAAGGGAGACCAGTTGGAAGTGGACAGTTTTTGAGGAGTCCGGGCCTATGGGATGCTGGGGATATGTAAAGTGGGAGAAGGATCGCATATCGAGCTGTTTTACTCAACACTGTAACCGAGTAGAAAAAGTGAACCTTTGATTATGAACAGGTGGTATCTTTGTTGCTTAGAAGCTAAACATTGATCCAATGGTAGAAATAAATGACATATTGAGCCAATTTAGGGAGCAAGCCAGATAATTTGGTGTATATTCTAAGGGAATACCCGAACTTCGCTTTATTTGAGGACATCGAGACTGCACTAATATTAACCCATAAACTTCTAAGAAGATGTGCACCATTGCATTTATTTCTTGAATGTATCTATTTTAATTTATTTGAAAATTGCTTTTTCTTTCTACCTTTATGGAGGATATCATTCACCCTTATTTTAAAGTTGTAAATTACTAGACATAGAAGTATTTGTATCATTTTTGTTGTCTGCTATCTAAAAAGATTTTCCTTGACATATGACAGAACATATGATGAATTATCTGTCGAACAATAATATAAGTGAAGATGTGGATGTAAATACGCTAAGAAATATTGAAAATAAGGTTATGTGAATAGATAAAAACAGAATCTGCAAATTAGGCAAATTAAGAAAACAAAAAAAATCATTGCGAGAAGGCCTCTATGAAACATCTTGTTTTCAAAATAATTGTTTTATTTAAAGTTAGTGGAGTAAGCGAAGAAAATTGATGGAAGTTTTAGGAATTATTTATACACATACTAGTGTTGTATGCGTCAATGATTTATGAAATTCAGAAATCTATGTATGAACTTGTGGCTTATTTTCATAAATCATTATAAAATATCAGAAAAATGTAAAGAAATTATTGAAAAAATCATTCGGATAGAATGTTCGTTTGTGGGAACCGCTCTAACTCCCATAGGCATACTGTGCTATCATTATTTACGATATGATGATAAAATCCGGGACACATATTACTTGAAGTCTATGTCGTTATCTGCCAAATTCACGAGCCAGAGGAAAAGGAATATGAATAGTTTAGGTTTTGATGACTATGCATAGTCAATGTTTAGTGGGGTGGAAAGATGAAAAATGAAGAAAAAGGGAGCATAAAAAGCCTTCGAAAATCAATTCCTCGAAAATCAATTCTTAGAAAATCTGTTCTTCCAAAATCGATTCTTCAAACTATAATGTCATCAAATTACAAATCCTTCTAAAATAGTAAATCAGCTGAAGTTATGTAAACTAATCTTACATATTATTAATTATAAATCTTTTATAAATGTATTCATATTTCATGGAACTATGTTTAAATATAAAATTGTTAATGCTTTCCATTAATTGAAGCCTGATCATATATGTTTAAAGAATGAAGCATTACATAACAATGCTTAATGAAATGGTGAAAATATTTATTTTAAGTACAGATTATTATTATTGCAAACTTTTAAAAGTTTTCAATAATTGCAAAAAAAATTGGTGGTTTCAAAGGTCAATTCATGTCCAATATTATGTAAAACTTCACGTTAAAAAATTGTGAAGTTACGGAAAATCTATATTAAATATACTGATCCGAAACTTAAATCTGACTATTTAAAATCGATTACATAATTAAAATTATTCAAACTATAATTTCCTTGAATGACAATTTTTTTAAGGATTTGGAGAGATCGGGAAGTTTCAAAGAAGCACATAATTCTGGATACCAGTGAACATTTTTGCCACTAATATTCTTTTACTTCTGAGTA
>KZ308179.1:1630639-1659618 GCA_000376725.2 Ladona fulva | reverse complement strand
CTTTGTGGGCAAGGACCTTGCGAGTTCGTCCGCATGGCGGCATCCTTGGTCCTTGGGTTATTATTATTGGGTATTATTTATTATTATTATTATTATTATTTAGTAGACTAATTAGTTCTAATGAACCTACCAATATACCGTGTAAGCGGAAATGAAGGATTTGATTTTCCTGAGTAGTAGAAAGTCTTGTTAATATTACGGAAATAGAGAAATATATTAAAGTACCGAATAAAGAAGAATGAGATGGTATATTAAATGTGCGAGCAAATCAACAAATTAGCAAATGTGAACAAATCAGCGATATATGCTTGCGTTGAAGCAAGGGACGGAAGGATGAATCTCTCAAGCTCAAATGAGGCAGCGATTCCACGAAATCTCATTCTTTTTTTAGTTCGCTCTACTCTGAATAGAATTAGTCTAACCTCTCTGTATTACAGTTTTCATTATCCGTCTGCCCGCCTCCCATCCTCACGATTTTACACCGTACCATTTCCGTGCGCGTCCAACAATGGCGCTTCGAACTTTGCACCCATGAAAACTTTCCGGTCTCACTCGACGATTTTCCCTCTCTCGGAATATATTAACTCTGCAGTTTATGCCTCGGTTTTCTATGCACCATGCAAGTTATGTATGTACGTTCTCTTTCATTCACAGACATACTCATTAATTCGCCTCCATTCCAAAATTTCTACATACTCATTTTGTTCTTTTCCTAACATCTAACCTAACCGCACTCTTTTACTCCTCTCCATTTGAAAGCCTTCCGCTGAAGTTTAAACGAAGCAGAAGCTACGAAGTTAAAATTTCCGTTGCTAGTGGGAACGAATTAATTTTCATTAATATACATGACAGTGATTTAATGAGTTTTATGCATACGAACAAGTAGAAAATTGAAAAGAGTTTTGATTTTGCCATAACTTACGATTTTTATCAACGTTATCAAACTAAATGAGAGTGAAATTAATTAAATAAACAATAACAAACATGAGATTTTATTCTTTTTAAGGAATTCAGATAAGTATTTCACTCTATACCGTGTTTTATATGCATTACTAGTAAACGCCTCCGTCAGGCATGACGGGACTTAAATTCATTTTTTAAAGTATATCTACTATCGTATATATCTGGTCCTCCTAAGCACAAAAAATTCCGTCGTAAGATCATAATAACTCAATATATTTCTTACCATTATTTATAATATTTATTCTACTGTTTTCAGGTCACGAAAGCATATAGCATACTTTACGTACATTTCTTATAAAAATTATAAGAACTGATTATCCCCGTGCGCTTATATGGGATAATTCATGAAATCAACATTCAACAATGGCCTTAGTCGTCAAAGGGATGGGTTGTTTATTTCCGAAAAATGTTACGAATTTTACGTCTATTTTATCAAAGTTCTCGCAATTTCGAATTTATATGAATGATTCACGACTAAAATAAGATGCTATGATTATTTTCCTTTCTTGTGACACTTGTCTCAATTTCGTATGACCATGGTTTCTAATTTAATTTTGTAAAAGAAACGACCTCTGCAAGTCATGGAACGTAATTTACGTATATCTCTTATGGATACGTATTTTGTGCTCCAGGGTTCGAATCCGGGCCTTTACGGAGATGAAAAATAGTTTTCCTGAGGGCTTCAGCATCGTAGAAACACAACGCAGTGTGTTTCAGATCTCTAAGTCAAGCCGTTTCTGAGATAAATAGGGGAACGGACAGACGGAAGGACGGACAGACATTTGCTTTTTATATATGTGATGTCATTTAGGAAAAAAACACATCGTCGAAGTATTTATTTAATTCAGCCCGATAGACGTATCGAAGTAAAATAAAATACTTATTAAATACTAAACTATGCTTCTTTCAGTCTTCAATAAAAAAGGACAAGCAAACCTTACTACTCTTTATATTTATTACTCAACCGTGAAAACTACCTCAACTGCTAAATTTACTGATTTTTCGTATATGTTATACCCAGACAGGTGGCGGCATCTAAAGGGTGGTAACAGAAGCGTAGCCAACCATTATTATTGTTACAACAACATTATTTGTTGTTTACTGTTTGATACACACGACTTATTTAAGAGAGATTATGATATAGAATTAAATTTTTGCAAACATTTAGATAAAAGTATTATTGATTACTCAAGACGAGAAAGGATTATTTGTGAAGTGGATTTAATCGAAGAATTGGAATCAATAAATGATTTTCTGGTACCAAGAATAAATCCTCTTCAGCTTTTTGGAATTTATATGTACTAGAGTAAAAGAAACTTTGTACTTTTCTACAGCGACTTTTTTCTTTTTTTGCTACCGGTTCCGTACGCGTACATCTTTAGGTCTGAGGATGTGAGTACGCTTACGAAGCCGGTAGCGAATTAATTTCCCTGCAGAAAAGTACAAATTTTCTTTTTTTTTCTGCAATGTCTCTCCACGAAGTCACGCCTTCGGATATCGATATAATTGTATGTACTAGAGATTTGATCGGAGTCTTTCATACTTTGAAATTAAATTTTCGGTATTTATTGAACTTTTGATGATGGGAAGCGATCATTGTCGAAATTCAAATTGTTTAAGAAACGATTGAGTTCATCGATGAGCCAAGACCGGACTAAACAATCTCATCAGAATAGAGAATGAAATTTGTGATGGACTTGCTTTTGATGAAATTGTTCAAGAATCCGCAGTTGAGAAAAATCGAAATGTGCATTCTTACATAAAATATTATTCCGTATTTGCATTCTTTCCATTAATGCGTGATTATCCGCGTTGCAATACAATTTTTATTGAAAATTGATCACATTTACGCTGTCTATTGATTATAAAATAATTACTCATTTTTATGGCTATTTTAGACCAATGAAATATTTGTAGTAAATATACGTGTGACCCAAAAAGAAACAAATCTAAAGATGATTTGCGAAGTTTTTATTTCGAAACGGGTAGAGCATTTTGGATGATCCCATAACTTCTCTTGCGTGTTGGTCGACTTATTATATCCACAATATTTTAATCGAAATTTTGCATTTAAAAGTCACCCTATACACGAGTATATATTGTATAGTGCTCAATACCAAACAATCTCGGGAGGCGANTTATTATTATCATTCTGTTTTTATGTTCAGTGAGTGTGTTCTATTATATTTTTTTCCTCCTTTCTTTGTAGTGCTTGAGTTGCATATTTCCTGAGATGTTTATAATTTTTCTTTATCATTAATGTTTGTAAGTCTTGTCTCCAGTTGTCTTCTATTCTTAGGTCAAGTATATTAATTCCCAAGTCGTCATATAGAGGGCAGTCTCGTAGAAAGTGATTCACATTGCCATTGTTACCACATGCACATTTCTCGTTGTCCTTTAAACCTAGCTGCTTTAATATTTCCTGAAAGTTTCCGTGTCCTGTAAGTATCTGTGTGATGTAGTAGTCCAAGTGGTATTCTGTCTTTAATTTAACAGCTTTAATAAGTCCATATGTCCACCTTCCCTTTTCTGAGCTATTCCACCTATTGTAATCTCGAGGATGTAATTTCGGTGTAGATTTTTTAAGCCTAGCAGTGACCAGCTAAGACAGACTATACTTCATTTGAGTCGCCTAGTTATAATGACGTTGATGATCACGCATAGGCTCTGACTTAGGACTGACTATTTAGGGACTAAAATGAGAATCTATTATTATTTTCCTTTCATCTGACACATATCTCGATTTCGTAGGATCATTATTTCTAGTGTGATTTTGTAAAAGAGACAATGTTTGCAAGACATGGAAAGGAACTTTTCGTACATGTAAACATATTATGGGCTACTGGGTTCGATCCCGAGCCTTCTGAGAGACGAGAATTGTTTTATTGGGGATTTCAAACTCGTGAAAATACCGTTTCTTTCCTATTTCTACATAATGTCGTTTCTGAGATAGAGAGGGGGACAAACATACGGACAGACAGGCAGTTTGCTTTTAATATATATAATTTCCTTGATGCTCACAGATGAATGTAAGGACGGTATAGCTGTGTCGCATTTATTCTTCAAAATTCCAAAATTTCTCGCGAGTATAATAAATAAATACTTGTAGCCACTTTGTGTTAATGTTCATGATAGCAGAACATATATGTAATGTGTAAAAAGGGTGTAGAAAAGGCAAATGTTATGAATATTTAAACAGCGGTGATTCCATTGCATCGTTAGATGAAGAGAGTGACTAATCTTTAATTAAAACTCAAGCTCTCTGTTTAAATGCTAATATATNCGTGGTTATCCGCGTTGCAATACAATTTTTATTGAAAATTGATCATATTTACGCTGTCTATTGATTATAAAATAATTACTCATTTTTATGGCTATTTTAGACCAATAAAATATTTGTAGTAATTATACGTGTGACCCAAAAAGAAACAAATCTAAAGATGATTTGCGAAGTTTTTATTTCGAAACAGGTAGAGCTTTTTGGATGATCCCATAACTTCTCTTGCGTGTTGGTCGACTTATTATATCCACAATATTTTAATCGAAATTTTGCATTTAAAAGTCACCCTATACACGAGTATATATTGTATAGTGCTCAATACCAAACAATCTCGGGAGGCGATGAATTTTTTATTATAGATTCGGGAATGATGAAGATCTCCAGCTTTGGGAATCTGGAGTATTATTTTTTAACGAGGCCGTCCCTAGGCAATGCCTTTCCCGGTCCTCGGCTACCCTTGTAGTGGGGTTGATATTTCGTCCAACCAGCGTTTACCTTTTGAGTTTGGCTTAAGGTGTTTCAGCCTGGTAATAGTATAGGTCTAGCGGTCTTGCTGGGGAAGTTTTAGATGTTTTGAAGGGATAACCACAGCCCCCACGAGTCCTACGCCAATTGCCAGGCAGATGTGTTTTCACCCCGGGCACGCCTTACCCCGTGGTACCTGTTTTGACTATGTCACTGGACAGGTCACAGCTCGACAGTAATGCTGTCTTGCAGTTTAATCCTGGTACTGCTGAACCATGTCTTCGTGCGGCTTGGTCTCAACTTTCCTCTCTTCGCTCGATGCCTGTAGGAGCCTGACGTGCCTCTCTCCTCGCTCCTAATTACCATCCTTTTAACCTTCCCNTTTCAATGATTTTGTAAAAGAATTCGCAGTTGAGATCTCGAAATGTACATTTTTAATTTAAATATTATTCTGCGTTTCTGATTTGCTTCCATTTCCTTAATGCGTATTACTTATACTGTAATACAATTTTTATTGGAAACGTTCATTATTTGGTTGTGAAAATAGATTTGATACAAATCATATCATTTTAAGTTATGCGCATTGCGGTGATAATGGTACGCGAAAGTAATGTGAACTATTAACTAATAATGAATGACATTTTACCATCTCAACATACCGAATATGCATAATTAATTGTAACTGATGTTTTGAGACTAATGTGAACTGAGGAACGAAGTCATAAAATAACGGGAAATGTATGGTTTTGGTATTTAATTTTATGTTCACACCCGGGCGGCAGGTAGACTGTGACTAGTTGCGATTCTTTACCCGAGAAAGAGTGACCGTAATTCGAATATATATTTTTCAAGACCACTGTACAATTTTTTAGCACGAATATAAGGATGTGAGTGATTAAATATTTTGAAATTATGAATCGTTTCTCTAATTGTGCAATGCATAAAGAACAAAAATCTAGTTTCTACTTTCTAAAGGTTTAGAATAGTCTCACTTCATAAACACTGTGTCTTTATTCAGAACCTTTGTTGTTTATTAGCTGTTCATTTCTGCTTGGTATTTTGATTTGTCCTTCACTTTGTCTGTTTTTTATCCCTTATCTTTCTCTTTCGGTTTTCCACATATTTAACGTTTCCCTGTTTTATTTAGGCCTCTTGATCTTCTCAACATTGCCTTTCTCGGTTCCTTTTTTTCAAATTAATTTTTATCCTCTATTTCAATCCTTTCCAAATAACCTCTGCCCTGTTTCACGCTACATCTTTTGTAATCTTACTCTAAAGACACTACACTGTTGGAAATATCTTCACGGTTAAGGATTTCGGTTACACTTCTTATCTACAAAATTGATGGTGGCATTATCGCCTGGAAAGACTACAGCCCTATTTTCCAAAGGGAATTTATTTTCAATGTAACTTAGGCAGCATTTTCAATCCTGTTTCAAGAAAGAAAGTAAAATTTAGTTAGGACTTAGGTAGGATTTTACTTTTAACCCTCAGGTAATGATAAGAATTACCAATGAAAATCAGAAAAAGGCTCGCTCTCTGTTATGTTGGAAGAATTGAAGACATCAGTTAAATTTAAGGGAGCTTGCTCGAACACATTAAAAAATCACTTATTTTTTACTTTTAAATCGAAGCAGATAGTTGAATACTCAGGTTGGAAAATATTTTTCACATCCATGCGATGCACCTTGAAGTATTTGTTGGTATCGATAATTTTTGATTCAGTGCAATTAAATTTTTTTCATATATTTTTAACAAAAAAAATTTTTCGCCATCCTCTTTTAAGGTTAAATATGACCGAATTCAATTTAGTACCTACTATTGTAAGCGAAAATATATTAATGAGATGTTATTTATTTTCATTAATTTAGTATAAAACACGACAGAATTGTTGCTAGGTAAGACTAGGGGCGTAGGCAGGGTTCGTTAGAGGGGGAAGAAGTTTAAAATCGTGGTGAAAACAAAACATTGCGTACAATCCATGGGAAAGGAAGTTTTCCCCAAAATGTTACGAAATGGAGACAGATTTATTTTAAAATATATACCCTGCGAGCTGTTGACGTGGTGTTGGTCATGTTACTCCTAAAGTACTCAATCGGTTAATCTCGAGAGGCTCAACGTTTTAATCTTATTACTAAAAGCTAGTTAACGCCCCCAGCAAGCATGACGGAACTTCACTTATTTAAAACATATTTCTATTTCTAAAATTTCGCAACTTAGAATCTATATCAATATTATACGACTGAAATTCGAACCTACAATTATTCTCCTTTCTTTTGGCACTTGTCTCGATTTAGTAGAGCCATTATTTCTAATTTAATTTTGCTAAAGAAACAGTCTGCTAGACCTGAAAACAAACGTAACGTGCATTTTTTATGGATACGTGTTATGAGCTCCTGGGTTCAAACCCGAGCCTTCTTTGAGATGCGATTAGTTTGGATGGGTCTTTCAACCTCGTAGAAACACAATGCAGATTTTTTCATATCACTACATCAAGCCGTATATTTTGCTTTATATATCTAGATTAAAAAGACAGTACTAGGGGTTGTGGAAAAATTTCCTTTGTTTATTAGTCTCTATATTCAGATTTTAAGAAATACATCGGGCCTCTAGAGTTTCTGTATCTTTGAATTCACTCGTAGCTGCAAACTGATTTGAGGATAAAGCCTTTTTTTTCGACTTTTATTTAATTATTTCGTTGCTATTATGTTTAAGATAACATGTATGTCGACGTGAATATTTATCAGTGCCGTCTTATAGTTTTAGTCTGATATGAGCGGACCAGTTAAATAAAAAAGAACATAATAAATAAGAGATAAGAGCTTATATATCTGATCAGTGTATGATTTAATGATGATGCTGCGATAAATTTTACTTATCAGTTAAGAATTGAATAAGATGTAAAATAGAGAAAAGATTCTATCTAGACTTTGGAATTATATATTAAAATTTTCAAAATAAAAGCTAAATGCTTTCTGCAATAGAGATTGTGGTATTCGTTCATTTTATATTAACCACGATAGTGTGCAACTGAGAAGTATTATTATTTTAAAATACGAGGTTCCTTTCCCTCCAGTTGTAATCACTCAGGCTCGGGATGTCTACCTCAAATGGACATTCTAATTCCCCTTTTTCGTCCTCGGGTACCAGTAGATCCACCGCATACGCCATTTTTAATCTGCTCATACTTTTTAATGGGCTTTTTGAACGAATTTTTTTTTCTTTCTCTTAACTCATCTCAGTACCCTCCTCTCATTTGGCATACTTGACACCACTCTGACATTCTCGTATGGTTTTGTCTCCGCGGTTTTCCCGAGGCTTCATCACAGAAAAGTCACATATTTCGGTATTCACTTTTTCCGGTGTATATGGGAAAATTGTTCCTGTGCTATCTTTACGTTGTCATAGAAAAATTTGAGATAGGCTGCTTGAAAAAGATTTGTAACTTCCAAGTGGAGCGCATTACGGAAATATTCATTTGAGCTTGGTTTTAAAATTATAATATGCTGTATTGCGTTGAGCGTTATGGTTTCGTAGAAAAAATTCCACATACGGGAATTAAATTATGCAAAAATTATTTCCTTACAAACAAATAAAAAATTGTTTTTATTCGTGGGAATTATCTCATTGGTTTATCATCTGCTAATAGGGTTATTTTTTATTGGTAAAATATTTCAATATCTTAATATGAATGTTTTACCTTAGCCTTCGTTTTACTAATTAAACTTATTGAATTTCAAATTTATTAATACTACTGAAAATCCATTCATTTCTCCGTCTCACATTATCAACTATTTCTATCGAATTATTTTAATTTATGCAATTCTTTTTTCACAATTGGAAGAGTTCTAAATATTACAATATCAGGAAATATTAATAATCTGAGGATGTCATTCAATTAGAGCAATATTTACGAGAACTACTCGTAATACCCTTAAATTGTTATTTGGATTACATCTACGAACTATGTGATACGCCTATACATTTCGATACGTAATCACCCCGAGAATCGTTGGGGCAAATTAGTGTATGTTAGGACATACACAACACCAACATCCCTATTTTCTACAGCCATGTTCTCGGATGCTTGATTCTAGAGAAGAGGATGTTGCTAAAACCAATCTTCCACCACTAAGTTTGCTCAAAGTGTGATTTAATATCCACTTTGTAAAGTGTGACTTTCCTGTGTAGTGCAGACTATCGGGAATTGCAAGCAATTAGAAAATTATGCCGACCAAAAATAGGATAACGAGTTTTTCCTGTAAATGACTTCACCTCTCTACCTTTCTCAACCAGTTTTCTCTCCTGGGAAAAAAAATATGCTTCGCCTCTTCCCTCAACACATCCAGTTTTCAACCCCTTTTCTCGTTCCTTATTTCCACATCACTGCTTCCCCCGAGAATAGTCTTCTTTGAAATCCCCCAACCAATGACACCACCCTCACACGCATCACCTCCTGTTGAAAGAGGTCTTCCAAATTCACATTCCTCCCTCGAAATCCGTCCCTTATGTATGCGTACTCGGGAGAGGTGGTTGAAGGTGTTACATACTCGCTCCCTACATCTCAGTCCCACCTGCGCATTTGAATAGCAGTCCCACTGACACTGTCATTTCCTCTTTTTCTCACCCTTTCATTCCTAATACACAAATCTGTTTCCCATCCTCCAGCTTCCTCATCGAATTTCTCTTAGTTTTTATCTCCGCGGATTATCAAAACGTGTCTTCAAACCTTTTCCCTTACTCTTGGGATGGAAGGAAAATATCCCAAGTTTGAATTTAATCAATCTAAGCGAAACCGTTTACCGTGGAAAGGAGGAATACGCGAGAGAGTTTCGCTGGATAGTTAACAGTTATTGAACAGTAAAGACACTAAATCGTGCCTAACAAAACAGATGATTTATTTATGGTTTTCTTTCAGTACCTCAGCGCGCGCATTGCACTGCATATATTTCTGTTCTCGTGAAGATACTACTTGATATCAACCTACTTAAATGTTACATATTTACAGAAAATTAACTTTGGGAAGTAAACAGTAAGATAAAAATGTGTTATTGGAAGAGGAGAGCAGGAGAGTTCAATCCGCCACCCTTAAAAGGATACCTTGTGAACAAATAGTCAATTCTACCAGAAACTTTCATACAAATTCCCGTCTTGTAGCTTGTTAATCCATGTGAAAAGTGCAATTCTGTTTGGAGTATAACTTAGTAGGAAACCTCATTTTTTGTTGCTCATGTTAGATTAAAGAGCTACGATTTTCCGAAAGGATATGTATTTTTAGATTTCAGGAAGGCATTTGACAGAGTGTCCCACATTAAACTAATTCAAAAGCTGAATGCCTACGCCATCGACAAAAACGTAGTCAGATGGATAATATCTTTCTCCGAAAGCAGATCTCAGCGGGTTGCGTTTGACGGAATTTTATCCGAAGAAGTACGTATCACATCAGGTGTTCCGCAGGGAAGCGTTTTAGGCCCGATTCTCTTCCTCATTTATATTAGCGACCTGGTGGATAATGTAAAGAGCAAAATTAGGATATTTGCTGATGATACTCTCATATATAGAGAGATTGTATCAAAATATGATAGCAGTATCCTTTAGAGCGACCTAAGCCTAATACCAAGTTGGTGCAAAGATTGGCAGCTTGATTTAAATGCGAAGAAGTGCGTTGCTATGCCTTTCATGCGTTCCACTAACGTTATTAGCGAACGATACCAAATTTCAGGATATCCTTTAGAGTTTGTGCGTCACAATAAATACCTAGGTGTTACATTCTGTAGTAGTTTATCGATCAAGGAACATATTCGTGATATTATAGGAAAGGCAAATAGAACGCAAGGATTAATAAGTAGAACCTTGAGAGGAATCCCATCTGGAGTTAATGAAATTGCGTATTTTTCCCTCATTCGACCAAGTCTTGAGTACTGCTGCGCAGTCTGGAATTCACACAAAGTAGGGTTGGTCTCAGATTTAGAGATGGTTCACCGTAGAGCAGCTCGTTTTGTCAGTGGATATTTTAGGTGCGATAGTGGCGTTACGGCCATAATAAAATCACTCGAGAGTAACTCACTGCAGGAGAGATGATCTGATTACCGACGAAAGATTTTCGAAAAATTCATCGGTCCAGAATTTTTAGGTGAAGTGAAGGATATTGTCATTCCGATGAACAGCGAGCGTGATCTTCGAGAGGCGACGACCAAGCGTTTTAGTTTTCGATTTCTAGATTTAGAGTTTTACCTTGCAAGCCACCAGTGGCGTATGGCAGGGGGTGTATTAACACCGTACCTAATCTACCCTATTAGATTTTTTGATTCTATTCGGAAAGAACAACCAGAAGTAAGTATCCGTTTTAGCGATTATTTCCTTGTAACGCTTGGTCGTCGCCTCTCGAAGATCACGCTTCGTCTGTTCTATCACCATTATCTGCTGCCTTAGCTATGTCGTTCATGAAAAGGGCTAACTGGTTCTCACATGACCTTTCTTTGCGGAACCCGTTCTGGCTCGGACTAATTGCTCCTTCAATCCGCTTCCTTCAATCAACTCCTACTCTTCACCAAGAAAACGCATTATAGAGCTCGCTATAACGCACTCCATAATTTTACAGAATATCGAAGTAGGTGAAATTGGCCTATAGTCATCTCGTTTTAGGGAACGACCCTTCTTAGGAACTGGAGTGACGTTTGCTTTTATCCACGGTATTGGGACAGTACCCTCATCCAATGATTTCTGGTAGAAGACGAGGAGAAGGGGTACAAGCTCACTAGCTAACGTTTGTATGACAAGGGAGGGAATACCTTCGGGTCCCGGAGCCTTTTTCCTATCGATCTGTCGCAATAACTTTCCAATTCCATCAACTCAATGATACTCATTTCCGAATAATACGTGTAGTAAAATCATTAAATCATGGTCGTTATCAAATCGTTACGTCATTTTAATTGTTTAATCGTTGTCATTCTAGTTGTATCAATCGTTAAGTTACATCGTTGTGGTCATTCCTGTGATTTTCTAACCAGCCCCTGCCATTTAGCAGCCGAGGGTAGAAATTTGGACGCTTTGGAACGGTTGAGAATTTTAAAGTGCAAAAACGACAAGTAGAGGAGCGTTGTAAACGAGCTTGACCTTGATTGTTATTCTCACATTCTCAATGTCGTCGCTTTACCTCCTACTTTTATCCATCATCTCACGAAATTCTACACGCCTCCTTAAGATCCCTCTCCTCCATTGCTTCCTCCAACCCCTTCCTTGTTCTTCCTTCCGTTCGCCGGCCCATGTTCTTGTTCCACCACCCCTTTCTCCTTATTTACCTTTCTCCCCAATCACCGACATGACCCCAGCTACATCCTCCTCTTCCCCCGCCCCCTACCCACCCCTACATATGAAGGTTTTCATTTGTTCACCCGACGATAATGCTATGCATCGAAGCCTGGGTCGTTGTGCGTGTATTCTCTTGTAGTGTAGTACAATTAAAATTCTTATTCCAACTAATTATGTTTCTTCAGTTATGGCATACCACCAAGTAAAGGCAGAAACCATCGATGTTGTAGAGGTAAACGAAGCTCATTGGCAATTTGATGAGTCGCAGCGAGCTATTGAACAATTTGAGGAAAAAAATTAGATTTATTTGACGAAAAGAGTTTAGCCGAGAGAACGAGGGGTAGGCCCTGAGTACGCACGGTTTGGGATATTATGCACCGGGAGATTTCAGATCATTCTATGAAAAGAAAGAGTTAGCTAGGGATAGAGGAAAATGGTCGAAGACATCTGCCTTCAGTTAAATGAAACTTCAGAAACGAATGAAACAGTGCTATGATTGGCAATTAAAACTTAATGGGCGTTCTTCGCTGAAGTGTCTAATAACTATTCAAGAAAACAAGCAAGATGGATTATATGAATATCTATTTGAACTACCTTATCTGCATACTCATCGACTGCGTAGAGTATAACCAATGTTCAGTTAACTTTTGCCCGATATACGAGTAAAATGTAGGAGGAATGAGGTAATCGAAAAAATCAAATTAAATATATCTCCGCTATTCATATCACGCAAACTAAAAATAAATACGCTATTTCCGTGAAGATTGATCGCTATTAGCTAAGCATTCTAATGATTGAATACCTTCAAAACTGAGTAGCTTATCATAAATGGTCGTTGATAAAATTGCAGTTAACATTTCGTTTAACAGTTTTGAAATAATTTAAATAAAAGTAATGTTACGAATGCGATTTTCTTCAGTAAATGGTAACACTGGTGAATCGTAAGTTATACTTATAACCTAAAAATGATTCTTCAAACTGGCATTATTTTGGTCATGTTTGAAATAGGAATTCTCTCTGCAAAATTTTTCAATTACGTAAACATTTACCGTACAAATCAAATCAACTGTGTTTTTAGCGATATTTTATTCAGAAGTGAAAGTAAAAAAGTGACAGAAACTCGAGGACTTCTCGCTTAAAATTAACGCTTAATAGACTGCATTCAAACTTTCTATTGCTTACATTGCTCTTAATTATTCATAGAGCCACAATTAAAAGCCGCATGATAAATGAAACGTCGCTTTTTTCCTCATTTACCTTAGTTTGCCGTCCGGTTGCGATACATGAGAAACAGTTGCAATTGAGGCGAATTCCTCGCCTTTCACAATAGTTTCTTCTCGATCACTAATTGTGACGTTACTCTTTCATTCGCCTACTACATGCTCGTAAAATGCGATAATTTATATAATTATGAAAAATAGATGGAGGTAATCTCCGAAAACGCTGTGGAAACCAACGCCCATTCATACAACGTATCCTTCACATCATTATAGACTAACTGACACCTTCATTGCAAAGAACACATTCGGAAATGTATGTAAATCAAAGCCTTCTATTGACTGTCGATATATTTTACAAAATAGTGACCTTTTTAAGCGAAATACAATATATGCCTAAATGTTTTACATTGAATGAAAAATACCACTAGGGATAAGGAAACGTCAGTTTTCTATTATTATTAAAATTGAAATACCTCTTCGATGTCGTCTTGTAGAGATTACATTCTTATATTTCCATTCATTATAAATACTACGAAGAGCTCGTATCAGTTACAACAATCACAATTTGAATTCGTGTTAAAACTGAGAATAACTAATATTTCACTGGGCACTCGCTTTTTCTTGAAACCTTACATAGTTTATGAAATTTTGTTTCGAAAGACGAAAATACATAATGTATTTGAAGAGGAAAAATATTTTGACGCCAGAAACAGATTATCTGAGTATTTTGCATAAAAATCTTTTAAGGAAGTCTCCTATGATTTGCAGTTAAATTCTAAAACCAATACTGATTCTGCTTCGTCGACCCTATGTTTTTATTATTCGAATGTTGAAGCGTATCTCAAAAATCACCGAAACGCACTTCAATTCCCTCGCATTAGTTTATACTCCACGACTTCCTAAATCTGCTAATTCTTGATTTTATAGCGGATAAAATCTTCTAAAACGAAACTTCTGTATAGAAGTAAGCAAGATCGCACATGAAACAAGTCACACTTGCGTCCTATATATGACAGGAATACAATTTCGGTGTTCATCTCGTGATGACAGGCTTTGTCATTTAAGTCCGAAACTATGAACAGAAGACGAAAATACACGTCAAATTTGTATCCTTTCTGTGTCTCCTTTTGGGTGGACTCCTTACGTATTGACCTGTTAGCTACGTCTTGACGGGAAAATACCTATCCGGTATTCACTCTCTCTAATCGCACTTAGGAATTCTCTCAGCCGTGACAGGCCTAACCCTTGCTAAGGCTGCGTAGGACCGAGGACAAAAAATACCCTAAGAGAGCCCTAAGAATGATTTTGAAGTGAATATTTAGCAGCTCATGTGCTGGATTCACCTTCTGATTTTCATGCGTGAGTGGGCGAGAAAATAGGAATCCATCAGAAATGAAAGAATCGAAACAATTTGTATGACCTTACATAAGAAAAGACGTGACTTGTTTTTTGGCAAATCATCTTATCAGGACTTAGATGCCTGTAATTAAGTAGATGTAAATAGGGGATAGATAATCTTCAATCTTTACTAGAAGTTCCACGGAGATAGTAGTAACATCATTAAAAGCGTTTCCTTGAAAGATAGGCTACAATGACCGATAAGGGAAATAAAATTATCGTGCAAGTACCACCTTCCTTACGCCAAAAGCTCGTAAGAGTACATATAAATATGGGGAAGAGACATGAGATTTCTCAAGGTAGATGAAATTGCGAGTTCCATGAGTTTAGTAGAGTTGGTTCTCATGTTCTCATATTTTTTATTAATTAATATAACATTATACGGAAAGGATTAAAAGAAAAAAATATTCAGTTTTTAATAAACGATTCAAAATTTTAATTTCATTCATTCCATTAATCTGCATCTGTAATCTTTCTCATTAACTTTTTGAGAAAAGTTGCTATCTCGCGTAATTCAAACTCCGTGCGTTATCTAAATTTCCAAGTGGTTCCTCATTAACTGCCGCAGATCCCTATTGCACATCACATGTATTCGTTCGTGCTCCCGATCTCCCTACTCCGAACCGAGTCTTTGAGAGACGAATTTCGCGCGAGCGTGGAGCGTATTTAAGAGGATTACTGCGATGACGTCCAGTGGCTGAAGGAGGAACTTCTCACTGCCATCGCCTGAGATGCTTGTCGACGCTAGAGGAAGAGTGGGTACTGAGTGGGATTGCCATAATTCGGACAGGATGGAGTGCCTCTTATTTAATCGAGGCTGAGGAATCTCAAGAGATCTCAATTTCGCAGAAATGTTGGCTGAGGTTTCAGATTTTTCTATGTTCATTCTCATAGAAATTTCAGTTTTCCGTTCGTTTACTCGGTCATTACATTTACCATCGTAAACGATTATTTACACAATTTAATTTTACTGAGAGTTCTACAAATTTTTCGTTTTGGGTGTCGTGGTGTTTTGAGACATATTTTAGGCGCGTCATGTCAGGCACAAAATATTGAAAATATTTTAACATTAGCATTAAAGTGAGTTATTGATTCCTCTTGTATTTATTTTCAATTACTATTAGTAAACCTTAAGATTGTGATGTAAGGGCTTCATTTATTTTTTGAGTGCGCTATCGATGTTATCATTACAAAATATGTTTGACTTTAGCCCCAAAGATCATGTACTACATGCTCTTAACTTTGTGTTGTAGGTTTCGTTCGTTCTTCGAAGGATGAGTAATTTCTGTGCATTATCCTTTTAGATTAAAACAGAAAAAAAACTATCTACATTTTACAAAAGCATATTTACTGGTTTACTGAAATTAGTTGGTGTTCTTACTGTTGGGCCATTTCCTGTCTTTTGTAAGCATAGAAGACCTTTTATTCAACACAAGCGATCAAATTTCAATTTTTTTCCAAAGGTTTTCATTTTATTAAATCTATTTAAATGAATAAATGTTTCTAGGGAAACTATAAAATTCTCCTAATATAATATTTCGGCATTAGTTCGTGATACAAGTTGTTTTGATTTTGCAATAGTTTTAAGCAATTTTAAGAACCAAGCTAGTACCAAACGTGAGAAAAATAAAGAGAGAGTTCAGCTCATGAATCATACGTGAGTGCAAGGGATGGAAACTTACTTACTGGGATATTATTCTTACCGTTAATTAGGGCTACATGTTTTAATCCCTAACTGAAGTTAAAACGCATATCTGTGATATTTCCTTACAGCCTCGCTATTAATACAAAGTGCATCTCCAAGGGATATTAATGTTGGGGGCTTTAATAATAAATATATTAAACGGTCATAGCCAAAACATTCCCTGCTTCCTCGAATATGATTCCCTGATTAATATTTCGATTTTTCTCGGGATTAAAGTGAAAGGAAGAACTTGATGGCGCAAGAAATGTTCAGCGAGTTTCCCGAAAAAGAAAGGCTGCGCATTGCTTTATTCATGAGATTCCAGCATTAGCGCGGAGATTTCTCTTGTAAAAGATAAATATTCGAACCTTTTCCATCGTTAAGACACATGTTTGGCCGAGTTTAGCTAAACAGGGACAAACCACGCATATGTAAATGTCCAAATATTTTTCATCCACGAGAACGAGGGAGGAAAGGAATTAAGAGAGGAAGAGAAGATTCAAAATAAGAATCCAAGGCGAAGAACAATAAGAATTGGACAGACGTAAAGGATTAGATTGGAAAATATTAGGAAAGGATAAACGTTTTGTATAGGAAAGACAAATGAGAGAGGAACTAAGAGAAAGAGCCTACACAATGGTCCCTATGAGAATCGAATATGAAAAAGTCTGATGGGAATGGATTCCGGGACTGCAGGTTGATTGCTCTATCAATTGAATTAACCGGCAAGATCATTTAGCCATGCCGTTCGGGAGACTTTTTTGGTAACGGTGCGTGATTTTATTCGACTAAGCTGCATCGTTCACAACCAGTTCATGTCCCTCTCTCCTTGGGAATTTCCCTTAGCACGCCTTCGTGCACGCCTTTCGTGCAAAGTCAAAAGCCCTTTTTCTAGACAATTGTGTTAGGTAAACCCTTAACTTTACTTCTTTGACTATGGAATGGAAGAATTGGAAAGGACGAAGGAAGAAGATGGAGGAGGTATTTAAGCTCAAGAGTAGCGAAGATATTGTATAAAGAACTGAAAGGTTTGGATGTAGGAAAATCGAGTGAAAATAGAAACAGTAAGGAAACTATACCTAGAGATACTTGATTAATAACATGTTTCAGTACGTTGGGAATGAAATGTAAATATTCCTTTTAGAAGACGAAATAAAAATATATCGACCGAAAATATAATCAAAAGTATAATAAAAGGAAGGAGAACAAAATTGGGTTTGGATGTAAGAGAAAATAGAGGGAAAGGAGAAAGTGACGGGAATTGATGGTAAAGTGGGGAGTGAGAGATTAAGAAATTGGAGCTGGAAACAATAAGAGGAACAGCAAGGAAGGGAAAGAAAGAGATTGGGAAACAAAATGAGAAAAAGAGCGTGATGCAGGAGGATGAAGAGAAAGTCCTTTGTGTTTCGATGAGGAAATGTGGATTCGCGTGCACATTGTGAAGATCTCCCGTTTGAATACTGTAATAAGAATGTCTATTTGAAATCTCCGTTTTTACATATTATTGCGCATATCGTAAAAGTTTCTAGCTCCGGAAAACTTTAAATAAATAAAAGTTTTATAAGTGAAAATGTTATTATTTATGAGGGGATATAATGGATTTGGATAATGGAGAAAAGGGGGCGAGGGAAGGAAGGAGAATGGAAGAGAGAGAAAAGGAAGAAGCTATATGGAGGACATCTGCAAAGAACAATATAAGGAGGAAAAGTATTAAGCAGGGCTTCCGGATGAAAATGGCGCTTTAGCCAAATGGAAGGAGACAGAGAGAGAGGGCATCTTTACATTAATACAGGGAAACGGAGTGAAAATATTTAATGGATAAAGCGTGCGGATAAGCAGGCTAAAGGGCAACTAGCTTCATTAACTAATTCCATCACATTAAGTCCATTATAAATTTATTTGCTATAGAGATCGATAAATAACTAATGGTAATAATGATAATAAGTCGGAGCAAAAATATGATAATAATATCTTCTTTGATGGAAAAAGAAAGACAATCTCTATCGACAGTAAAGTTATATGTATTATATTTGCTGACGATACGGTAATTTACAGGGAAATAGAGTGTAGAGAAGATAGATTAATCCTGTCAAATGACTTACATAAAATTATGAAATGGTGCGATGATTGGCAATTGGAGCTAAATGTAGAGAAATGTTCAGTAGTTAACTTCTTCGAAAGAAAATGTATTAGTAAAGATTATCCGTTCAGTCTCTGAGGGGTAAACTTATTAACAGTAGAATAGGTGAAATATCTAGTAGTAAATCTTACGAATAACTTAACATGGATTAGCCCCATCAGTTATATGCGGAAAAGCACTTAAGAAACTCAGCTTCATTAAGAGAATAGTCGGTCGGAGATAAGAAAAGGTTCGTGAAGGATGTTATTTTGCGCTACTAAAAAAAGTAGTTTACTAGGTATAGTAGTTTGGCCTGGCCTTGAATTTGCTTGTAGTGTATAGTACCTTACCGATAAGTGTTGTATTCGGGAATTAGAATAGGTGCAGTGAAAGCAAAATATGTTTTTTGAAGAATTGCTACGATAAATTAATGAGCGCTACTCAGATGCTCCAGGACGCAAGATGGGAATTTTTAGAAGTTAGAAGATTTCAACAAAGGATTAATTTACTGGACAAATTTAGGGAAAGCACATACGGAGATGATGTAGCCGATATAATTCGTCCACCATGTTACACAGGCTGTTCCGATACAGCGAGAAAGATCAGGGGAAAAGATTCTAGAACGAATCGATTTAAGAACTGACTGTTTCCGCGAACGATACGCGAAAGTAATCCATTAGGGAAATAGAGTCATGGTGCATGCACCCCCTGCCACACGCCAAACGGCGGCTTGCTGGGTACTTACATATACAGACATCCATTATATTAATAATTATTATTGGCTAACGTATACTACCATTCTCTTGTCAGAAAAATCCACTTAGCCTGGATTCGAACCCGGAACCGGTTGGAAAACTTGCACACCAACCATTACGTCACCGCGGCCAGTGAATATGAAGTATATACTAAAGTTGTATTCAGGACAGGCAATTAAAATTAGATATGGGAGGGAATCCCAGTTTAATTTTAAATTATTAAATAGTGTGTATATCTGAAATTCCCAGAGATTTTTCGATTGTTATATTTTCGATTGGGTGGAAATAAAGGGACTTGACGTTAGAGATTACCTCGAATATTAAAAATTAAAGAGGAGGAAGGTTCTGACGGATGTAGTAGTAAGTCATAAAAAGGAAAAGAGAGATAAAAATGGACAAAGAGAAGAGAGTATGGAAAACGTCCGTTTAATAAGACAAGATAGACTGCTCTGCACAATCTGTGAGGCATGTATCTATGCAGTATCTCTTTAAATGTAAATTTTGAGCTTTCTTTTGTATACCGGAATATATATTCTTCTCGCATCATAAATTATTAAAATTATGCTAAAATGATTCAAAAGTGGTGAGTAAAAAGATGTATGAATAAGTATGGGATTTTGAAGCAGTAAGCCTTTTAAATGCTCTAGGTGGAGGGAATAAAAATGGGAGACCGAGTTAGAAAGGGAAAGGACATCGAATTAGAGCAAAAAGGGTGAGATTTTTATGGAATGGAGAGCAAAGGTAAAAGGTTTAATCAAACGTAAGTTGAGGATGTTTCTCTTCCCGAGGGGTGTAAAATACGCGACTTGATACTCAAACAGTCAAGCGTGGCAGATGTTGTAGACGTTCTTCCCGTCACTTTTACTTCTCTTTATCCTGTTACGCTTTACTAACCTATTGAAATAGATCCACTTTTCCCTGAAGTATTTTCACAGTTATATCCATTCTTTACGTAAATAAACGAAGTATGCATGTATATTCACGGGAAACTCTTGAACCAAACTTATCTTTCAAGCATGAAAAATTTCAAGTGTTCTCTCTACAAAGATATTGGGCTTAGTGATAAAAGTAAAAACTTGAGAGTAATAAATAAACCACAATAAAAATTAACCCATAATGGGCTACTCTTTTATTGGTCTGTAGATCGATCCCAGACGGATGCTGAAGTTCCCATAAGTTAGTACATGTAGATACTCGTAAATTTTTACTAAATTTGAAGGAATGTATTAGAGAAAACTGACGTGAGAAGATTCGATAAAAAAGTTTATTCTTGTCGTTGAGTAAAATTTCGAGTCTGTCACACGAAGTTGAAAAAACTCTCCGATTACAAATCCAATTTTCATGACGAGAAGTACTATTGTTAAAATCGAGTTGAATGTTAGCGTTCTCGCCATCCTCTGAAGACTTATTTTTAGGAATCAGTTCTCTAAGGAATAAGAAATGATTGAACTTATGTCTCTGAATTAAGATTATTAGACTTTTAATAGTACATCTCCCCATTAAAAAGTAATGACACATTCCGATTAGTAGTAGTAGATTTGTTGAAAGTGCTTCGACAGTTGGGCCCCGACCGAGAATCAAACCTGGGTTCGCTTTCACCAAAGGCGTTGCCCACTTAAGCTATTATCTTAACTCGACTCATTCCGTGCTTCTTTCATTAAATGTCCTCAATCCCAGATGATGAGCGTATTTTATACGATTAATAACCGAAAATTCGATACGATGAATCGCTTTCGCTCACAAGAATTAGTAAAATATCTCAATGCTACGGTTAATGAGGCGATTCTACGGATATTTTCTCATCAGCACTGGTAGCTAAGATAACAGTCATTATATTCTCTTCTTGAAAAAAAAATATATTATGGTAATGTAAGGCATTATTTTAACTTCTCTCGTTCCTTTTTAAGAATCAAAGAGCATTTATCCTAGTATTATGTGTGATATCGCATGTTGTGGTGCAATTTTTTCCCTAAAGTTCGATGGCTAGAGATTAACATGTTTTTATCGTTAACCGTTATCGAATGTATACACCTTGAAAAAAATAATCCTAATTCTATTACACTATCTAGACTCCAGGTCATTTTAAAGACACCATCAAAATGAAATGCAAATATAGGTCGTTTTTTCGCTTACATACATTTTTTCTTTCTCAAAATTGAATTTGAAATGATGGTCATACGATAACAAGATAAATATAGTTCAAAAATTAAATCACTGCAAAGAATAGTTTATGTTGCCAAATTATTCGACTTATTCTATTCAATCTTCATACCATTGCGGTTCATAAGTTCACATCGGTTTCGTAGGATCTTTCAATCTCTGTTCTTTCACAACTCAATTTGCCCCACTTTACCGCTCTGAGCCTTTTCACATGTGAGCTATTTATAGCTTACCCAAGCCGTTTTGATACGCTGGGGATCATCTACCACAAGCCACGAAGAGGCTTTTTCGCAAACCGAATCACATCTAAGCATTTTCCCACGCTTTTCCGTTACCGTATTCTCCATTCATAAAAGACGTAATTTCCGGGCGTACAAATCCGACCTCAATTTAAGGTACTTCACCTTTTTTATGCGCGGCGTAGATTTGCTCGATTAATTTCTCCTGTCAAGCGAAATAGACCTTAGGCTAAATAGTGAATCTGAAGAAAGGATACGAGTTAACGGGATTGAAAAATAGGAGTTCACGAAATGAATTCGTGGGGATAAAAAAAGAACGACGACGAGCGGAAAAGGAACTCGAGATGAGCAGTAGGAATTAAGGACAAAGAGAAATCCGGCAGGGTTGTAGAAAAAGCTGATTATGGAATCGAGGGTGAAGGCGGAAAGAGAGAAGTGGTTTTTGCAAGAGGAGACTGATAGAGACAGTCTTCACAAACCCCGAGGCCGGGGCTTCTGCATGAGATGTACTCAGTGGATGGAGAGTGGGACGAGGGCATTGGGCGGGATTGAGAAGGGATCGGAATTCGTAGGAGATTGCCCTGAGGGAAAGAGAGAGGGTGGAGAGAAAATCCATTTCTAGACAAAATGCTTTCGGAAAAGATGTCTTTTGACTGAATTCTCCGGGAGTACGGTCTTCCCAGGAAATTGTTTTAAATAATTGAGTAATCTGGGTCCACGAAAAAGTCTGTTTGTCGAATGCTCCTTCTGATTCCGACGACGATTAAGAACTAATCGTTTTTATTTAAGCTCCGATATTTTTCACATTTTAAACATTTTAACAATTTCTTCGGGATTTCTCAAGAAGAAGTTAATGTTATCTACTGATCTTTGTCTTTTGCATCGCGATGCTCTCGTTTGCATTATTCTAACGAATGCTCTTTCTGAAAACGATTACGATGTTTATCTAAAATATATGCGAGATTATTGAATGAAGATAATAAAGAACTGTCAGATCGCGATATTTTAGAAAGATCTTAGAAAACATGTTTTCTGAACGATTATCTTTTCATAAGAAATTCTTAAATTATTTGAAATTAGTTCTTCATTTGCCATCTGGCTATCAATGCTGGGACATCAAATATGTAACAATATTTTGAATGTAATATTTTTAAACAAAATATATGTAAGCAGCTAACTTTTATGTATGCGAAATTCATCTGAATTAGCTATTCCTTTGGTTTCTTCGGGATATTCTTGGGTAAATTTTTTATTAGAAGATAAGAAGGAAGTACTCTGATAGATAATACCTCCACCAATACAAGGATAATAAACTTAGTAATTTTCCTATGACAATATGTTCCTACCTTCAACTCATACATAGAATGTTTTCACACATCAACATGTCAACAAACGTTTTTCCAAGGGTAACGTACTCTTTTGTGTCAGATGGATAGGAAAATCGTCTCTGTGATTATTTTCACTTATAATTATTTTTCAATTAGTCACGTGATTTGAATTCTCCTGCTTAATTTTCACCGTTTATATTGTAATGAAATGGTTCACTCGAAAATCGGTGTAGTCATTCAGAACAATTCTTCCTTGCCTCTCCAGGCCGTCTACTCCCAACGAGTGGCGCTTTTTATCTAAATGTCATCCATCCGGTTCTCCTTTCAAATTAAAATCACGGACTTAGCGCAAATTCTCGGCGGAAGAGGAAAAAACAAAGTGATATTTCTTCCGGCGGAGGTTATTTTCTTCAGCGGAGGAGAATCGAAAATTCTCACCATGATGACAACGGCGCATTGCTCTTTCGCTCGAAAACCCATATTCCGCATTTTTTCTCTGCCGCCTCAGAGATTACCCGTTAAAAATTTTCACTGTTGCTTCTTCTCCCCTGGGGGACATTTAGTCTTCAAGGAAAAATGTGACTGATGGGAAAGAAATCGAGGAGGAGTGGCGCGTTAAAGGGAAGGATTGATGGGACCATATGAATTTTTGGGATCGTTCTAAGGGGTCCCAGATGTATGGATGCTGTCTAAAGGGATTAATTATTTATAAGTCGATAGTTCACTACTATGATCAAATTTATCTGAAATCTTAATAATTTAGATTTTTCGAAGTATTTGAAATCTTATGTATATAACCGAATTTTTATGTTAACATCTACATCTACTTATGTAGATGTAGATGTTAACATAAAAATTCGGAATCTCCAGCACCTTTATGTAATCTGCTTTGATACATAATCGGCTTTTTCTGTGAAACTGTGAGTCAATAGTTATAAATTAAAATTTTCTTACACGTACTCTGGAATCTTTATCGTGCTAAATTTTAAGGCATGGACTTCTTAACTTAGAAACCTCTAATAGTAACAGCCCAATCATTTCGCCATATCTCAAGGTGTAAAAGGTTTTAGAAAATCGTCCATTCCTCTCTGAAATATAATCTATTATTCTGTTTGGGTGATTTCAGCGACTTTTATATTTGATCCACTTTGATGCATTTCCGCAAGGAAAGCATTGCACAAGTTTCACTATTGAAAATTTAGTGTACAATTCTGGTTATAGCTAAATGCTGCAGGATATGAAAAATATTATTATATAAAATAACACAACTTTTTAACACCATATGAAGGTAAAACAACTAGAATATTAACCGCTTAAATTTTAGTCTTGCTAATCGTAAGCTGGTTTTTGGGAGGAAATAAATAAATATAAATTTTAGTTCTTTATTGTGGCTCAAATAAGAGAATTTAGGCCTAAATGCTTATAGACTCTCTCTGCAAAGGATGTATTTTGATGTTTGCTTTCTTTTTCGTATCAAACGATTTACAAAATGAAATATATCGCTAGTAAAGCAATTTCTCTATATCATGCACATCATTAAAGTGAAGTCATCATTTTGGCAGTGGTGAATTACTAGTAGTCGAGCAATTTGTCCACGTGAGACAGTTCTCGATAACGGGTTGCTTTCAGGATGGCAATCATCTCTTTTAGAGACAGAAAAATTCCATATCGGCATATTTATGCTCTTACGTAATAATTCATCCCTAGTTACGAGAAGTGAATGGGCAAGATGTCGCAGACGTGGGTTGGTTGGAGGATGTAATGAAGTAACGACGATGTAAGAAGTGGGTTAAGGAAGGGTTGGAGGGAGAGATGGAAGATAGAAGGCAAGTCTGGAGTTCGGCAGGGAGATTTATCGTGGAGCGGAGGTATTTTAAGGGTAGCGAGAGATGGCAGAAGTCGTTGGAGAGGGGGTGACTACGGAAGTTGGGGCCAGAGATGGAGTTGGAATGGGGAGGCTGTTGGCGCTCTGGAAAAGAGATAGGTTTGAAGGGCTAAAGAAGCGTAAATGCCGTGAAAACATACTGCCAGCGTGGAGTGCGGAGTAGCTTCACAGCTTAACGCTACAGGAAAATAAAGGTGGGGAGAGATGGTGGAAGAGTGAGGAAAAAATGTTTTGTAGCCTTCGTCGTTTTGGGCGGAGTCCAATCAATTCGCCTGAGAAATATCGAGGGCTCTTTGCGCTAAGCGGTAGAAAAATAAGGCGTGTCGAGATTCGCGTTCAGTAGAATAGATTGCATGCGAAGTATACCTGGTAAATTTGCAAAATTATGTTCTCAGTAACTTCTAACTCAGTACTCGAAGAAACTTATAGCGATATAAAACGCTGGTGTTCAGTTTTTTTACTTTTAAGCAATGATTCCGTAGACAAAGTTTCGAAAAATATTGTTATGTTACCCATCTTCCTAAAGTTTTAAGCTTATAAAAAGATTAGGCGCAAATAATTAACTTCATGCTTCTTCGATAAATAGAATACATTTGATCGAATGAACAAGAAGTCTTGATAATTTGTCTTAACTAGAATTACATAAAGGTAAAATGTATTTTTCTATAACTTGCAACGTTTCATTTAAAAGAACTTCAAAATTAAGGAGGTAAATACGAGTATCAAGATAGAAGAACATTTTGTACAACCTAACATTAAAATTCTTTCAAATGAATTTTTACAAGCTTTGATTGTATTAATATATCTTTATTTGATTTATGAGAGATAAAGGATTTTGAACAATTATTATCTAGTGATAGAATGCACAGTAAGTCTTATTAGTTAGTAGTCTTACCTTCAGCATCTTCAATCGACGTTATAACATCATTATGTTTCAGTTTTAAATGAAAATATGTTAAAAACGAGACTTACGTAGAGAACCAATAGAAATTTACGATACATCGTCTTAAAGCTTTTCATGACAGTATAGAAGCAGGAAGTATAAATTAACATAGAGTATCGTAGAATTAGACTTATAGTATGATTGAAATGCCAGTTGGTAGAACATGGATTTTGTTTCAACAACTAACTGCCTATGCTAATTAGGAAAGTAAATGCCGAAATTTGTGTATATAAGGTCAGAATTACGGTGGTAAAGGGAGAGCACGATTCATGTGGCGTTTGCAGAATGAATGCACTAAATGACCAAAGTTGTTTTCGCAAATTTTAACACTATTACTTAGGTACGATTACTATAATCTTCATTTATGTCAATAAACTTTTCAATTTTGGTGAAAGAGAAATGCTTTCGTCAGCAAGAATAGGATTGACTTAAAATATCGAGAAAATAATCGACTCACGAAACAGTATCGCTTGGAAAACCTTAACGGGAGGAGCTAAATGATAAAATAATATTTTCCAAAATCTCTTTCTCTGCTTCCAATGGAGAGGGTTTTGAAAATAAGGTGAGACTACGTGCCTGGAATGTGTATAGCTGGAACTTTTGTTTTTCTTCTTCTCGAACAATATTTAGACTCATTCTTCATATCCCACAAAGCCCAGGGGAACAGCAATATTGTGCCGCTTCCCACCTGCAGGAATCTATTTCTAAAGGCGTGTCGCAGTAAATCTACCTCATTTAAGTTTCAAATCCAAATATGGTTGAAGTGAAAAATACGACGGGACAAAACTTTCGCAAAAGAAAATGAACGTATTAGCCCCAAATAGCTTTACAGCTTGGAATGCTGTAGCGTTTTTTATTTCATATAAATTCTGATATACCGCGTTGGCAATTAAATTTTTCTTCATTTTACTTATAGAACATATTCAATACCTAGTATTGTCAGAAGGTAAATATTAAATTAACTTTGAAACTAACAAGGAGCTGCAATGTCGTTGTCGTTTCCGGAGTTCCATCGACTTGGATAATTTGCTAATAATGTTTCCTAATGAAATCTTGTGCTTCAGGGAAGAAGACTTTGAGATACATACAATGTAAAAGCTTCATCGGTAACCGTAATTCTTCCGAAAATCATAGTCGAGTGCAAGTTGATCGCTCTAATATTTCAGGTTCCCTTACTTTTATTGTAATTCCATATTATGGTTTTCTGTCTTTTCCACAATTTCTGAACATTTTAATGCTTTCATAAGTCTAATTCTAATACTATTCGTGCAGATTTACAGCCATTATTATTAGGAAATTAAATTTTCATTGATGAATATTATATTTCATGTTCCGTTTTCTATTGTAAGAAACTCAAAAGTACCGAAGCGAGTACTAATTAGATAGTCACAAACTTCACACCTCCGACGAATACCTTCCATTAAATAGTTGTGAAGTAACGAACTGGATAAAATGTACTTTGGCAAAAGGCTTTTTCAAATCTTTCCTTTCCAAACTTTCTCGAACCAAAATAGCTGCTATCTGGCAGCTTAAAATGACGCTAGTAAACTTGTCATTAATTTAAACGAAAAGGTAGGATGATGGCAAGAAATATCAGAAGTATTGTTAAAATTTACGAGGGCTGTAAAAAGGAAACCAATGGAAACAAACATATGCGAGGGAAAGGAGAAAGGAAGCTTAACTGTTTTCTAAAGGTATGAAGATGAATGGAGCAAGGGTGACGGGGCGGAATGCCGCCATCTCTTGAGTTCATTTTTTCTTCTCAGAAATATTTGCAAAAGTTATGCGATGTATATCGGAAGAAAAGTAATTTTGCATGTCCCAAGTGGTTTCTTTTATATATGGTAAATAACGAAACAGAGGATAATTGATGCTCCTGCATCGTAAAAACGAGACATTTCTCCAGCAATAAATGTTTGGGATAGAGCACAAGGAATTTG
This sequence comes from Ladona fulva, assembly GCA_000376725.2. NCBI lineage: Eukaryota > Metazoa > Arthropoda > Insecta > Odonata > Libellulidae > Ladona > Ladona fulva. Next base: position 1,631,928 of record KZ308179.1, on the reverse strand, counting down.
AGGCCTTTATTTCCGAGAATAAACTCTCAATTTTGTTCTCGACGACTTGGTTGTAAAGCTTTGATTAAACTCGAATCATGTTCACAGGTATTGGCATTCCAAGTAAATCTTGCTTTTCGATCACCAAAATAGCGTATTTCTGCCAGATGTAGAAATTTTCATCGTTTTCTTTTAGTATGATTTGGTAAGGTGACTATAAATGTCTCATCGACGTTTTATGCGAGCTATACCTTCCTTAACTTCTGTAGTAAAGCTGTAATAAATGGAAGACGTTTATGTAATATTGCAGCCTTTTATCACACTCAACGTTATCATTTATGCATCTACGTAATATTTTTACCGCGTGGCAAAACGGCAAAATAATTATCGTATAATTTTTATGGGCTCATATTATAAAAATAAATATGCCTTCAGAATTCTTGCGAAGGAAATAATCCATGAGATGTTGTAAATAAAATTTTATTTATTTTTCATCAAAATTTTCAGCTGAACCTTTTTTAGATTTTTTAAGATGAACATTTTTAGACTGTACCAGATTGATCATAATTGCTGTTTGCCAGTAGCATCATTAGATCTTTGAGTGTAGAAATGTTTTCCCAACATTAGCCACTAAAGCGGTTGTTATTCGAATGGCAGATGAAACGGATCATCTCTTAAGTCATCTGTTTAAGCATGCAAGGAGAATGGCTTAATTATCAAGAACGATTCCGATGATGTATTCAGATTGAAACACGCACCGCATTTAGCATCGATCGCCCATTAAACTTCACGTCGGCCATCCGGCGAACGTATTCTGTAACTGTCCTAGCCGTGAGAGCCCATAACAAGAATCGATTGTGAAACAAGTGTGTAATGTCAACTCCGTTGAGCGTTTTCCGCTCCGTTTCCGATAATTTGCCTAGCAAGAATAAGTTTCTTTGTAAAATAATAGGAATAGGAAGTTTCACGATGTTTTCCATCTACAAGCAAGACCATGATTCCTACTCTATCATTGTTTGTGATTTTTACTTCTCTATGTGAAAATATGTACAAGGATGAAGTTTAATCGAGGATGTTTCTATAACTGTGGGATTTCATTTTTTAAAGCTGAATATTTTATCTTGATTGTAAATGTTAAGGAAAAACTCCAAACAAATCAAAATAAAAATTATCTAGCTATCAAAATAAATTTTTTTTTGATTTGTTTGAAGTTTTTCCTTGACATTTCCATATTGCTATCAGTGGTTCATTACATTCTTTTTTATGGAAATACTGCCCCCCCAGAAGCCTGTTACTTTTATCGTTTTATT
>KZ308179.1:1572088-1599055 GCA_000376725.2 Ladona fulva | reverse complement strand
TGTTAGTAAACTGGCCACACTTCCTTAATGCATAACCTTGGGCTCAAGTATGAGAAGCCTTAACCTGCTGACTTCCGAAAGCGTTGCTATGCAGTGAAAAGGAGACAGTTATTATTACACAATAAGTCTCAATAACATTAAAATTAATGGAATAGTAAGAGAGATTAGCAGGGTCAGACATAACAAAATCATAATGAGAACAAGATAAGTACGAATGGAGCCTGTGTCTGTGAATATTTGTAAGCAAAAAATCTTAAAACTTCCATTTAGTCGTCTTGTGATAACTTTTCTTAATTCATGTTGAAATATTAATTTTGGTTGTGAGAAATTTTTTAACTCTGAGAAAAGGGTAGGTAGCATTACATTCTCAGGAATTCATATTTTAATACATATCATCTGCGGTAAAGAAATTAGAGAAAGTTTCAACGTTTGCTTGTTTATGAAAGATTTGGTGCTTTCCTGGTGTAGGCTATGGATGAAGTCTTCACGGTTTTTCCACCAGGTCAGGTAAGCAGTAGCCTACTGGCTACTGCTTACTTGACCTGGTGGAAAACCCGTGAAGACTTCATCCGTTTGCTTGTTTGTTTATACCAGGGTATTTGCTACTAATCGTGCAAAATCAATTGTAATACTTTAAGTGCAAACCTAAAAGATATACTTTCCTCGAAAATTAATATTATCTGCTTTAAATTGAAAATACTTCAAGTTTCCCCTAAAATATCTCTAATTAGTTGTATACTCCAGTTTTTATAACTCATAATCTCTCAAAAGTAGGCCAATTATCTTTGGAAAAGTACTCTCATTTGTCAAAAATAAGATAACGGATTTTTTTTCATAATACGTAATTTGCTCTGCCTCGTATTGGATCATTCTCGATATACTGCCTAAGGTACTGCTAAAACGGAACCTATATTTTGATAAAATTGATGATTTAGGTGTACCGACCGACGGAACTGAACTACTACTACTTTAATTATTTTTACCAGCATTTTCGTCTCACGGCTAAATTAGACATTCTTTTCGCTATTTGTTGCTCTTAGTTTCTCATAATTAGGTTCGGTAATGGAATATCATTCAGGAGAATAAATGGATTCAAGTTTGCCCTCATGAATTTCCGAAATTGTTCGCTGCTTTAGCAGCGCGAGAAGAGGAGTTATTTTGCGGAACAGGAATCACTGTCCTCTTTAAGTATGCGTCTTATTCGTCCTCTAGCTGATGTGTAATTCAAATGGCCTCAACCAGAAAATTAATTACGGTCGATGAATGGATTTAGTAAATCCCCTAGGAGAGAAAGATAGAGTGAGAGGAAGGAGGGGTAGTCCTTGGGGAGAGTTAGCAGAGGCACAATGTAGCTGATGTAGGGAAGGGAAGTAACGGAGGAAGTTAGATAGAAAGATAATACCTGACGAAGGAGGCCATAGAGAGAACTGTTTTCCCGAACTACTGATTTAAGAACTAATTTGTTTTCGTTTCATCCATCATAATGAGTTCTCCAGATTTCTTATTTAAAAATTATATTCAAGTGAATAATCCCAAGAAATCCTTGCTTGCTACATCAAAGGTTACCATCGAACAAAAAAGGTTGGGATGAAACAAAAAATTGTACATTTGTCCGGGTTGTTTCCTTTGTTCATCGTTGAGAGAGCCGTCTATGACTATTTAACTTTGACCTTTTGATTAGTCATCCCCTCGGGGATACCACTTCGATGGAGAACCTCGTGGAACTAAGTCATACGGTGTCGAGTGCTAAGAGCATAGCGGTTGAAGAAGAGGTAAAAGCTTTCAGAACACTCAGCTCAGTTCAAATGCCGAACTTAACAAAAGTAAAAATAGGCGAGGTCCCCTCGTTCAATCTCGATGCATTCCGATAAACGAAATCTCTGTGAATTAAGAATTGCCAAGATACATTAAATTCATTTTAAACCTCCCAAGACTGCCGAAACTAAACAGGGAGTTTAGTTTGTCATCATCTTATTCGGAATTTACAATTATGGATTACTGCATAACTGAGGAGTTTATACAGCTGTCACAAAGACGTGTTATATACGTATCAATATGCCTTCGAGATTCATTTATGTGATTAAAGAATTTAACGTTAGTACTTTAAAAATAATGGTTGCTAGATGCTCCTCTTCTTGAATTTTTGTGAAGTCAATAAATAAAATTAATAAAACGGGAATCTCTGTGGTATAAAAATATTCTCCATGCTATAAGAAACTTACTCTGGATCTAAAAATGAACTCTCTGAATTGCTCCAAATTAAGAAAGTGAAATTTATTTGATGCCTCATTACCAAATAGTGGATTCTCAAAGTCATATTTTTCTCCTGTATTAATTTTTGGCTTGTGTTAATCCTATAGTAGGTAGCGTAGACAGATTAAGCTTAATAATTTGCTCTATCATTAATGTGAAATATAACTATGTATAAATATTTTACAATCAGTAACTGTATTATAAGTATTCGTCTTCATTATCTGATTTACCATATTGGACTTTTCTAATATACTTTTTATCATGGGATTCGGTGACTGTCGAAGAATTTCTCAATGACTTGTACGTTTGCATGTTTTTTTTAACCCTTAGAATTGTAAACAATGCATATGAACTCGAAAATACCTTTCAAAGTTAGTTATGCGAGATATAAATAGCGACAGAAGATGAATTCGAAAAGGACTTTGGCTCAAACATTAGATGAGCAGAGAGAATGATGATGGATAGTGGAAATTAAAACTTCATTTTGTGCCTTGGGAAATAACGTTTCAATTGTTCATGGTATTTTATAATTGCTTTATTGATGTATTTCTCTTCTTACACTGTAGAAATAACAGAAACTTAACGGCAAAAGATTACAAAACTGTTAAACAAAGAAAATTATTATGATAGTACCTGATGTAGAATACATTCGGTTTCTACTCTGTGGTGGAGGAAGTCTTGAACACGACGACGGATAATGTGCAGGATAGGAATAAAAGCACAAAGCTGGAAATGTTATGTGATATTGCTGAAATTTTCAAAAAATTACATTATTTTCCGGAGGGTCATACTTTCAAAGACATGATTTCTCAGTAGATGAATTTGATTCAACCCTTTCATAAGTCAATCTTAAGATTCCATGATATCCTCTTATACATACGTTCCTAAATCACATTGGAATTCCAGTTTACACATAGTTTCCTCAATTTTTTACTTGGATTAAAATTCATTTCATAATTATTGCAAAATTAATCTCTTTTAACTTGAAATTCAAGTAATACTTAATGTAGATTTCGTACATACCAAGTTGGAGCTGCTAGATAATTAAATTCATGTGATCAAATAATTGTTATAGTTAAATAATATCTCTACCGGAAAGAAAATAATGCTACCTTTTAGTTACAAATGGCAGTACTAAGTTATTATCAGTGTAAGAGAAATAAGCTATGAAGAACAATAATTCTATGATGATTTGCATAAAATCATATAGATATAAATCTTAGCCTCCAATAGCAATATTAACAATTCTCAGAAAATTTTCGATTAAATGAGCGGTTACGATTCACCGCGGACTTTTCGGATTTTACAGCGGCACTATTTGTATGATTATAAAGCCATATATTGTAATTAGTAGATTAACTAAGTAGAGGAGAGGAGAATTAATTAAATAGAGGTTTTAAAAAATCCGGAACTTCCCGTTTGTCTCTAAACGCGACCTCCATCTATAGACATACGACTTAGGGAGTGTTTTTAAACCTCTAATTCGTTAACAGCTGAGCTCTATTTTACTTTTCTTCAAGAGTGGTGTGAAATAGCGACGTGACTTTATGTCGCTATTTTTCACACCTGTTATTCCTTGGGTTTCACTCGCACTGCTCTTCCGTGCTATATTATACATCTTTCCCTAATAATTAATTTTCTTTCTTTATGTGTTGTAACTAAAATAGATATAAATTTAAGGATCCATATTTATAATTTTTGGAAGATTTGTTAGAATTACATTTACGAGCATTTTGGAACAGAAGCTTACATTTGTAATGACACACTCAAACATCTACTTCCTATGCAAATTGTTGTTCGCTAATACTACTTAGACTAGTATGTTAAAAAGAAATCACAGAACTCTAATTTCATCCCCAAAAATTAATTTTGGAACATTTTAAAGCACGCAAACTCAAAGCGTATATAATTCATATGTACTCTTCTCACTTACGTACGTATTCATAGCTGACTTATTGTATCCGTAGATCTCTCTTATACCAAAGTAACAGAAAAAGAATTTCACTAGTTAACAAGGACGACTAGAACAAGTTGCATGAGGATCAACATGTTGCCACCATGTTCAGCAGCGTAAAATTGTTTACTATGAGTTTGCAAAATGTGCTTACATTCGTGTATTTTCCCTCTTTCCATGAAAAGTTAAAGAGCTTTCATGATGTAAAAAGCCCCAAGGTTATTTATGGGAATGAGATTTGGCGTTTTCGGTGGATCGACAATGATTGCAACTTTACGGAACTTCCATTTCTCGTTTCCTTCACCTAGAGTTTTCGAAAAATCCGTTGTTTAAATCTTACAAAATCAAAAGCAACATGACAGTATAGGTACGTCAGAGTAGTCATGGAAAGCATACGTAAAAACGGGCAGTGATTATATTCACTTGCAATTGATACAACATCTAAAATTAAAGCAAACACAGAGATGCTAGTGATGGTTGGGGAGGAGTGGCTTTTGATAGAAGTAATGTTTTAATGAAAGTAATAAAAAGCGTTGACAGAGGAAATGGGTTGGTCAAGAACTAAGAGGAGGGGGATTGGTGGAAAACGTTATTTAGTATAGAATGCAAGGAAAAAGACATGATCAATAAATGTTAGATGATATAAAATGTGGGTGAAGTTACCAAGAAACGAAAGAAATGGCATTAATAGAGAATATTACGTCATAGAAACCCACCGAAAGGTAGAAAACATATAATAATAATAATAAAACGTCTGAGGGTGAGGTTTATACTTAGTATTAGTCCCTTTATACATCTAACCCTTGAATATATGTTAATAAATGAGTCACGGGCATAAGATAAGAACAAGCTACCAGAATATTGAAAGAAAGACATTCGATGCGTCCAAAAAGAATTAAATTCAGATCCTTTGCTGTTTTCCCGAACTACTGATTTAAGAACTAATTTGTTTTCGTATCATCCATCATAATGAGTTCTCCAGATACCGCTGATTTCACTTATTGTACCCTATCGACTACGTGTATACTTACAGATAAAATATCTGTTTAGACAGTTGCAGCCATATGATGTAACGGCTCATATTTAGGCAATTTATGTTTTTCCAATACAGCAACTGTACCACGGGTAGGTAAACCCACGATTATTGCCGAAGAGGGAAATTTACCCGGGTCAAATTAGCCTGGATAAGAAGGGACTAATGGTCTAGCTCAGCAAATACCAAAGAGAATTGAGGATTAGGAGGATTCCAGTTACCGTTTGTGTAGACAAACTTCCAATATTCACCTCATAGATCCGTAAATATCGCGCTCTTTTCCATGATTAAGGTCATTCTAGAAAATATCTGTCGATAAGTAGAAGCGAATGGAAATAAAAAATAATGCGAGTTGACTTAAGATAGCTCAAAGTGTATCATAAAGTGTTCAGAGAGATATTATTTGCCTAAATAATGGAAATAGGATGAAAAATATTCATTGAAATACGGAAGAAAAATGCTTATTTTATATAACTTTAGTTTACATTACGTTTGTAAAGAAATGTCAACTTTTTAAATATCGTGTGTAGGCAAACTTCAAAGAAAAAAATTACGTATCGGAATAACGTGTGGAAGAAATGTATTTAAAAGTCATAGAAAAATATTTATAATGTTTAATTAGTTTAATCAAATAATTTTTCTGGGCCACATTACGGCATTTTTCTAAATCGTTACTTAAAGAAGTTTTTCTCCTGTAACCGTTCTCATTATCTACCGCGATTGTCGATTATAAAGATATAAGCATTTTGATGGAAGCAGTTATTCATGTACATATCTATCCTATCTGTGAAATGCTCTAACTGGGGCTTAAACCCTTGCAGTCTGAGTGGGAGGCGAGTGCTTGAACAGCTATGCTTCCGAGATCTTTATCTATCTCTATTTGGTGAAGGAATCATCTCTTATAGCCTCATTCAATTTTCTCCGCAGTTGCTCTATCATTCTATTGGACCAGCATTTCATTTTTCGATAATAGAGAGGATTAGTTGAGTGTCTGCCATATGTGTTCTGGAGTTTGGAGTACCGTCCAAGTGGGCTTTCTACGATTTAAGGTTAATGAGTGTAGAAGGACTAATGTGGGCGTAGAGGGCCCAAGCGAGAGCTGGGAGGAGGAGATTGGAAGAGAGTGCTGCCCCAGGGGCTATTTTCTGACGTTCAGATCGATCTACAGGTGGGTCCGCAAGTTTAGCATACATAACATCTACTTAAACCAAGACCAAACAATGTTTTCCATGTAGATGAAGTTAATTCTAAAAAGATCAACTGATTGACTCTCTTCTATTACACCTGAGACAACCTTGATAAAGCTGTGGTGGATATTATTATATTGTGGTATGGTGGATAGGTATCGTTATTATCTAAAGATCATGTCTTTGTTAAAAATTAAATTTTCTTTTAATTAATGTCTTTAATTTCAGTATAGTCCAGCATCTTTTTATTAGTTTATATGTACATTTTTACGATCATTTATACACATTTAATCTGAATATTTAATTCCTTTTATATTAGATCAGAGAAGTGTATGAAAAAATCTTTAATATTTTTTTCTTGAAATAATATCAAATATCTAAACAAGCAATTCTATTTATAAACTTAAATGTATTGAGTTTATCAGCAGCAAGCTAAATATTTCGAAAAGGATTGTGCGAGATACTGATGCGGGGTTTATGTTTCATCGATGATAATGGAGAGATTTTCTCAAACTCATGAGAAAAATGAGCCTGCTTGTTGGAAAATGTTGGATATTTACTTGATAAGTAAAACTACATTAAAGACTGTTAGTAAACTGGCCACACTTCCTTAATGCATAACCTTGGGCTCAAGTATGAGAAGCCTTAACCTGCTGACTTCCGAAAGCGTTGCTATGCAGTGAAAAGGAGACAGTTATTATTACACAATAAGTCTCAATAACATTAAAATTAATGGAATAGTAAGAGAGATTAGCAGGGTCAGACATAACAAAATCATAATGAGAACAAGATAAGTACGAATAGAGCCTGTGTCTGTGAATATTTGTAAGCAAAAAATCTTAAAACTTCCATTTAGTCGTCTTGTGATAACTTTTCTTAATTCATGTTGAAATATTAATTTTGGTTGTGAGAAATTTTTTAACTCTGAGAAAAGGGTAGGTAGTATTACATTCTCAGGAATTCATATTTTAATACATATCATCTGCGGTAAAGAAATTAGAGAAAGTTTCAACGTTTGCTTGTTTATGAAAGATTTGGTGCTTTCCTGGTGTAGGCTATGGATGAAGTCTTCACGGTTTTTCCACCAGGTCAGGTAAGCAGTAGCCTACTGGCTACTGCTTACTTGACCTGGTGGAAAACCCGTGAAGACTTCATCCGTTTGCTTGTTTGTTTATACCAGGGTATTTGCTACTAATCGTGCAAAATCAATTGTAATACTTTAAGTGCAAACCTAAAAGATATACTTTCCTCGAAAATTAATATTATCTGCTTTAAATTGAAAATACTTCAAGTTTCCCCTAAAATATCTCTAATTAGTTGTATACTCCAGTTTTTATAACTCATAATCTCTCAAAATTAGGCCAATTATCTTTGGAAAAGTACTCTCATTTGTCAAAAATAAGATAACGGATTTTTTTTCATAATACGTAATTTGCTCTGCCTCGTATTGGATCATTCTCGATATACTGCCTAAGGTACTGCTAAAACGGAACCTATATTTTGATAAAATTGATGATTTAGGTGTACCGACCGACGGAACTGAACTACTACTACTTTAATTATTTTTACCAGCATTTTCGTCTCACGGCTAAATTAGACATTCTTTTCGCTATTTGTTGCTCTTAGTTTCTCATAATTAGGTTCGGTAATGGAATATCATTCAGGAGAATAAATGGATTCAAGTTTGCCCTCATGAATTTCCGAAATTGTTCGCTGCTTTAGCAGCGCGAGAAGAGGAGTTATTTTGCGGAACAGGAATCACTGTCCTCTTTAAGTATGCGTCTTATTCGTCCTCTAGCTGATGTGTAATTCAAATGGCCTCAACCAGAAAATTAATTACGGTCGATGAATGGATTTAGTAAATCCCCTAGGAGAGAAAGATAGAGTGAGAGGAAGGAGGGGTAGTCCTTGGGGAGAGTTAGCAGAGGCACAATGTAGCTGATGTAGGGAAGGGAAGTAACGGAGGAAGTTAGATAGAAAGATAATACCTGACGAAGGAGGCCACAGAGAGAGTGGTAATGTGGATGATGGAGGGGAGTAAGGGGATGGAAACGGGGAAGATGAGTAAACCGAATGATAGAATAGCAGAGACGGGTCTAAAGGTTATTTTAACGGAATGCTTTGCTTCTTCTTGTGTAGACTTTTTAACACGTTTCTCAGAAAAATATTACAGTACTAGTTTGCTCAACCGTCAAGAATGACGGATTAATGTAATTAGATCAAGAAGCCTATAATAATAAAACCCAAAACTTATTCGTATTACAAAGATTTATAAATATTTATCATGCTTCCATTTTATTTCTCTGCACTGATAAATATCTTGAAGTTTTAACACCTACTTGATCGTGGAAACAATATATGCTGTTTGTTGACGAAAATTTTCCCTGTTGAAATGTTGAAAATATCGTGACAACTCGTACCCTTGGTCTTCAATGGCAAGAATTGTGTATAGCGACAACATTTCCGCTTATTTAATCCAAACTCTTACAATTTCCAATCGGAAACAGGATTCAACGTCCGAAAAACAGGATATTTTTTAAATATCCCTTCTTCTGTTTCTTACCTTCCTCGATTTTATTGGACCATTATTTCTAATTCAATTTTTTAAAGAAAATGAAGGTTACAAAATGATAAGAACGAACTTTACGTACAATTTTTGGGAATTAATTTTCCTTTGTCTTAATTGTTTGTTTGTAGCCATGGAAACGAACCATTTACAGTTTCTTACCATCGTAATTATGCGTATAAATAAGAGCATCACCTACAAATGCAATATTGTGATTTATGATACCTTATTTTAGGTAGATAAATATATAGCATTTCAAATTGTACTCATATTGTGGTTTTCTATGCTTTGACCCCCAGTAGGTCGCATTAGCTCCTGCAAAGATTCAAAGGCAAAGTATATTAGTATATTTTGCTTTTGCTTAAATTGATTACAATCATGGGGAATCACTGGATTTATCATTCAAATACAATGTTATCCAAAGAAAATATCCACTTTTAAGAGTAAATTGATACCAGTATTTGATTTTTCGCACTTTCTTTACCCAAAGTTAAAATATAAAATTGTATGGATCCGTGAGGAAACAAAAAACCCTTGAGCCGCCAGGAATTTCGGCGAAGGACCTCGTATGGTGCGCAGACCACAGATTGGATAGCTCTATGTCATCATATCTTGGCGACATTCTTTGCTGTCACTATCCATCGTCAATTTGCGTGTGTTGTTTTCCGTAAGCAATCTAAAGTTTACCTCGTCTCTGCCCCTTCCTCTAATCCATCCCTTAACTCCCATACCGTGACGAATTTCGAGAGAGAGAGAAGGGGACGGGCCTTTCACCCCAATGCAGGAATTGCCTCGGAGTTTTCCTCTTTAGCAGGACAGTCGAATTCCTCTGGGGAATTGGGTAGGATAAGATAGGGGGAATGGGGGAGGAGGGAAACATGGGGAGGGAACATCTGATGACGTTCGACGACCGTTTAAATCATTAATTTGGAGTCCTGAGGGCGCGGGCTGTATTTTTTCTCTTACGCTACGTTGAGGGTGATCTAGCGGGCGTTGCCGATCAGTTTTTCGTGTGAAATGCGTCGATGGAGACTGCTTTTAGCGAATTTATGGAATGCCGAACAAGGGTCTCTTTTTGGCTGACATAATTTTTCCATTTGGCGATGGCGTTGTTTGGAATTCTTTCTTCTGAGCACTGAATTGAGATTTGCTTGTGACGTGTTTTACTTTAAGGTAACTAAAAATAATTCTTTGCAGATGTGTTTTTAGTTTAACATATTTTTTTGGTAATAGGAGCTTGGATAAAATTTTTCCCTAGATTTTTGGAATTGATTTCAAATACCTAATCCTTGGTAAGCCAAGATTATTTATAGTTGAAAATAGTACTTAATACTAATTTGAAAGAGCATTGACTGAATTTTTGTATGGAATGGCTATAAATTAATAAAGTATATATATAGGTGTATGTCGTATATATCATACCTTATGAATATCCTCCATGTGAACATTATTGTGGCCTGGCATTTTCTTAAAATGTACGTTCAAAATACAATGGTTGTCGCAATAAACCTTCCTGTTCTGATAAATGGTAGTGCTTGTTATATTTAACTAGTAAACGCACCCGTCAAGCATGACGGATCTTAATTTAGTTTAAAGATATATCTATTACCGTATATATGTGGTCCTCCTAAGCCAGAGATAGTCCGTCGTAAGATCATAATAACTCGATATATTTCTTACCATTATTTATAATATTTAATCTACTGTTTTCAAGTCATGAAAACCTAATTTACGTACATTTCTTATGGAAAAATATAAGAACTGATTATCCCCGTTCACTTATATGGGATAGTTCATGAAATCAACATCCAACAATTGCCTTAGTCGTCAAAGGGATGAGTTGTTTATTTCCGAATATGTTACGAAAATTCCGTGTATTTTATCAAATTTCTCGCAATTTCGAAATTATATGAATGATGTACGACTGAAGTATAATTGTTTTCCTTTCTTGTGACACTTGTCTCAATTTCGTAGGACCATTTTTTCTAATTTAATTTTGTAAAAGAAACAACCTCTGCAAGTCATGAAAACGTAATTTACGTTCATCTCTTAGGGAAACGTATTATGGACTCCTGGATTCGAACCCGGGCCTGGATCACATGGATGAAAATGGTTTTCTTGGGGGTTTCAGCATCGTAGAAACACGATGCAGTTTGTTTAAGATCACTGAGTCAAGTCGTTTCTGAGATTAATAAGGGGACGGACGGACAGACATTTCCTTTATATATATATGATTCTGATAAGATTATATCTCACAAGAGTAAATAAAACACATTATCTTTCAAATTGTTCTCTGCACACCATAGTAGTGTGCCGCTGCAACAGTTCGGAATAGACTTCTACCTCAAGATCGTCTCTCGTGGACACATTTCACTTTCCTCAATATCGGTGACTTTTTTATTGCTGTGACAACTATACTAATTCGACCCCAAAAAGATCAATCTCGAAGAAGGTGGAATCATTTTCAATATAATCTACATAAATATTTGCTATAAAGAAGATTATCCACATCATTATGCATAGGTATGGGTAAATGGGTGATTTTCGCAGGATGAGCGTTTAGGATTTGGCAAAGAAAAAGATCGGTGGAGGACAGAATGAAGCCACGTAGGCGATATCTATCGCTAATGGCAGATGAAGGAAGGATAGGCCATCAAATACACGGCGGTGCTGTGGGTAGAACTCTTTCTTTCTCCTTCCATTCCCTTCATTTTTCATTCGCGCNGAGCAACTACGTTCAACTACGTCAAACAATACTCCAGATTTTTCAGTGCGTTGCTTTTACGGAAGATGATATCTTGTGACCATTCCATGAATAGAGACTATATCTGCTCTTGCTCGGTGACATACTATTTAATGTATTTTCTTAGAATAGCCGTAATATAGCTGGAAATTTCGGTAAAGATAAAACTAGAAATAATCTAAATTGGCAAAGCTTATGTTCATATTTCTATTCATTGATATTTTATTTAATATTTTACATTTCTTCCGTATTAACGTTCTTACTGGTTATAATTGCTACATTTGTTTTGCATGATAGATTTTTGTTTTTCTATATTCTAATACGTCTAAAATTCAGATGATAACGGATACACAACGGTGCCATTTTCAGGTCAAAAAAGCTTAATGGGAATTTTTGGGCGTCGTTTACCTAGCGATTTATCTCGTTCCCAAAGGTAGTTCTTCCCCCGAACAGAGACTACAAAAGGTGCAGTGCGATGAAAATCCAAGGGCACAACAGTGGCCTTATCATCCAAGATAAGCAGAGACAGCTGGAAAACAGAGCGCAGTAACATTTAGATGTCGGGTTAATTTGATTTTGGAAACGACGCAAATCAAAAGCAAGAGAATGTATAAGCTTTTAGGCCGTGGAAATGGGTTAACAGCGCCAAATGCGTTATTTCTGGTAAAACAATTTGTAGTTTTTATAGAAAAGGGCCTAAACCTATACGAGGGTGTGTTATAGCGCGGCTTATTTAGTGGGCTTACTGTCAAAAGAGTGGAATTCAAGTTCAAATATTAGCACTCTACAGCGCAAAGATATTAATTTGTTCAAAAGCCCTGAAATCGACAAGATACGTCATCATAAGGTTCCTCATGTCCTGTGGAGTATAAGAATTTCTTTCTTTTTTCTATGTTAAAAAAGTTATGAGGACATTTCAAGTCTTGAGCATCTAAAAAAGGATGCGTGGCATTTCTGATACGTATTAGCATAGCTACTTCAAAATTCCATCCAGATTCAAATACCCAAATGGGAAATCCTTATTCAGAATTCTTAACTTGTAGTAAAGTTTATAAAGTTGTATCTGATATCGTTAAAGAGCCACTGAATGGCACGGAAAGTCATTGATTCAGTGTGACTAAAAATTCAACTGCCGAGTAGTAGTGTTTTTTTTAAAGTTCTTCGACAGCTGAGGCCATTTTGTACATATGAGCCTCCACCGGAAATCGACCGGGACCCCTGAGCAAGCCACTCACTTTGGGTATCCGGGAGCCCTAATAATAACGGGTATTTTGTGGTATTATCGCTATTCTGTGGCAAATGGAGAAAGATCGTTGAATTTTTCGGTGCTTATTATTGATTGATACGATTGACCTATTTGCGTGGATCTCGACCTTAAACTTTTTCGGTTATTACCTGAGAGAGTAACGGCACAAAAATTTTATTTGATAGCTCTACCTCGCAGAGTCGGGGTTACGGGTGCTTTGGGCTATCGGAAAAATCGAGGAAGTATTTTGAAGCTGCCCCGGCCGAGTGTTTGCAAGGCAGGAGATGGCGAAAGGGAGTCCATAAGATCGATAACATCGGAGAGCAAAGGGGTTGGAGGAGAAGCCGGACAGATGCGGGATAGGGTTTGAAGGAAGTGAAGGTGGGGCTGATAAGGGTTGGAGTTGAATTGGACAGATGATGACCCACTCGGATGAAGACGTTCGCGAATGTCTGCAGAATATAAGGGTCGCGTCATCAAAAAGTCTCGCGATCACGGTTGATTCTAGAAGGCGAGATAATATTTGGCGAGCGCGTGTGACTTCACACCGTACTGTGATGTGAAAGTAGCATCTTTGCCATTATAAGAGGAAACCCCTTTTGTATGGCATAAAAGTTAAGAGGTTGTGAGAATTACTATCATTGAATATTTTATTTTTGGATAAAGAATTTTNTGGTACCTTAGAGAAGCAGAAATAAGCCAATGTTCCGCTGATTTAGAAGAAATACTCGTCCAGAAAGACGTTCTCGGCATCTTCTAGGGAACGTGCTTTGGCTGTGGTGACGATAATACTTTCGGTCTGCATTTTTCTGGAAAGAAAGGAATAAAAGGATTCTATTACTTGACTTAAACCGACAAATGAAATGACTAGTTAATTATGAATAATTAATTACGCACAAGTTTCCATCGGGTTGCCTAGCAACTAGCTGTTTCATCAGCTCATATTACAAATATGGAGCACAGAAAAACCCCAAGGAATGGCATAATCTGCCCAGTCCATAAAAAATTAAGATGTTTATGAATGATTAAGATAAAATGATTTGCTGATGATACATCACTATGTTATGCAGCTTTCAAAAATGAGCCACCAAATAATATATATATTGTAACTGGTCCTGGTTGGACACGAGTACGTTTCAGCAATCGAGGGAGGGTTGGAGTGAACCTTCCAAAAGGTCATGTGGTTGCTTGTTCCCAATATAAGGGGAATCGGAGGCTCCGCATAGGGTTAGAAGGAGGGGGACACGGAGAATTAGAAGACGAAAGAATTTGAGAAGGTATCAATGCAAAATTTCATATAATGATCTTCCCCATTAAGTATTAAGTCTTGGTCCTCCATGCCTTAATCAAGATAAAAGTCAAAAGTTTTAATTCAAAACATACTTCTTGTAGCATTCATGATTTCTTAAACTGTTACTAATATATTTAGTTTTAAGTTTTACATTTCCAACATTTTGATTTCTTCTTTTCATATATTAATGTGTAATGTATTGTGATGTTACTGTACTCTAATGTAATGTATTGCTGTTTAAATGAAAAATTCTCATGCAACTTTTATTCCATGAATGCTGACATGTCTTATATATGTACTGCATATATTTGGACGAAAATAAATAATTATTATTCTTAATTTCAAATTAGTGGCTAAAGGCTATGACCAAGAGCCTGGAATCGATTATAATGAGACATTTTCACCTGTTGTCAGCTGACATTCTATTGCCAAAGAAAATACATTTAATTTGTGTTTAATATTCGATTGAGGCTGCCGTTGAGGATCCCTCGTGAATTTGGAGCATTCCTAACATCAATTACGAGCCACACTCACTTTCTGAAGACCACTGTCCTCGTTGGACACCACCTCAACCACTCAACGATACACTTTGGGCCTCTCCCAACAGCACAAGAAGCGCTTGGAGCAGAACTGGAGTTCATTGCCAGGCAGGTGACGTCACTCTAGATTCAGCCAATCCCGTGCGTTTTCAATCACGTGATCAAAGATGGAAATTTAATTTTTTCATTAATGATTTCTGATTAAAATCATACTTTTTAAAAAATAATGTGTTCGCTAAATTGGTTTTAAAAATGTTTACCGTTAAACTAACAACAGTTCCATGTATATTTTCATTGTTGTCAAATACCCTATTGTAAACAAACTGGCCCCCTGACGACCAATGCGATTGTTGATTCCGAGCTCATGCATTTTCCCCTAAGAATACATTGTGTATTTAGGCCAATTTAAAGGCAACGGTAAAAATTGACTATATGAAGAGGAGGAACATTTTCAGAGGTTTTAACTATTACAGTCACAGAAAATTTGTAGTGATGAATCGCAGGGGCGGCAAACATACGTAGTACCGTAATGAATTAATGAAGATGGATGAGTAACGTTTTGTCTATCAATTCGACCATATTAAATTTCCCATCAGAAGAATATAAAATGATAACTTCCATGTATTACACATTGTTAATTAGTCACAATGAAGCATTAAATGTTGTAATATGAAACTTTTCAGTTGCTCACTTTGTACGTTTCCTTAATTGACTATCTTCGCTTCAATGTCATCATAAAGGCTGAGTTGATCGATTAGTTAATCTCGCGCGCAAATTGAATTAAATTATCTTCGGACGCCAATGACTTTGTTGGAGCCGATTACTTTGTCATTCGATTAATGTGATTAACCCGTCGTTAGACGAAATCCTTCCTGCCATCATATCTCATCCTACTCTCTTCGTTGGATGTTCATCGCTCGTCGATTTGGGTGAAATTATTCATTCGTTTTATGCTTTGTATTTCCACTCTCACTATTTCTGTCGTTCGCTTCTGCTCTTGGTTGTAATTCTTCGATTTAAATCTTCAGGTTTTTCGTTTTTCATTTGCAGTGACAGTGAGTAAGGCTTAAGGGCAATACCTAAGAGTCGTAGGGATAATTTGAAAAGTCCATGGACAGCTGTACCTTGCTTACTCCAGGATGGGCACGCCTGAAAATTTAAACACAGTTGCACGCTAAGTTGAAACCAAAACCATTGTCTACCCAAGATCTCTAGAGCAATGCAAAACAACGTGACTATATGGTGTGTGTTTGTTATGTATATGTGTTTATTATTATTAATGTATCATCGTCGTCAGCCATTACAATTCGATATTTATGTAGGCCTCCGAGCGATTTTCAATTATTAATGCATATATGTGTGTATCTTTGCTTACAATCCAAGAACCAGAATTAAAATCTTGCCAACTTGCACGTTAACTTGAGAGAAGTTTCATAAGAATGAAATTCCATAAAGATTTACATTCTTATTGTTGTTTTTTAGATTTCGGCTTCGAACTATGAGAACTTTGATTAGATTGAAAAATTTGTTTTCCATAACCTGTCTCATTGGACTAAACTAAGAAGCCAGATGTTATTCCCTCTTAGGTACGAATAGATATACTATATTTAATCCGACTTCTATTTTTCCGGTTGAGAATCAACGAATACTTCAGCTAGTTAACAATATAGAGCTCTATCTTTTAGCATTAGGTAAACATGAAAAAGGAGAAAGATAATATCTGTTCGGAATTTTAAACTGCCTCTTCTGTAATGACGTCTTTCAGAAACGCCTAGCCTGTTGATGATCGATTTTACGTAGGAATCATTTTGTAGTAATAATTATTATTATTAAAACTTACTTCTTTTTGTTATTCAATGAAGCTGGGGTCTTCAGGTCTAAATGATTTGAAGTCTATTATTTTACGATATTTTAAAATTTTTAAAGTCAAACGTCTATGTTATTGTCTTCTATCCAGGAGTGATACGCATTCGAAGAATTTATCGTATATGAGAAACATATGTCGAAACTCCTCTAACAGACGTAACTATTTTGTGAGAACCCTCCTCCTAATCGTAGATTAACCTAATCTTATGGGATTCCCAAAGTGCTCTGTAGTACTCAAGTAGAAGAAGAACTAGAGAACAACACGGTGTTTCCTTAACTCTCAAGAGCTATTCTCCTTGCATGTTACAAGTAGAACTCTGTCTGCGTTTCCAATTGCATTACGTATACGCTTTTGAAGGACGAACGTATGCTCGGTGTTACTCTCAAATATGTAAGATGTTGCACGAACTAGATTTCATATCGCAATCTGGCAAAGTTGACTTAATTTTGGAAATTTTTACCTACGCATCTCTTTTTATTCGAATTAAGTTATAAAGCTTATATTTTAAAATATTGCTATTTTTCTTTTAAAATTCAATTTAAATGTTAATGGCTACCTATTACCTGCAGTACATCACAGTTTGCTAATCCAGCACTATCTCTAATACAATACGCTTCGACATCATAAATTTAAGGAAGCTGAACATCACATTAGTTGGCATAGCATCCTTTCTTTTACGATTATTTCGCTCCCAAAGCCGCCTGTTATGAGCCCTTGAACCCATTTCCCCTTTTTAATTGCTCCGATGCATGCTGCTTTTTACCATCAAGCCTTACCTGTTCACTTGCTCCATTAACAAACTAATTCCTAGTTATCTGGATGTGTCGATATCAGCGCTTCTGGTTGATTTGCCTCCCATTGTTTCAGATAAATCATTTTTTATACATTGTGCCGCTAACTGCAGTAATTAACTACTGTTACAAATATAATTTCTATGGCATTGTTTTGTGATGGAGTGTGGATTTAATTATTTTTTTGTCATGCAGAAGATTAAATTTACGTTCGCTTATTTTTCCTGCTTTAATTTTAAAGAATACTTTTCTATATTTAGCTGTAACGCATGGTCATTTCACTTGTTCCATTCCAGAAATATGTAAGTGATATTTATATCTTTTGGTTGAAGTTATGAAATTTTACTCAAAACTTACGCGCTAATCTATTTTTGGATGATCTAGAGGATATCCTTTTTACTAATGTCATGACAGAAAACATTATTGCCCTACCTTATAGGGCAAACATGTTGTAATCTCTACATTCGCTTCAGAAGAGACCTCAGTCTTTTACTTCCTATATGTCGAAGCCTTTAATCTCGTCTTGTTTTGTAACTTTCCTTATTTCTCAGGTTCCTGATCTTATAGAACTACAGGAGGCAATTACCTAAATCTACTTGAGTAAATATACGAGGTAGTAAACTACTCGTAAATCCTTTCGTAAGTGAAAAGTCTCGACTTCGATTAAGCCAATGAAGGCGTCTCATCCTATCCACATTATGACTCCTATCACTCCTTAAGTTCCCCTTGTACTTGTTTTTCCGACCTTTCCTTAATCTTTTACGTTTTCCTGCTTCTATTTCGACCTTATCAGCTGCTATTCACATTGCCCATTAGTTGCTATTCTCACTCCCTTCTCCTTTTGCCCTTTTGAATGTTTTTGTTCATATGCTTATACCAGTTTGAATTTTTCTTTGGCTATCAATGTCGACAATTCCACCGTGTTAGGAACTCATATCATGGCACAAATATATTTATATATCTGTCAAATACCAATAAAGAATATATTAATTTTAGTTTCTTGAAGTTTCCGGAAGTTGTAGCTATATCAGTAATCTATAATTTAGAAATTCTATTTTTGAGGGGGCCGTGTTATACTAACCCATTCAAGTAATGATCTTAACTTATATTTTGAAGTTAGTAAGTAAGTAGTATTTTTTAAACGATTCATTAGTTCTAATATTTTTTAAATGGAGAATATTGCACAAATAACATCTACTGATCTATTAAGTTGCAATCAGTCACTTCATAGCATTTTTGTTTTTTTATCTTACTTTCCTTTTGATATCTTGGGATATTTTCCCTCCACAACATAATAAAAATAAAAATTATACAATATTTGTCATGTAGTCATTTTATGTTTTCATTCTGCACTTAATGTTATCTGCTTTTTCTCCTCGTCCATTTCATTCTTTATAGTACAACCTAAGTTTGTGATTATGAAAATCATCATTTTATCTTTCACTATGACCATACATTTTTTCCTAATTAGTGGTATTCTGATCATTTAGATATTAATTAATTTTTCCGATCTGATTCATCAGCTTTATTCATTCTGCTGTATTTACTACCTCTGTTCTCTGTTTCATGGCACTGACTTATCTTTCGTTATGTATAACTGTTTCATGACGGTTCATATTTATCTGATCAATATTTTTATCTTCGTGACTTCACCACAGATCTGGAAGATGAAAAATAGGTGAGACTATTTACTTATTGTATTCTATAAACGTTTGAGAATCGTTCGTGAATGCATGCCTTGGCTTCAGAAAGAGGGAAGTAGCTAGTCAAAGTTGAGAGGTAATTGATTAAAATCTGAGATGGGTGCCAGGCGATAGAGGGTGTAGTGAAAGGAAGACAGATGTGAGAAATGAGGAAGAAGAAAAAGATAAGGGAGGTACGAGAAAGCTAAGAAGGGAGGATGTGGGTGAGATAGTGGAAAGGGAGGAGTATAAACAAGTGGAGAGAGTTCGGGAAAGATGATTATGGACAGAGGAAAGTAGAACTTAGAGTGATGAGAAAAGATAAGTAGGAGAGGGTGTAGGGAGGAAGGTTTTCCTTGTCGCAACACGTCCTGTACACGTGACATCGCCCCAAGCCGTCACGACTCTTTGAAACTTCCTTATTGTTCCATTATAAGGGGACGAAACCCTCGCCGCCACTCCTTTGCCGTTTTTCCTCAACTTCTACCCTTCTTGTTGCTTCTATCCCTTTTAGTACTACCCTCACACTTTATCATGCGTTAAATTATCGCTTGAATTGCGTAGCTGTATTTCTACTACACAGTTCTACTTCTATTTCTATTCTACTTGTTTTTCGACTAGAGTAATTTAGCAACATTTATAGATTTACGACTATTGATAGCAGCGATCGCTTGTTCGGCCTAAATTTTGTACCCGTACAAATAGTTGCTTCCTTCCAGTTGTATATAGAATCCATCATTATCTCACATTAGAAAATTAAAAACGATATTTTAATGTGAGAAATGAAGGTATTTTCTTACTACTTTTCGAATCTCAATTTATACATTTTATTTATTCCATTTCAAATGGCAATGGTTATCATGAATAATCACATAAAGTGATTTAGTTTGCTAAGGTTTCTCGGTTATGTCTGTTCTCACAAATGTGTATAGAAAAACCATCTCTTTATTCCATTTGGAGACAATAGGTTTTCCTCATAGGAAAGAATTTGCGTGGTTTTGGAGTCTGTCTTTTAGGTATTTTTACGTTGATTTTAAGCGTCTGCTGAGATACAGTGTAATGTATAGCATTGATACCATTAATTCATATCTATATATGAATCTGCAGCGGCTGCGAGTTTAGGATTGTCTCGCAATTAAAGAAGTTAGGTCAAATTATATTAAAATAATAGTTGATCAACTAACTGAAACAAACGTTTCGTACATGAAATAGCAAATTGGAACAATATCTATGCCAAAAGATTAAAATAACGTGGTTAGGTTTAGGTGCTATATTCCTCGCAGTACACTTAGGCCGCCGAATATGTTTAACTCTGATGTAGTGTGCCATTATGTACGTCGAGATCAGATTAGAATGCTTTTTAACCTAATCAATACCAAAATAACCCAGAAATGTTTGCTATCAAACCATTAACAAACTTTTATTAATATGTGAATGGGGAATCATTTTTGAAAATTTCACAGTTACCAATATGGAAAGCAGGAGATTTTTTATGGAATTTTAAACATGATTTTAAACGACTTATGATCAAGACTTTAAATGAGATGCGTTCTTGTAAGTGAAAGTGAATATGCTAATATTTTTTAACCGGGAGATTGAAAATCAAGCAATCAATTCTCATGTATCTTCTCAAAATAATAATGTATAACTTCTCTGAGAAGGTATACATTATTTCCTTTCATAACCATCATTCTAGGCATTTGTGTGTTCCAAAATTCTTACATAATGCTCCTTTTTTATGAGTATGACCTCTCACCACGCCAGATCCATCAGAGAACCTTTCGACATTTATTCGTAAGCCTTTATCTATTATAGATACTGGAGAGTTATTTTTTGATTGATGCTTTTTCATACATTCCATCGTTACTCCATCCATTCAATTCTCTTTTACTTAACAGAATTTTGGCTTCTAAAATAAAATCGATTGATTCGACTGAGAATAACTTTACTTTCTCCCTTTCACGTTTTGAGGGACTTTAAATTCTCTCTCTGAAATTTATGAAGTATATGTCCCGTTACCCTTTAGTCGCTTTCCCGTTATAAATCAGTGAAAAATGTGATCGATTTTTAAATTTTTCTTAAATTTAACTTTTAGTGACTTTCAAACTCATCCTATTTGAACTAAATTATAACATTTTAGCACTTACGTCTCCTTTTTATGTTATCCTTATTTTGTAAGTTCCGTATTCTCTTTTGATGTGTTTCAGAAAAACATGTAAGAGACAGTCTTAATAAATCCCCGTCGATTGGTTGAATGCGAGGTCGCTCTCTCTCTCTGCTAGCTAGATAGTTAAAAATTGGATGATATAAGAGAGAGAGAGGATTCTCTTATGAGTGTAATTTGTCGTTATATATATAATCATCAGCCATTTTCAATCTGACGTCGGACGTAGGCCTCCCCTAGTAATTTTCAATACTCTATTCTGATCCTCACGTTGCCATGTTACCCCTTAGGTACTTGATGATGTCTCTGTTCAATCGGTCCCTTGGTCTCTTCTTGGACTTCTATATGCGTCTAGTTGGGAACTGCTGATGTCCATCGGTTGTCGTTTGTTCTCGCAACATGAACTGCCTACATCGAATTCGGCGATCTAACCTCATCTATTATGTCTGTTACTCCTGTCCTCATCCTCTTCCAGGTGTTGCGTTTCCTGTCTCTTCTTGTGATTCCAAGCATATACACCTTCCCAAACTTCTTTGCGTAGTCTGGAGCCTCTAGGTTATCGTTGCGTTTAACATCCAAATTTCACTTCCGTATTTCAAAACGGGTAAAATGCATTGATGACCTTCCTCTCCAAGACCAATAGTGATTTTTACTTAAGAATGTACGTTTATTCCGAAGGCTCTCCAGCCAAGTTTGATTCTTATGTTAAAGAAATATCCTTTGCGGACCTCTAGCTTCTTAGCCTTTTTTCCTCGTACAATCCTTAATCTTTTGTTCTTCAATTATTTCTTCTTCGATCCATCATTCCATCTACCATATTCCATTGCGCTCTGGATTTCTTCCCATCTATTTAGCTTGCGTAGATTCATCGCTAATTCTGACCTCAACTGTTTCATCTGTGACGACGCCCTTCTCACACCCGCCGCAACTCTTTCTTATATATTTTTTCCACCCTCCTCCATATTTCGAACCGGCCGCAAAGGTTAGGAGTCACCGGTTGCCTAAAATCCGAACGCAGAAGGGACGCTATCTAGCGATGTGTGCCGGAATCATTTACGGCCGTAAATAAGTCGGAACAAACTGCCGTAAAAGAGGCGTCTCCATGGGCCAAGCGCTAGAACATTAAAAACGAGGGTGTATTTTTCGAAATTTTACGATCCACCTTTGAGTTTAGGTCGAGTTTCCCCTCTATATCCAGTTTTCGCCAAGGTTCATTTTTATTCTTTCCCCCATGTATCAAAATAATCTGAGTGTTTGTGCTTTTTTGGAATTACGAAAAGAATAGTTTTATACTAAACAATGACACAACTTAAATAGGGATATTTAAAAAAAATAATTGAAATACGAATATTTAGGGGGTTGTAAAATTTGATGTTTTCGACCTTTAATATTCATTCTCGCTTAAAATTTTATTATATTATCTATCATACAACTGCAGATTGATATAAAATTTTGGTGCAAATTCAAATTCCTATTAATGTTATAGTAACTTAACCAAATTAACATTAATTAGTTTAACCATCAGTGGCCATTTCCATTCTTTAATTTCTATGATATCGATTCTTCTCAGTATTTATCACAATTTTATTCTGTATTTAATTGAATGTATCTAATATTTCTTATAGTTTGATATCAAGATTTAAAGCATTAACAGGATTTTAAATAAAGTCATAAATATAAATTTATTTAATGAATATACAAATCAACGAAAAATTCATTAATGGATTTGATGGTACATTACGAGGGGATATTAACCCAGAGTACTCTTATTTAATGAATTGGAGATGAATGTTGTTTGTTGATTACTTATCCTTTTAGTGAAGACGCAGAAAGATAGATGTTTTGTGTAAAATGAGGAAGAAATTAATTTTTCTACGTCAAGTATTATCCTTTTCCTCAGAAGTGAGATTTATAATTGCTTATAACTCAAAAATTGTTTCCAATTTATTTCCATTACCGCCTTAAATTATTAGACAGTTTGAAACTGTCTTCTTGAAAGAAATTCTTGTAATCGGTAGAGATGGAGAGTTATTTCTATCTTAACTTAATTGAAAATAGTAAACTTTAATGCTAATATTTTTCGTCATTTATCTCTCGCCGTTAAATGTTTCTCTCGATTTGCACTTCGTACATTTACACTTACACACCTACGCTATAATGCCTTCACTTAAAATATTTAAATTAATGTACTTACTTTTCCTTAAACTTCAGCTACTTCCAAGGTCTCCGCCTCCAATTTATATTTAAGATATTTGTTTTATGTCACTTGAACCTTCTTATTTATCACTTCTACTTAAAGAGAAACTTTCTTGAGATTTTTTCCATCTTTTTCGAGCTTCCAAAGAGGGGCGAGCCAATCAGGGAGCCTCCGTTACCTCAAGGATTAACATCTTAGGAGAGAAGTTTTACCCTATCGGTAACTTCGTTATGGTATTTTTGATGAACGTGAAAATGATTTTCGATGGTTTTCTATTCTATGATTATTATGAAGAGCTCCTTTGAAGTGGAAGATTCAGCGTGGCGCAGAGTCACGAGCAGAAAATACTTCCACAAAACATGTGATATATTTTTCTAGTAATTTTATTGACTTCAAATAAAAATGTTACAATCTTTACAGCGAGAGAAATTACATTAATTGAGAGGTTTAAATAATATTTTGTTTATTTCAAGAAATATTTCCATTTTGAAGGAGTTCAATGTTTCAAAATTTTTCAAAATTCAAAAAAAAAAAATTCAAAATCTCATGGTAAGGTGGTTAAAAATAGTGAGTAGAAAGTGTCAGCAAATAGATATAGGCGATTGATATTTATGTTGTAAATTAGTGAGCTCATTACACGAACACTTTTTTTATTTTGTCTTAAGTAAAGGGCGTAGGAGTTAAAGAAAGTGGATCAGCCAGGGAATTCCCAGAAATGGGTAATCCGGAGCTTTCCGTTTGTCGCGCGAGTTCCGCTTGCCAAAATACGGATTACGGAGTGTTTTTAAACCTCTAATAATTCAGCCGTGTTCCAACATTATTTTTCTAGCAGGAAATTTTTATTTTCATACTTCTATTGAATTTTTTATAATCACATAGAAAATTTATAGACCTAAGAGACTCATCAAACTTAATTAATCTCTATCAGAAATAACATCATACCAATTGTGATTTAATCACATTCACATGGAGCGCATTGACTGCTGGCCTGAAGGAGTCTCAGGCGTAAAGACTGAAATACAATATGACATGGACCAAACCGGTCGTTGGCGTCCTTGCGCAAGGAAATTATCCGGAACCATAAGAAATATCGTGGAGTGCCAAAGTGAGATTCTGCATTATGGAGGGTCATAAAGCAATAAAATCGGCGTAATTATGTAATTTTATATATTTGCGGCTCGCTGTTTATTTTTCAAATCCTTTTTCCTATTTTAGGCTATTGCATCATCCTAATTAAACTGATCTTTTATATTTAAATAGAATTTAATGCATTTCCTACATGATGATAATGTAAAGGTAAATATATATTTTTTAAGGGAATTCAATTTAAAACACATTTGGAGGGATTATTTTCCTCATCGAAGATATTCAATAAAAAGTATGCACTATATAATTGGCATATCGATGCTAAAGTCGGTATTTCTTTATTCCTTTCGCTTATCCTATCGTGCGATTTGGTTCACGCTGGTGATTAACATTTTCATCTTTTACTACTGCCATATAGATTTGATAAGATTCTACAGAGTCTTCCGATTCCCAAACTCCTTTTTTTTGGTAATTCCGTTGTTCTTCTTTTAGACATCTCTCCTTCATCTCGATTTGAATCCCTTCAATCCCTCTTTCTGGGCCTTCCTTTTGCTTTTCCTTTTTCCAACAGCAGTCCACATCAGGACTTGTTTTGGTAGCCTCTCCTTTCCCATTGGACATGGGTATATCATTCCAGCTGCTCTCCTATTATACCTTCAGTAATATCATGCGGGACATCCATAATTTTTCTAATTTTGTTATTTCTTACTTTTTCCCGTCGAGATATTTCAGCGGTCCTTCTCCAAGCATCCATCTCTACCACTCCAAAGTTCTTTCTGACTTTTTGTTAATGACCAGACTTCACTACTATGCGTTGTTTTCGGCGTAACTATGCTTTTCTAGATCCTTGGCTTGTTTTGCTCAGAAAATGAATGATCCCATAGAATGCTATTCAGCGACGATGTGGCTCTTCTACCCAGTTTTCATCGTTCTCCAATTGCTATGTTTAGAGTTCCACCTTGTGTTATTTCTAGATTCTTGGAAATGTAGATATCTTTTGAAAATTCCTTTTTATGAAATTTGAATCGCGTATTTTCATATATCTATAGTTGTCCTCCTTCTCTCTAAAATAAGGAAATTAATCCTTTAATTACTTAAACCTTTAAAACTTTCGCAATAGGAATCATTGTCAAAAGTTGATGTTAGTCCTGTTAAATATAGTTAGAGATTGCCTCTGAATTTTGTCATTTATTGATAAGCCTACCTTGAAAATGACCCAGAGTAATTTTACAAAGCTAAAGAATTCCAACCAAGCAAACCTTTTTAATGATTCGCATACATAAAAATGAATAACGAACCTGGCAAACAGTGAAGAATTCTTAAATAACATTTAATTTAATTTTTCCTATATCACGAGGAATCATTTACGGCCGTAAATAAGTCGGAACAAACTGCCGTAAAAGAGGCGTCTCCATGGGCCAAGCGCTAGAACATTAAAAACGAGGGTGTATTTTTCGAAATTTTACGATCCACCTTTGAGTTTAGGTCGAGTTTCCCCTCTATATCCAGTTTTCGCCAAGGTTCATTTTTATTCTTTCCCCCATGTATCAAAATAATCTGAGTGTTTGTGCTTTTTTGGAATTACGAAAAGAATAGTTTTATACTAAACAATGACACAACTTAAATAGGGATATTTAAAAAAAATAATTGAAATACGAATATTTAGGGGGTTGTAAAATTTGATGTTTTCGACCTTTAATATTCATTCTCGCTTAAAATTTTATTATATTATCTATCATAAAACTGCAGATTGATATAAAATTTTGGTGCAAATTCAAATTCCTATTAATGTTATAGTAACTTAACCAAATTAACATTAATTAGTTTAACCATCAGTGGCCATTTCCATTCTTTAATTTCTATGATATCGATTCTTCTCAGTATTTATCACAATTTTATTCTGTATTTAATTGAATGTATCTAATATTTCTTATAGTTTGATATCAAGATTTAAAGCATTAACAGGATTTTAAATAAAGTCATAAATATAAATTTATTTAATAAATATATACAAATCAAGGAAAAATTCATTAATGGATTTGATGGTACATTACGAGGGGATATTAACCCAGAGTACTCTTATTTAATGAATTGGAGATGAATGTTGTTTGTTGATTACTTATCCTTTTAGTGAAGACGCAGAAAGATAGATGTTTTGTGTAAAATGAGGAAGAAATTAATTTTTCTACGTCAAGTATTATCCTTTTCCTCAGAAGTGAGATTTATAATTGCTTATAACTCAAAAATTGTTTCCAATTTATTTCCATTACCGCCTTAAATTATTAGACAGTTTGAAACTGTCTTCTTGAAAGAAATTCTTGTAATCGGTAGAGATGGAGAGTTATTTCTATCTTAACTTAATTGAAAA
>KZ308179.1:1557419-1567478 GCA_000376725.2 Ladona fulva | reverse complement strand
TTTTCTTTCGTGTGTTGCTCATCCTTTATAAAAATGTGTTTTTATTTGTGTTGTTCTCGGACGTAGTGATGCAGTTTATTGGAAAAGGATCTATCTTTATGATAGTGAACTCTTTTTTATTGTATGTAAGGCTGTTATTACAACATTCATTTGGAAAGACAAAGGAAAGTATGAAACAGGAAGCACTTTTCGCTAGGAAACTAGATCCTATGTTAATACTTAAAATATCTGCAAAAGCCATGTAAAAAAAACATAAGAGCGCGACCAGGTTCGACGCATAAGTGTTATATTCAAGTAAAGAAGATGCACGAATCACCCATACTTAGGACTAGATTAGGTGGGAGGGAACAAGTGAAAGGGTTGTATTAGCAACACAACACAATTCCAGCCGAATAATGGAGATTTTCTTGTGTTTGCATGTTTTTCTTCGTCTTACATCTATTTTCTTATTCTGTATGTTTTCCTCGCCTACATTTCTTTGCCTAAATACTTAAGAGAAAATACCCCTTCTAATGAAATAAAAACGAAGATTGGCTGTTCCTTTTTTAATAACAAAAAATGTTTATAAATACTATTCTGAAATTTGAAGTGCTGTAAGTGAAATCCAATGAAACTCAGGGAAGTCACGTAGGCAAAGAACCATTTTCAAGGTTTCCAGTCTTTCATGATATTCTAAGGAAATCTGTCCGTCATCGAGATTGATTTGTTTGATATAAGGTTATACAAAATGTACGTATAATATAGTATATAATTAAATTAATTTTATACAAATTATATTAATGTAATTATATAATTAACCTAAGGTTATACAAATAAAAGGTAAAGGAATTGACATTTTTCCTCACGTCCATCTATGAGCAGCGAAGAAAATATATAGGAAATGGATTTATAAAGAAAAACATTAAAACACAAGGTAATCTCCACAGCTATTCGGTTGGAACTGTGTTGTGTTGATGGGTTGTTTATACCCCGATTACTAACTTTTAATAATACATTACAGTGAAACTACTGTAATGAACCTTGTTACACTTTCAAATTGTTTTCCTTAAATTCCTTCGAAACCACAAACATTTTCATCAAGCCCTCGGACAAAATAGTGTCTTTCTTTTTATGTGAAGAAGTTACTCTTTGGTGGAATTCTTAAACAGCCATATCTTCTAAGTGGGAAGAGAGAAACCCTTATGAAAATACGTTATCTCGATTAATTTCTCCTGATTGATATAATGAAATATTTTATAAATACTTAGTTTGTTGATTAGCTGCATTACATTTATTGGAAGCTTTATTTATAATCAAGCAAAATATAAAAAAATTTAAATAAATAAAATAAAAGAACTTTGACTAGCTCCCACCATATGGGGTCGTAAGTCGTACTAAAAGTCACATAGTGGGACGCGTCCACGCGATTGAGAAACTCTGCTCTACGTTACTTTGCTTTCTTAAACGCCATCAAAACAATCCCTCAAAAATCAGTACATATTTTCTACAGTCATTTTATTCACTGCAACAGAGTACTATTAAATATATACTACAATATTTTCCATTAGTTCTTTCACCATGATTGTAATCAATATGAAAAGATTTCGTTTTTTTGGCGATAATAACCATCTTGCTCAGTTTTTGCGGTAAATTCAACATCTACTTAATTAAGAAAGTAACTCAATGTTGGAAAATGGCAGGGGTAAGAGAAAGAGAAAACCTTTCAACAAGAAGATGCGATATTTTGAGTTACTTTCATATCGGAAAGGAGGAGATGACGCGGTACATTACACGTGCGTCTCTTAAAAGATTGTCCCAAATACCCAAAGATCCAAACTTCCTACAAAGCATTTACCACTTAGGCATTAAACCGTCTGGCGCACTTAAGACATTTTCTCGGGAGTTTGAGGGAAGCACAGAAAGCTATAGGATGAGGAGCGTGGAAGGATGGAAGGCAGGTTCTAAAGCCCTGGAACACCTCACTTTTCCCATTTCTCCGTTTACCTTCTCTTCGCCATACCTCCAAAATCCTTCTTTATCCTTTTTGCCGTTGGTTTCGACTCCTCTCCCACGTAAAGGTCTACCGAAATCTTCTTATTTCTCCCCAATATTTCTCTCTCCCCTTTTCCGCTTCTATCCCATCTATTCCCTTCGTGTGTTTGACCTTTCATTTGCTCAATCTCTTTCACGAGGAGAATCTTGACGCGTTTTCTTATGCTGAGCATCTGTTTACCTGTTTGAATGTCATCCGCGATTTCACTTTCTTGCTCTTCTCGCAAAATATTTATCGAATCTTAGCTTTTCTACATTTCTCGTATTTGACTTGGCCCTAGGAATCTAAACCCTTTATATAATTGAAAAACTCTTCTTTATCGCGCAAAATTCAGATTGTTAGATATAGGTGGGCGGCCTTTTATCACTTCCCGGAATAAAAGCACGCATTTAGATAACTTTGTTCCACAATATGGTTTACTACTTTCAGAGTAAGTAAAATGAAACACATTCTTCCTAGGTTTATGAAGAGATTAAAGTTGTTTTGTTTGGGATAATTTCGTTTTGAAGTTACATATTTTTCATTGTAGGTAGTACGAATGTGCAGCCTCATGATTTCACTTTTAGCATTTAAATGATTCGACAGTTGAGGTCATCGTAATCGCTTTCACCAAAGGTGAAAGTGCTACCAACTTGGTTACGATCCAAG
Organism: Ladona fulva; assembly: GCA_000376725.2. NCBI lineage: Eukaryota > Metazoa > Arthropoda > Insecta > Odonata > Libellulidae > Ladona > Ladona fulva. Next base: position 1,564,798 of record KZ308179.1, on the reverse strand, counting down.
CCCTAAATAAATTCACGTGCTACCCAAAAGTTTCTTAAGAGGCCCAGTGGTACATACGGCCTTCCCATAAGAATGTTGCGGTTCTTCACTACTGGGGTTCTAGGGTTTAGTTATGCGATGAGTTTCGTTTCGTTAATCAATTACTTGTTTATATATAATTAGCCATCGTTGTGTCCGTTTCCTGCTTTCTGAATACAGTGGAGGGTGTTTGAGATTTGGTTAACTCCTAATTACGCAGTACAATAATGTCGAGATGGAGAATGCCACTCTATGTTAGCCTCTGAAAAACGTTGAGATAATTAAAGATACTACCAGTGGTCCTTTTCATAATGCTTAGTATAGTATACCGATTATAGCTCCATGAAACCTTGGAATACATTCCCAAGGAGAAAGGGACATGAAAAAAGTCTGACAGGACTGGTACTCGAATTTAGATCTTCCTTTTTCCGGATACTTTGAGACTTTGAGGGCAAGGCAAGGGCGACCGCGGTATCCCGATCGGCATGTCTAATATTTGTGGTACGATAGCTCAATTGGCTAGAGCAGTCACCCGGAAAATGAAATATCTGGGTTCGAGTCCCGGTCCTGTTAAACTGTTTTCATGTCCGATTATCCTTGAGAATATTACTTGGCGCACATGTTATCGTGTTACCTTTCACCCTTTTTCTTGGAAAATAATTCGGAGGCTTTGTAATGTGTTCTCTTCTACTTTCTCATAAAGTGGCCCTAAGACAGTTTTCTACCACTGCAATAGTGGTTTGTAGAATTGTTGATCGCAAACTTAAAAGTTCTTATATTGATTATGAGATGAATGAATGCCTGAAACTGCATTTAACTGTTTTTTCCTTATTAATACGCAAAGAACTTCGATGCCAGCGAAGGAGGGATTGCTAACGCGCAAAAGAGCTTTGGTGCAATGATGCAATCTAAACTTTGGCGTTCACTTACTTTTGATCACTCCGGCAAACTTTAAAGGGACTAACACCTTTGCCTAGTAAGATAGCAAGGTATGCTTTGTAAGGGAGTGAGGAGAATGTTTCCGAGCTTTTCTCTCTCTTTAAGGAGAAGTGCTTTTTTGAGTCGTCTGAGTCTTAAATGATAAGTGCCTATTGAAAACCACTTTATAGAGTAAACTTTTATTATCTTCTCTTAGTAGCTTAATTTCCTATAGATCGGAAAATGAGTTTCTTGGTAATGAAGATTTATTAATAGTGTCACCTCAACTTGAAGCTAGGGGCGCCTGCGGGAGGGAGGGTGATGGAATTGAGCCCCCATAAGTTTCTACAGTTAATTCCTTAGGGACCTACTTCTTTTAGGTGTTATAAATAAACTTATTAAAAAATTGCATATTTTNCTTTTTAATGATTCGCATACATAAAAATGAATAACCAACCTGACAAACAGTGAAGAATTCTTAAATAACATTTCATTTAATTTTTCCTATATCACGAGATTATTTTCTGCGGGGTTTTGTAAGCATCATAACTTAGAATCTCTAATAATGTTTTCTTTTCCAACTGAGTCTCCATGCTTTTGAATACATCCCTCTCCTTCGCCAACCATCGTTCCCCCCACTCGTTCTTAACTCGCTCCTTTTTTCGTTTCTTTTCTACAGATTTACGTTATTTTTCTCCCATTCTTTCATTAATTCCCACGTCCATTGCGTTTTTCTTTTACATCTTTTTCACGTCCATCCTTATTAGTTTCCTTTCCTCCTTAATTTTTCCTATTTTCTTTTTTCGGGTGGCATTTCAACCCCGCTTTCCCTGCCTCTTCAAGTTTTCTCTCCTTTCTTCTGCCTTGTGTTATCCGTTATTGGCAGCGCCCTTTTTCCAAAAAATACGAAAGAAAATCTTCCAACGCACCTTTTTTGTAACCTTGTTTTTACCTTAACGTTTTCTCTTGATGGCTTCCCTCGCTTCTTTCCGATTTCTCATAATGATTTTACTCCAACTGCCTACTCAACGAGAGGTTTAACCTGTTTCTTCTCCCCTGTTTTTTATTTTCTGTTCTTAGCATCTTCATTCTTTTCCGGGAACCTCCTTTCACGTAGTTTGTGATAAAGATACAGCCTTTCATATGCTCCCTGCCTTCTTATGAGGTAGATAGGACTCGTCACATCCTTCCCATAAATCTCTCTGTCGATTTTAACCCTACTTGGCCAAGAACACTTCCTGTGGAATTTTATCCACGGTATCGATCGCTAGGCTTTTCTTTGGAGCTAAGCAAAAGTTCTGTTCACCCCTGAATATCCAATATTTCATGCATGAGTTGTACATTTATTTTCTACTCATAATTGCATGGAATGGCTTCACAGGACGTTGGAGTGAGTGAGTTGAGTGAATTCGATGTTTGAGTTTGAGTAAATTCGGTATTTTACGATCTCAACAGCATAAGTAAGAGCTGCTTAACCCTGACGATTTTTTTTGTAAGTTGGACTCGGAGAAAAGCATATTTTTATTTGTTAATTGCTGTGCTTATACTTAACTAAGAACGGAGAGAAAGTCTTTTTTCTCCTGGGGTAGCTATTTACTATTTAATTTATTATTTATTTCCTTTAATTTTAACCTGTTTCCGGAATATACACATGTTGTGTAAAACAATAGAGACGTATAAATGGAACACAAATCAAAGTAAAAGTGCTAGACAAACTCAGTACACTCGTCAATTTAACTGAGATATCTTTCTGAAGGTAAAACATGGTGAAAAAGCGGAAAATCCTAAATGTGAGGTATACCTGGTGTGACTGGATCCTAAAATACTCTCTTCTACGAGATATTCCGGATGCGTCAGGGAAGTGGTTCAATTTCTCCATATATAAACAGTTTATTTTCGTCAGAAAGCGTCTAGCTAATCCGCGAAATTGCCATCGAAAAGAATAGTAACATTTTGCTGCTGTTGAATTTCAGGGTACAGTTTGATTTTTAACAACATCACGAAGTTTATTACCAACAACATACCTGTATTAATGCGGTTGCTTTTTAATGCTTGTGAAAACAAATAATATTTTCCCAATACTAACTATCTCATTATCGTGCTTCATCTAAAAGTAACGATCAGTACACTCTTCTTTGACAGTGTAGAATGAATAAAATAATAAAACTACGTCTAAGTTTCGATCCGGACAAAGACTTAGGCAGAACAAAGATTTAAAATTGGGTTTTTCATCTTTTGATTTCTTTCTCCTGTTTTCTAACTATTTATTGCAAATTATTTACTAATTTATGCTTTAAGAAATTGTAGTATGCAACGAAATTTTACGGAAAACTCGATTAAGGTTTCATGCTATCGACTTTAATTTTTAGCTTTGTTCTTTTTATACTTAGATTTCCAATATCTATAAAACTTCGGCCAGTTATTTTTATTCATGCGCAATATATAACTGATTATTTTGGCACTCAAGTCTGTGTCACAGTTAATCAAAGAAGAAATATTTTAAAACTTCAAAGAATTTTCTAATGAAGTTTATCTCCGCTTGGGCAAAAAAAACATGATAATAGATTTTCGAAAATTAAAACGTATTGCGGCATACTTTTTACTTTTATTCATTTGATGTCAATTATTTTATTACTAAAATACTGCTAAGTGAGCAATCACAGTATTTATAACGAATTAAGGGGCCCATTTTCTCTGAACATATATTTCGGAAATATTTTTGACGTGTCTCATCATCAGTTAGATGTATCTTAGGAATAACTCCCATCTTGAAAATCAAATCCATTGAAAGGAAACCATTTCATGCTACATATGTAAAAGTTGTGTAATTCAGGGGAAGAAAATTATGTTCGGTTGGCAGAACTTTTAATTGTTAGCCCCTTAATGGATATGCGAGGGATGACCAAAAAGTAATGCCCCACATTTTTTTCCAGCCAAAACCAATGATAGTAATTCGAAATTGTAGTTCAAATTTTCTGATATTTTGCTCATGCATGTAAGCAATTTCAGTTTTCTCCTATTGATAGCATAGCTCTAGGAAGCTTTCAAAATTAAGTCTGACAGTGATAAACATTACAGACAACGTGCTGTATTTGAATCTGTACGTAGAGAAAGAAACGGTGGGGAGTGTTTTTAAAAGTTTTTGCAAAGTCTGTGAAACATCTGCAGTCGTTAGGTGTTCAGTTGGAGGGTGAGTGAATCAGAAGGCTGTTGAATGTGAAAACCTGGCTCCATAACCAGATCGAGGACTGGCACCGACAGGGTATACACGCCCTAGTGAATCGCTGAAGGAAGGCAATAGAACTTAAAGAAGATTATGTTGAAATATGGATTGAGTAGATAAAATATAATTCTTTCATATACGTAAATTTCATGTTTGTTGAGTAAATAGTTTTTGAGAAAAAAATGTAGAACATAACTTTCTGACCGTCCCTCGTGTTTGCCATCTATTTTTCATATTATTCAGACGGATAAACTGCTGCTTCCACTGCGATGTTATTGTGGAAATCTCCAATGTAATGTTGGAATTTCAGTGGAGGTTGCTATCCGACTTGCAAATCAGATTTATCTGCTCGCCATGCTAAATTTACCGCTTTGGCTTTGTTACATCCCGCAAATTTTTTGCCCGTTCATCGGAACTGGAAATGCCGATTGCGAAATTCCCTTGGCATCGCATTCGGAAATGATTCGATAGCTCGATATATTTTCCGAAAGCTTTACCACTATTTCGCTATTAAACTTACGGGATAAATCGGATTTGAGATTGACTCGGGAATGTTTCATCCCACAGTATTTATTCGCTTTATGCATATCTTGATTATACGTAATTTGAGCTAAAAAGAGAATAATATCTTAATTAGTGATTTAATTGGAAAAGTTTTAGAGGTATCCAAACAACTTTAAATGCTCTGTTGCTGCAATTATGAGCGAATAAATTTACTGTTTCTGTTAAATTAATGCAAATTATGAAAACGTGATTTTTTTTGATATCCAATGTAAGAATGTAGTCTTCAAGTTATGAAGATGACGCTTAATGCGTCCAAACTATTCGTGTTCATTTGGTTTGTGTGTGTGTTACTTTTTTATGTAAAATAGAATCTAGTTTCCTGAGAAAATTGGCTCCTATTTTTTATTTTCCTACCGTGTTAATTGTATATTTATAATATGAACTTCTCTGGCTGTAACTTTGTGAAAGTAATCACACTTTATGTTTAATATACAATTTATTCTCAGATTCGGCAATAAAACATTTACAACGCAGCTGGTTTCTGCAAATCGTACCATTACCGGGTATAGTTTTTACAGAATTACCATGAAAATACACTAACTATCGCACAGAATAAAAATAATTGAGCAATGTTGATAGTAAAATGGATATGTTTTGTGAAGCACTTATTGTATCGTTACAGTTATTAATGTTAAGAGTCTTGGTTTTCTATCTTAATTATGTCTGTTTTATGTCGCAATCTTGTTGTATAAACTGAAACTAAGCCTTAGTAAACCACTCCTAATCATGGTTCCGTTGGCTCATACCGATGGTGCTTCGTATTTGTGTTGAATCTTAATACATGCATATTTATATTGGTTATTAAAGATTTAATTCTAATCAGCAGCTCTTTTAGAACGAAAGTAATTATTTTCGCAATGATTAATGTCAAAATATAACCATATTGTCTCCTAATGAAATCCTAATTACTCTACATTATGATATTGGAGGGTGTGCGACTTGATTTCTATTAGTTAATAACTTCTTAGAGGGAAATCGATATCACGAAGATATGCTATAAAATGTGCTGAGGTAAATTAAGATTATTTACGGAGAAGCAGTCTGTTTCCTTTCTTAATGACGAGGCCAGAATATCGTCACAGGTGTGAACATTCTCAGTAATAATCTGCTTATGGAGAAAGAGAAAGTGGCTTTCGTGTACAACATGGTAATTCTATTGCAGGTATAAATTCTGTATTGGAGCGGCGCGTATGGCTTCCTTTACTTTTATGCTTAATTAGTGTTGCTTCTGTAAGGAAATATATAGGCGGATGGGGCACTGGCAAAACTGCAGGGGTGGAATGAGGTATGCGATACAATGAAAGGAATCCTGACGCCATAACGACGTCATGGGAACGAACAGGTGTCTTTCCACCGAAGAATCCAATACGGCGTCCTTGTCAACATTGTCACTGTTGTTGCGTATGGTATTAGGAAGAAAATATAACACAGTAGGAATAGCTGGCTAGAAGCTCTGGGAATAGGAGGAAGAGTTGAGAGTGGATAGCCGAAACTGAAATTTCCGCTCCTAGTAGAGTGATGGGAGAGCTAGAATAGCAAATACCAGTGACAAATTTATCCACTCACATCTTTTCTGGGTTTACCCATTCTCTTCCTTCCTCTCCTTCAGTCCAGCTGTCCTCTTGCAATTTCCGTTCCCAGTCGCACATTCTCCGAATTCCCTCCCCTTCCTTCTCCATTTTCCCTTTTCCTCAAAATAATTCTCTGACATCCTTGTCTCCTTGTCATCGTAGGCCTCTGTCAAGCTTGTCTCCGATTCTCCCCCTCGTACAAGCTCCGTCTTTGTTTCGCCTGCGTCAAATATCATTTCATCTACCAACTCTTTCTATCCTCGAGACCTCCTACCTCAACCTTTCATGGCCCTCCTGCGATTCACACGAGGGAATACCGGGTATTGTAGTGTCGTTGAGGGAGGTGTTTCCGTTATTCTTGTTCGACGCCAGATCAAGTTCTCGATGAAGAGACAAGGGAAGATAAGATGGTTTCAAAAGCATGGCCGTCAATGAGGAACGGTGAAATGATTCGGTTTTTCTTTCGTGTGTTGCTCATCCTTTATAAAAATGTGTTTTTATTTGTGTTGTTCTCGGACGTAGTGATGCAGTTTATTGGAAAAGGATCTATCTTTATGATAGTGAACTGTTTTTTATTGTATGTAAGGCTGTTATTACAACATTCATTTGGAAAGACAAAGGAAAGTATGAAACAGGAAGCACTTTTCGCTAGGAAACTAGATCCTATGTTAATACTTAAAATATCTGCAAAAGCCATGTAAAAAAAACATAAGAGCGCGACCAGGTTCGACGCATAAGTGTTATATTCAAGTAAAGAAGATGCACGAATCACCCATACTTAGGACTAGATTAGGTGGGAGGGAACAAGTGAAAGGGTTGTATTAGCAACACAACACAATTCCAGCCGAATAATGGAGATTTTCTTGTGTTTGCATGTTTTTCTTCGTCTTACATCTATTTTCTTATTCTGTATGTTTTCCTCGCCTACATTTCTTTGCCTAAATACTTAAGGGAAAATGCCCCTTCTAATGAAAATAATTCGAAGATTGGCTGTTCCTTCTTTAATAACAAAAATTGTTTATAAATACTATTCTGAAATTTGAAGTGCTGTAAGTGAAATCCAATGAAACTCAGGGAAGTCACGT